>QLSS01000054.1:685237-695348 GCA_024372645.1 Trichomalopsis sarcophagae | reverse complement strand
ATATATATATATATATATATATATATATATATATATATATATATAACCCTTGAAAGTACATGGAACAATATATCATAAACGCGTGAGCAAATATACATGTAATGACTACAATATACATTGCAACAATCTGTATGTAATCACGAGCGATTAGCTGATATAAAACTATACTACGTTAAACACAAAAAGTTCTTGTTTGAGATCAGTACACGCAGCTTCTTGTATACTTGAAACAGAAACTCTTAAAATAGAAAAAAAAACTGGATTGAAAATAAACTGTATTAAAACTATTGAAAATTGTCATACATACTATGATAATGGTTATACGCACCTGTTTAAGTACATAAGAACACCCACACAGTGCTGACATTTTCCACTCTGTCCAGCTGGACACGAACACAAGCACTCGATCTTTCGTTTGAAATTTACTCTAGACAAATTTACTTTTATTTCATGAGGCTTGTCAAAAAGAGCAGACGACGAGAGACACAGAGCAACAAGATTGGTAATGTTTTGGATGTTTGGGGTTCGTGTCCAGCTGATGGGCAGAGTGGAAAATGTAAAGCACTGTGTGGGTGTTCTTAGAAGCTACGTGTACTGATCTCAAACAAAAACTTTTTGAAACAAACTTATGGGACATATAATCCTCGCGTCGAAAATGGTTGGAGCAGACGCACATATTGGAGATTATATTTTTCCCAATCTTGCAAGCAATTACCCATTTCTTGCGCAATTTTTCATTTTTAGGAAATCTGTAGAGTGACCTACTTTTATAAAATTTGCACTGTGACACAGAACAAAAATGTCCTAAATTTTTTTTGTTAACTTTTTCCATTCTTTATGTAAAAACTGAATACGTATGACGTATGCACATTGTACATTGTACTCACGCGGTAAGCCCCCACATCACTAGTGATCGAAAAATTGCCATGAAAAACGCACAAGCATAGCTAATAATCTTGTTTTTAACGAATCCCTGGTAGAAATTCGAATATTTAAAATGGGCTGGAAACTATGATATGGCTATGAGAAATAGCCTCGTCATAACTTGTGATGAAATGCTTTTTCTCTCATTTCTTGAGCATTTGTTGGAATAAACATAACCTTAAATCTTTCGTATTGATATTAGTTCTTGTGGCGTACACTAATTTCAAAGAGGCTTACGGAGTTTAATCGATTTCCAAACGGTTTACACAATTAACAGTCAATTAGGGTTATACAAGCACGATATATGAATCGATCACCTGTGCTTTGCTTTAGATAGAGAAAATCTATTTTTACAAGCTTGGAAATTTCTTGTAATACGGTATGACTCTAT
The DNA here is from genome assembly GCA_024372645.1 of Trichomalopsis sarcophagae. Lineage (NCBI taxonomy): Eukaryota > Metazoa > Arthropoda > Insecta > Hymenoptera > Pteromalidae > Trichomalopsis > Trichomalopsis sarcophagae. Next base: position 694,033 of record QLSS01000054.1, on the reverse strand, counting down.
TCTTACTCCAATAAATGCGTAAAAAATGTCCGAAAAAGCGTTTCATCGCTGTTCGAAAAATGGACCTATTTTTCGCCCATCTCTAGTAATACGTGGTATTTTGTAGCTTTAAACTGATATCGATTTCTACCAAGGAATTGGTAAAAAAAAAAAAAGAAAAAAACGAGGATTATACATTGAAATTCATTAAATAGAAGCTGAGATATATAAGCGATACAGTTTTCAATTATGCAAGGTATAGATGGTGAGAAAAAATTTTTTGAAGCTTAATATCTTTGAAACTAAATCCAAAAATTAAAAAAAAAAAATATTTTTAGAGAAAAATGGTTTTTCTCTATCTGATACTGTCCCTCGGTGGTGATCAAGAATATTGGTTCGTCTCTATCAGTCTTCCCGAGGCAGGTTGTGTGGTGAGAAACGAAAGAAAGAATTTTAAGACATTTTTTCTTTTCTTCTCAACGTTTCGACGGATAATGTCACCCTCACCAGGAGACTGATGTGAAAAAATTTTATTAAAAACTTGTATAACAATATATGTACAGTGTGAAGAATAGAACTTAGAACTTCTCTCTCAGCTGTTCGATTCTAATTAGCGCGAGTTGAAATTTAAATAAAAGACTAGTTTCCGAAATGCTACACATACACCTACAAGAAAACGGTATTAATAAGAAGGAAGACACTCAAAATTAAAATACAGTATACACAGACCTTATACACCAGCTGAAAACAAAACAAACATAAGCCAGGCTCTGACGTCAATAGCGGAAGAAATTGTCAACACGGCCGCTCGATTCTCTTCTCACTGCTCCGCGATATATAAACACGACGAAGATCTCGACTCGCGCGAATTAGAATCGAACAGCTGAGAGAGAAACACTGTTCACTTACGTTCCCCCCGCCGCGCGGCGGGAAGTGCCATCTCGACAAAACTTTGTACCCATCTTCTCCGCCATAATTGTAAGTTTTATTCTTCACACTGTACATATCAAGTGGCGCGGTAGCGGTAGCGAAGGCGAGTTTGAGAATCAGACAAAGCCGCGGCGCCCGTGACACTATTTACTTCTAATAACGGACATGGCAAGTTACGTAGTAATTATATTGAGAGTTGTTGATAATAAACTTGACTTTGTTTGATTGATCTCAGTTCTTTTCTATCTGTGATTTCGTTGCAGAATATATCAAACTCGCCTAAACTTTTACTTCTTTAAAAGTTAATTTTTTTTAGATATTGTTATACAACAAGTTTTTAATGCAATTTTTTCACATTCGGCATTGTCCGTCGAAACGTTGAGAAGAAAAGAAAAAATGTCTTAAAGTTCTTTCTCTCGTTTCTCAGCACACAACCTGTCTCGAGAAGACCGATAGAGACGAACGAATATTCCAAAAATTTTAATTGATTATTGCCTTTTTACCCTCGAAAATGTAATCGCACAAAAAAAGAAACGAGAGTTTTTTCCACGACACACAGGCTTCGGCTTAAACAAATGCATAAGAACAGCAAACGCGTAATTTTACAACTGCGTATGGTATGCGTTTGGTATTTTGTATTTCCGAACTTCTAGAAAAACAAAAAGTACGATCGAGTTTTTCTTTCGGTAGAACGATTCATTAAACTTAGCACTACGGTGCTAGAGACTCGGTTTATCATTTGCAAACTTTGTTTAAAAAGTTTTATGTAATAGAAAAACAGTGTTTTTTGAGAGGACATCCCCTTAAGTAATAAAAGGATTTCGCTTCAGCTCGCGGATTGGATTCTCAAGTGCAGGCATCTGGCTGCACTTGAGAATCCAATCCGCGCTTTTAATGATCTATAATCGTGAACCGTGTGTGTTTTTTTGAAACCATCAACGACGATCGGCCGTCTAGCGGTGACTCGGCGATGCTGGCTTCGGTAGCTCAGTTTTTTTTGGGTCACGAAGCTGTTTACCTGTGCCTTTTTTATGAATCATTATACGATTTAAAGTTGAAAAATCGAGCTCTTGCAGTTTTAAAGGCACACTCAACAGACCAGTTAGCTTTTCACATGCTTTTGGACATACAGCATATGCAAAACACATGGATGCCACCTTCAAACCATATCCCTCTTTATTTTAAGTATAATAAATCTGTATTTGATTATTGTTCTTTCTCAAAAAGTTCATCTTCATTATAGTCTCCTGCATCCAGCTGCAGCGTGGAGTAGATGCAATTTATCCGGTCGCATAATACACCTAATAATATCTGGCCCGCACGTCTCACCCCAGCTATATTGCTGGCGTTCCGCTTGGCAATTTCTATACCCTCCGCGCCGCTCCCGGAATGAAATACAAGTCCATCTCCTGGCCGCCAACCCAAAGAGAGTAGGAAACGCGCACAGCCAGAGAAAGGAGCTCCGTACAAGACGAAGGCAGGAAGCGAAAAAAATCCGCGTCGAAAGTCGCATCGATTGTGTGTCGCGCGCGCGCGCGCCTGGGCAGAAAACCTGCTACCTCCACCTCCCCTTTCTCTGCATGGGGCTACGGCCGATCCCGGGCGACAAAGGAAACGAGAGAAGCCCTATTACGCGCCTGAAGATCCTGCGGCGCTGCACACATAGGTGATGTGCCACTGTAGTGCGCGCGCAAAGGAAGTGGAGAGCAAAAATAGCGCACGCGGGAAAAAAAGGAAGAAGTCGAGACGAGCTCGAGGAAGTGGCGGCCTTGCGTCTGTGTACAGAACGAGCCGAAGGAAAAAGGAGCTAATGCGCGGTCGTTGCGCGCGCGGCCCAACGTTTATATACACGTGCACACGAGAACGAGAGAGAGAGAGAGAGAGAGAGAGAGAGAGAGAGAGAGAGAGAGAGCTTTTGCAGTGAACGACCGAGCACGTTGCTGCTGCCGCTGCAGCGCTGACACGCGCTCTCGCTCTCTTTGTTTGCTGCAGCCTCTAAGCGGCGACCTGTACGCCGATTATTATGGGGCAGGGTCCGCAGGATGTGAGCAGTTGTTATGCTCGTGCTATTATACACGTATTTATGCCGAGAACCAAGTTTTCAAGGAATGAGACAATGAAATGCTCTCAATCAAGCACAGATTTTGTCGTGTATTACTTCGTAAGATTCGCGTAAAGTACTTGCTGTAACAAATAAAAAAAAAACGAAATTCTTAGCTGTCAAAATGCGCGCATCAACTAGTGATAACGGATCGATATAACCTACATCGAACACTCGCACTTCATACGCTTCACCCCTGCAACCAATAACAACCACAACACAGATCGCGTATACGCGCAACCCAGAAAAAACACAAGTGATTCCCAATACAAATCGTCGAGGTAAAAGAAAGCCGCAGCGAGATTGCAATGCGCACAGCGGAATTCGCCTGACTCACGCGCGCCATTTCTCGCGGGGGCAAAAGAGGCCACGCGCTGAGACACTATAACGACGAATGCGATAAGGTTTTCGCCACGCCATCAGGAAATACCTTACGGCTTCTTCTTCTTTTTCTTTCCCCTCGTACTTCTTCGGCTGTTGCCTGCCGAGGCAACTTGGTCGCGTTTTTTTTTTGTATTCTCTCCCCGCAGAGGATGTGCCTTTCTTCGTCGTCTCTTTTTCTCTGCTTCATCCCGCCGAGACGTGTGGAAACTTTACGCGCCGAGCCACAGTGGTTTTAAATGCCCACTCGGCTGCGAGCGGAAGGTCCCGCTAGCTTTCAGGTTTCCGAGAGAGAGAGAGAGAGAGAGCCTCGGCGATGCGCACATCCGTAATTTTTTAACGATTTTCTATATTGGTTCGAGCTTCTCTTTTCCTTTTTAGCTTTGTGCACGCAGTTTACGGTATTTTTCAGAATTGCACGTTTTGTGTGCCTCGTGTAATTAAATTCGTGAGTATAGGCTGCCACTATTGTAACGCGTTATTGGCGTCAGTGATTGATAATCCACGTCGCGTAAGATAATCTGAAGCGTCAATTGAACTATATGAATCTTCAGGTTTCCCGTAGCATTTAACGACGTAATCGCATGCAGGAAACTCGTGAGTATAAGGAGCTCGCAAGCCCGGTGAAAATAACGTGCACCCTTATTGTAGCTCGCTCCTCACCGATCCGGTTTTCAGCTCTGATTTCGATTTCTCGTTTTTGCTGCAATCGTGTCAATCGGGATGACGTCTTTATTCTCTGTTCGACTATTCGCGGAGACCGTAAAAACGTCGAATTCCTCGTAAAGTACAGCGAAACGTCGTGCGAGCTCGTTCGCAAAAAACCGCTTCCTCTAGTCCAGCTGCATTTTATGATTAATTTTTTTTTTCAATACCTAATTTAGACGAACGGTTACTACTATATTCTAATGATCGATAAAGACTGATTAAAATAGTTTCACGATACTTAATTATACGACCTTTCAAGTGCCGTTTCGAACGTCGATTAAAATTCATTTCAAAAATTAAGAGCACGACCGTTTTAAACAGCATTCTACAAAGCTCGGCTCCGTGTAAAAACTGTATGAAATTCATTAAGCCATTAACAATCTACACCCACGGGTGCTCGCACATAGAAAGAGTTACGCATCTGTTAAAAATGCATTAGTGAGATCTGATCTCACGTCCAACAGATGAGCCATCAGCATTTTCCGCTCTTATATGTAAAAACAAAGTGTATAGAATAGAAATTTCATAAGGCAAAAATAGATTTTTGGAAACGTTTCATTTATTTACTTATTTAATAAGTGCAATCATGAACAGAGCTAGATTTTCTATACGTTTCTGCTGCTACTATATGCGTTTCTCCAACCCTAATTTTGGTGTTATCATCCGGATGGTACTTCCATTAATGGTAGTTTAACCTATATATATATATATATATATATATATATATATATATATATATATATAACAGGCGCATAAGTAATTTTTAAAACTTTAAACTTTTCAAAAAACTTGATGGATATCCATATGTATAATCCATATAAAATATCCACATAGAATCCATACAAATTTATATGTAATCCATATAAATCCATATGGATTATCCACATGGATCATACATATATAAATATCCACCTCTATATTTTCAATACACTGAGAGAAAGATATCATTGCCGTAAACATATACACACGTTAGGAGCAATGATTGCTTATATATTCGTGTACATCTTACAAATATTCTATACGAAACAAAAACAGTTTCAATGTGTACTATAGATTTCTATAGTGTACATACAAAATATTGCGGGAAATATCTTTATGTTAATAGTTAACATATGAATTTCACGGCTATCGTGCGTAGTGTTGCGTGCAGATGGCATTTCTCTCGTACCGCCTAACCTCAAAATCCGTCATCCTCTTTCATACAAAAAATATTCTTGACGGTTTATTTATCATAAATAATCAATAAATCATTAATAATAGAACAAAAGCAACTGAATATACCCAAGGAAGCATGCAAAGTGTCTTTGGAATGATATAATGTCAAAATTCAAAATTTTGTCTTTCATCGGCTTTTTGGGTCCAAATACCAGATGTGACAGTTCTAGAGATATAAAAATCTTATGAAAATCTAATATAATCTCAAACTTCTGATCGTTCTCAGCACACTTCCCCAACTAAAAGAATCTATTAAATCCTATTTAAACAATGATTTTAAATGGATAAAATCCTATTAATTAATGGGATGCATACGTAATTTATGTATAGATTAACGGGATTTAATAGATTCTTTTAGGTAGGGTTATTGAATATAAAGCAGATGACCAATATTATCCGAATCAGGATCAGGACTTACATTCAATTGTGGCTTCCAAACATCAACAGGAACTAGCATGAAATAATACAACGTATTAATAGCTGTCATGATAAAGTCTTCGTCGGCTCTCTCATAGAGATCTCTGGGCGTGCAACCAGGGAAACCCGGTACAAACCATATCGTCGCCCCCTACGAACAATATAAGATTTCATATCTCGAAGAGGTTTATATTTCAAATCTCGCCACGAAAAACTTTACATTTCAACAGTTGCCGCGAAGAATAGCTTACTTCATCCTTTTGCCACCGAGCAGTAGTGTCCTGGAGTTCAGGCAGAACTTGGAATCAGTTTATTTTAGTATTTATTTTGGTACAATAAGTCTCAATATTTTACAAAGTTTTCTTCGCAATTTAGCCTAAGGTAGGGTCCACTGCTCTTAGTCAGAACTGCGAACAACAACAATTCCGCGGACCGACTTGCTGTTCATACATACCTGCATATGCATCACACATCCTACGCTTAGAAGGATTTGCGTAGGTCCTATACGCTAGCCTCTCGTAGCTGCTCCCTTACGGGTCTTAGATGCTTTTGCAACAAATCTTTTTGCAACTCTTTTTCCCACTCTGGTAGAGACTCCACCAGAGTTGCATCTCACGATTTAAGATATTGCAAGTTGCTCTACTCCTCATTATGCATTGTACTCTCAGGTAGTCACTTCACCTGTAGTCCACTGACTCTATTGTGTAATGATGGAAATTGATTTACCTTGCGGCTAACATTGTTTATAGACTTCGCTTTACTCTTTTAAGAAATGCAAAAAACTGATGGATAAAGTTCAAATGAAATTCTATAATTGACCGGATTGGGTGAAATATAAAAGTCATTTTTATTGGCTAATTTAAGATTTCCGCCGTGATCACCGATACTAAGCAAAATTCAAAATTTTCATCTCACCGAGACTAACCACATAATGAAAATTCCAATAAGTATATTTTTAGTTAGTTATGCCAATATAAACATAGATCATAATCTATTAATTTGTTTACTTCCATTACTATTATTTAAATATTATTTTTTCAAATAATTTGTCAGGATATATTGCCGCGTCACTATAAGCATTATCGTTACGAATAATATAAGGAAAACTCTGATAGTTCTTAATCTACAGGTTTAGTTTTTTGCATGCTGCACTCAAACACAAATGTAAAAAATTTCAATTAAGCGTATCCAAGAAGATCTGCGCAAAAGTATGCAAAGGGGGACACAATACCTTTAAATCCTCAAAAAAAGAATTATGAGTAAAAATGGCAAAATTATAGTAAATCATTTAATTTTTTTTAGTGATATTTAGTATAAATCCTTTAACTCTACCGTGCTAAAACCTTAATTATCCCTGCTGGCCCATTGCGGCACTCGGTGTAATGTTTTGTGAATTTTTTTACTGTCAGTAGGATTCCAAATGAACGAATAATTCTTTTGGGCTCAAGTTCAAGGAGGATACTTTGTACACCTGCAGTTTAGGTATGAATGCAGGTATTTACATTTGAATGCTGAGATGTGGTTTGACGATGAAAATACTGAATTTTTTCTGTACTATATTAAACATTTTTATAAGTGAGGAACAAACTATCATACGCATCCCGCCATCTATCTTGCAATCTTATTGGCCAATCGACGAATCAACGTCGTGTTGAGTTTTACGGTGTAGTTAAATAATCAAAAATGCGTTAAAAGTATTTAAATCCCTAAATAGTCTAAATATGCTAGTCAGTGCTATAAAATAGCGAACGATACTCGTGGCATAAATAGTCTATTTATGCCATTTGTATCGTAATATACTATTGCCTGCGTCGGGCCCTCTCCCATCAGACCGACGGCGTTCCTCGTTGTACTTACTTGCTTCCTTCCTAAGGGAGCCAATCATTGTAAAAGTAATTTTTGGAGTTTGTGTAAAGACATGTAGCAAGTGCGTTTAGATGCAAGACAGATGCTATGCAGCTCATTTACTCGCCAAAAACAATGGTTTACAATATTTTGAGAGTTCGAAATTCAACCGTTTTTCTTAAAGTTCAACGTTATAGAGCCGTAGCGTGTATATTTATAAAATGCTTCGTGCCCCCTTAAACATCTGCGGGCCTTTTAATGAAAATAATTACAAAATTTCGTTCGCTCTAGCATATAGACCTTAAAACGGTTTACACGACTTAAAAAAGTCCTAAAAAGCTACATTATTGCCCTGGTAGAAATTCGAATATTTAAAATGGACTGGGAACTATGAAATGGCTATGAGAAATAGCCAAGGCATAACTTTAAATCTCTCGTATTGATATTAGCCTTTGTGTCGTACACTAATTTCAAAGAGGCTTACGGATTTTAATCGATTTCCAAACGGTTTACACAATTAACAGTCAATTAGGGTTATACAAGCACGATATATGAATCGATCAGCTATGCTTTGCTTTAGATAGAGAAAATCTATTTTTACAAGCTTGGAAATTCCTTGTAATATGGTATGACTCAATTCTTACTCCAATGAATGCGTAAAAAATGTCCGAAAAAGCGTTTCATCGCTGCTCGTAAAATGGACCTATTGTCCGGCCATCTCTAGTAATACGTGCTATCTTGTAGCTTTAAACCGATATCGATTTCTACCAGGGTGGAATACAATCGAATTCACGCGACATAAGCGCTGCCTCGATCGTAGAAGGAGAAAAGCTTTGCGATTTCACAGTCGCAATAGAGAGGGGATAATTTTCGGAGATGCCATATCAGTCAAGCAAGCATCAACAAAGATTTGCTCACGGCCGCTGACACATTCCAAGTCTTTCAATCCACGCTGATCGACTTGTCTTGATAATTCAGTGCAGGGCCGGACATATTGGTTGCCCTATACTACTGCTTGTGTATTTTTCGATCGGCAAAGATGGATCAGCCCCAACAACCAAAGCCCACGAAGATTACAAAGAGAAGAATTAGTATTCACAGCCGAAGTGAATTGTCGATAGAAGACAACGATTTTTCGACAAATCATCAAGATCATCAAGATCATCAAGATCATCAAGATCATCAAGATCGTCAAGATCATCAAGATCATCAAGATCATC
>QLSS01000054.1:581713-685227 GCA_024372645.1 Trichomalopsis sarcophagae | reverse complement strand
TCAAGATCATCAAGATCGTCAAGATCATCAAGATCATCAAGATCATCAAAATCATCAAAATCAAACACAAGCAGTCCCTCCCAATGGACCCAATTACCTTAAACTGCCGATGGATACGGGATTCTTCGATTTGTTATACCCATCGTTCTTCAAGAAGATGTTGGCCACTATTCATTTTGCTCATGAGCTCTTCAGTATACCGTATTGTCGTGCAGCAGAAACCTCAGCCAATCCGCCAGATGGTGAGCAGGAGAGACGGGTCGTTTCGCAAGCTGAATTAGAAAACCGTATTCTGGCTTATAGACTCATGCAATCTCTCCAAAGGTCTAACAGAATAATTGATACTTCGGCTGGTAAGTATGATTAAATTTAAAATATATTCTTTAAGCATACAATATTTACTCTACGTAAGAATAGTAGAATTAACGTGGACACCTGCACATGAACATTTTAACGGTAAATATGATCAAATCATACTTATTTATCTCTGTTGACAGCTGTAATGCCAAAACCAAACATCGAGAATCGTGGTATACAGAGAATGAGATATCCTATTTTTTCGGGAAAAAAATCCAATTTTCCAAGACACCGTGCGATGGCTTCGGCTAAGACGCTACGTGTGCGTTTCGGACTCGGAGTGTCCTGGACAACTTCTGTGGTTCTCAATCATTGCGAAAACCAATTGATTCTTCTGTTGGAAGACGGAAACGGCGATACCAACAAACGTGAGTTCATCCGCCAAACCATAGTTACGATCAATCGCCAGCGACAGCTTCGAAGGCCTGTATCGGATCAATCAATTATGGAACTTGTTAATTTTGTAGAAAAGGAAGAAGCAGCAAGGACACAACGAGCAGCAGAGTTATCTATAAAGTTACATAATAGATTACCTTAAAAGTCCTGCATAAGTATCAGCTAGCCTGTTTCTGTAATTTTCAAGAAATTTTGCATTTTTAATCAACTTACTTGACATATCTTTTAATTGTATAGTAGTTCTGTTAGGAAGATTTTTTATGTGTACGTACATGCTTGTGTATTGTTATATTTTTAGTCTTTGTTGGAAGAACGTCGTTTCATGTGATTTCATTAATTGACCGTATGTGTTGTAATTTCTTTTAAATGGATAAACGTTTGTTATGATTCAACTTTGTCTGAGCGTGAAACATGCAGCACTAACTTGTTATATAAAGAGCAATTGTAATACGTTATAGATTCAAATTATGTTAAAATTTTATGTAGATGCTCAGCTATTTTTATTTCGATTCAATAAAAAATAATTCGTCATGTTCACAAATATTATAATTTTAATTATTACTATAAGCATTTTTTATTCAACACCTATCAATAACAATCGTGCGTTGATTGTAAAAGTTAATTCATAATAATAAAAATGCAGGTGCAATCTTGTTTTAACAGTTTATTGATTCCTTTTTTTAATATCATAGTACATTATGCAATGTACATGCCTACATTATCAATAGGTTTTCAATACTGATGCCTTTTTTTAACTGATTACAAATTTTGCCTTTGTAAAAACTATTTAGATTGCAAGAAAAATATATACTCATGGACACACATTTGACCAATCAAATCAGTCGGTTTTAATTCAATAATGTAACCAATTGAACACTTTTAGCTCTTCTTAAACGGTCATTTTCAGTAGACATGCGTGAACACATTACGTTCCGGCTAAACAAAATTTTAATTGTGCAGAAAATTTGTAAGGTAATAGGTTTCAACAAGCTTCATCACATTTTTATTGATAAAGATAACCGTAATGGTATATAGCTGCAATTAAAAATAACGAAAGCATCATGAGTTGCACACCGATCAGGCCCGTGGGCCGCAACCTTTCACACGCTTAAGGTAAATACTCTCTTGCGGACGCGCGCGAATGCCTCTGGATTCCACACCTACGGCATTTTTCTCCCCTCGCAGGCACGAGGTTGAGGTAAGCGAGTACGAACAAGTTGCCAGAGAGCAGTGCGCAGGTAGTGTGTATACCTACCTATGGGATAAGTCCACTCTCCCGTTGCGCTTCTTTTATTCCTCTCTTTTCAGCTTTTCCCCTCTCGGCCATGTAATATGTGCGTAGGCAAGTACTTTCCGCGGCGACCTTTCCTGCAGCCTGCGCGCGCGGCAACGGCTCCTCCCATAAGAATATATATACATTATTATTTATCGCGCGCGAAGTGTATACCGTTACTCGATATACTGCACACCCGCTAGTTTTTCTTATTTGCTCATAGGAATATCACCGTTAAAATTATGTCTCTGCTTTTAACTTTTCGCGCAGATCAGCTTTGTGCGGTATGATCGCGAGTTTACGTATCAGAAGTGTTGATTCAGTTATAAGCTTAGGCGAAATAATACAAAATTTTTTTAACTTTTTTTCCGTATGCGAGCTGTAAGTGCCGACTTCCCTATCTTAAGAGATGAGGGGGTATCAAAGTCTCGATCGGCATCTCTATTGGTTGATTTATATTCTGTGCAACATTCTCCTCTTCCGTCAAAGGAGTTAAATAGTCGATGTCCTAATAAAAAATAAATGAACAAATAGCGCTGTTAAAATAAAACTGCAGTACTGTCATTTCAATCTAATGTAAAAAATTCAGTTTTATATTTACCTGCATCCGATTGAAAATGTTATCGACGTTTGTTTCCGCTAGTACATTATCCATATCATCTATCTGAAAGAGTGAGTGTCACTTGTAGCCATTTTTCTTATGAATAGCAGATTTAAAAATAATAATAATGAACTTACCTTCATAAGATCAGAAAAATTCAGGTTGGATAGGTTTCCAGAAACGGATGCAGCCAAATCGCTTATATTTTGATCCATTTGTCTACATTGATTCCTCGAATCAACATAAATTTGCTGGTCATTGGCAAAGTTATTTTGTGCTGCTACAACAAAAGTTAATGAATAGTTTTAGAATCGTGATAATTTTTGCGGCATTAAAATTATAGGCGGACGTCACATGCGACTTACTCATTTGCTCGAAATGCATACATTTCGTTGCTAGCTCGAAAGCAAAGTTGTCCGTACATTTTGAAGCGATCTGCGGCGTCGGTAGTGAAAATTCCTGCAGATCTAGCGTGCTGATTATGTCTTTGATCCAGATATCTGTTTGTCGGCACAACGAACGATCGAATTAAATTTTCTTTTCATCTATTTGTTTATTTATCGTAAACGAATTATTTACCGTTAGTAAAGGTGTCCGAATAAAGCTCCGCAGAGTTTTGACATTGTTGCGACTTGTTGAGCGAATAGTACGATTGATACACGCCGTTTGTTTGGGCTTTCTGGGTGTAAGCGGTTGCTTTCGTTGAATAGTCGAGTGCTACAATATTGTTGTCATTCAATTCATTATCCAAAGTTGCAGGCTGCATGAGAGCTTGATTCCTTTTTTCATACAAGTTGATTGGCATATATCATTATCGATATTACTGGATTGACGATCAATAATAGTATATTGTGCAACTAGGGGTTCTTGCGAGGGTGACGTTTCGAGCACGAACACGAGTGCTCGAAACATCACCCGAGTCTGAAAAAGCCACTCCCCCCTTGATGCACACCGTACTTTTTATGATAAGTGCACTATTAGGCCACTTATCATGCATATGAAAGGAATGGGGAATTCGAGGACTTTTCAAAGTAAAATAATAATATATTGAAAATTTTGAAAATATTTATATAGACACACACATTCATCGGATAGGCTGCAGAGCGAGGAAAAAACTCCTTGGGAGAAAAGACTTTTCTCCCAAGGGAGTATTTTTTTATCGCTGCTAAGAAAAACTTGATTTTCCATTCATTTTACATGCATGGAAAGTGGCCCTTTTTCGTGCACGTATGATGAAAATGTTTATACCTCATTTCGTTGAATTCGTTGTTTCTTATGGTTACCACGGGAATAAACGGTTTCGATGGTTTAATTTTCGTTTCTGACTGCATCCATGAATCTCGAGATGAATCTTCTGGGCCGACTAGAAGATTCGCGTCGACTATGAAACATTCGGATCACAAGTGTTAGCTATAGTGTGGCCAAATGCAAATGAAAGCAAGAAGGCCGGCTGTATCGTTATACTTACACGGAAAAATTTTTCGAAGGCTCAGCGGTTGATACTTTCATAACTACAGAAACTCGAAAAGTATTGTACTCTACCCCATCTAAATACGAATGATTAAACTTAGAAATCGTACTGTAGATACTCATATATTTTCGTGCATGTTAGGACGCGAAAATGGAATCATTATCAGTCAAATTGGAATAGTGGGGACTCCGAAAGTTTCCGTATCGCAGGGGCTCAACGCTTCGTAGCCTCAGACTACGAAGCTTGGAGCGCTGCGTGTCGACTGTCGATTGTTCCTTACAGCTGCAATGTTATTACATCTAAGTTTTGGTATGCTATAAAACTAATATAGCTATAAATACATACGATCGATAGAGATCAGGACGGCATGAATAATATAGAAGGGCTGAGACTTCGAAAAATGTTTCCGTGTACGTTTAAAAGCTTCAGCTTGGATCTGTTCAGCAAGCTCAAATTTCTCATGGGACCGTTTTCTTTTCGCCTGATTGCATGCTTCTGTTGATTAAACGAAAATAATATCGATAATTTTGAATGCATCGTTGACAACTACTATATATAACGATCGCAAAATATTGCTCACTTTTTTCCGTCGGCATGATGCAAAAGGGAAGAGGATTACTCATTTCACCATCGGAGATGCGTCGCAACTGTACCATTACAATCACCGGTTCCGAAATTTCTGTGGCCGAGTACTTCGGTGATTTGAATACAATTGCTACCTGAAAATATAAAATCAAATCTTTTTCGTTGAGTCGAATCATTGCTATAATCATATAGGTATCGAATCGCTGATAGTTCAACCTGCTTGTAAACGTTCGGCGGTATAAACTCGGCTATTGCCTCCCAGTTGTTTTCCTGTCTATAAAAGCGAACTTCGATGTCCTCTCTTGTCGCTTTTTCGCAGAGTACACACATCTCGGTTCCGCCATCAGCAGTTGCCGATCTGTGGCTTATGTAGTCTATCCAAGGCAGCGCTTGAGATCCTGAAATTAAAACATTATATACTCGAGTACAGGTTGTTACACTAGCGAACAGATAAGAGCGTGACTTACGACGGTTCATTCATATTTTCTCTGTCTCAATTAACTGTTTTCATTCATATTTTCACATCGAGGCCCATATGATTAATTTAGCGTATCAAATTTTGCTTGTAGACAGTTACACAGAAACAAGTGTATTTTTACATGAAGAAAGTGATAAGTATTTTAGCTTTTTGTCAAGGCATTAATTAGAATTTTGACTTTTAACAGTTGTGAGATATTTTGAGACCAAATTCTGCATTTTTGCATTTTTCTCATTTGAAAACTAACAGGTCTAGAAAGTTCATATTTTGCATTTAGATTTCTTTTGTGATTGTGGAAAGATAGTTAAAGTTGAATCGACCTTAACTGAAAAACTTCTGATTTCGACTCATGCTATACGACTAAATAATTATCATGGGTGTGTAATCAAACACAAACACATACGCTAAATTAAAAAATTGATATGGACCTCGATGTGAAAATATGAATGAAAACAGTTGAATCATAATAATGTAGGTTACATATTTCTAGGTAACATGTCTAGTAGCCTTTTTACAATTCAAAGAGCATTGTATAATGATGAAACTTACTGACTCGGATACTGAACTTTTCTTGAAATTCACCTCTCAAACCTCACCGAGGGCGACTTTGGGCACAAAGACACAGTATATCTTCAAACACTTTATTCTTTTAATTGAACTTCTCACTGGCATAAAAAAAAAAATAATATTCACACACTTTATTACTACTTCAAATAGGGTTAGGGTGCCACTTTCAATACACATGTTGTAATACTACACACTCTTGGTAATGATTAATTTTTACTAAAATTTCTTGCTAGTTATATTACATATATTTTATCTGTTATCAAGGTTTCCACATTTCATTTTAAACACCTTAAACATTTCTACCAGGGATATGAGTTATGACTGTTTTGAGGGTTATGAATTTAAAGCGCGGTTCTGATCTCGTTGCCTAGGCAACCAACCAGCAACCATCAGTTGAAGGATCTGTTTATATAATATTGCCTTGATCGTAGGATATGTCTTTTGACGATCCGTAGTCATCTCTCCGTCAAGTTTCCCGGCAGCTCTTCCTTCGCGTTCATATCGAAATCTAATATGGCTCGTCATTTTGTTCGTGCGCTTTACACAAGTTTATTTGAAAAAAGAATATTTGTCACTCAAACTATTATACCAAACAACTGTATTTCAAGTCAGTATAAAACTAAACTGCTCCTCAGTATGACACGCTTACATCAGGTATAAGGTACGCCATACGACGTTCGCCTATGCACTGATGAGTCGATTCACGATTGTCGAACGATCAACGAAGCTCAGAATTTGCACGGGCGCTCGCCGCTCGAAGTGTTGTCGATTTCCCCCCTAGCCAAAGTTTCACGTACTCGCTTACCTGCGCACGCGCACAGCATGATATGTCAGCAAGGTAGCGAGTAACATACCTACTATACCTGATGCCGGGTAATTCTTACTTTCTCAGTGCAACTACGTATTTGGTGCCCAGAAGTAGTGCTGCATTTCAGTGGTCACCTATGGACATTTTTCAGGTTGAATATAGGTAATTTTCTTTCATTCGGATACGTCACTGATTCGCGTAACCCGACGGCATATTCATATTATACTGCGATCAAACAGAAT
The DNA here is from genome assembly GCA_024372645.1 of Trichomalopsis sarcophagae. Lineage (NCBI taxonomy): Eukaryota > Metazoa > Arthropoda > Insecta > Hymenoptera > Pteromalidae > Trichomalopsis > Trichomalopsis sarcophagae. Next base: position 678,449 of record QLSS01000054.1, on the reverse strand, counting down.
TAGTATTTTGTAGCCGTGCAAGATACTCATCTGGAGTCACGTGGAGCTTTATATATTTCGAAGAAAGCCCCCACAGCAGAGAGGAGCGCGCGTGCAGGTATATAATATTGTGTACCCACATGATAATAACCCTTGACGACTGTCGTCGAGGTGAGAAACGCGAAGAGAAAAAAATCAAGTCCGAGTGTACATAACACCTAGGCTGCGGCCGCGAGAATACTCATACGAAACATTTGTCGTGCGTGGTGCACTAGTGTGGGCAACCGCGACTGTAAAGATAATATCTATCTCCGGTGCGCTGAAAGCTTCTCGCTCTTCATTTCCCGCTGTATACAATATTACACAAACTCTTTTCTCGTCGCCGAGAGAGGAGAGAGAGATAAAACTGCGGAGCGCGCGAGAGAACATAAGGACCGAAGAGCTTCCCCGCTAGATTTTTTCCGTTTTCATCGTTTTTCTTAAGTCATACGTTATACACGTGCAGCTCTTTCTCTGGTATTTTTCTCTCCCTTCATCAGCCGCCGGAGTGCGTTGTGGGTATATCTCCTCGTTCTCTCACACTTGCATATGCATGACGCGTCGTCTCGGGAGGAAATACAGGTATATAGCTATATACAAAGGCAGGCGAAGCCTACGCCTCTCTAGCTGTCCGTCCTCTCGATCTTTCTCACGCGGCCGCGCCGCTGTATACCTATACAGCCATTTGCGCGAGTCCGCCTATGCACATTAGGCACGTTCAAATGATCGTTACTCCCTTTCCCCCGCACTGCGTTTTCTCTGAAGCGAGCTGCTGCTGCAGAGCCGAGCGGCATGCGGAATATAACGCGCGCTTGAATACCTGCAGCGCGAGGGAGATAGCGCGACAGAACTTTCATCCTACGCGATCGAGCCCCGCGCGTGTGTGCGCATACCTTCTATACACTAGCTGTACGTCGCCATGTGCAGGTAGCATTGAAAAGTCTTCCGTGCGCGAGCTTGTATAGTTGCGCTTCATCCGATCGTCTCCCTGCACTCGACTGCGCATTCGCGATGAGCACTGGCGGCTCGTGCTTTCCTAATCATCGCTCTCTGCAGACATGCGGGATTTCTTTGTTGCGTGGAAATTATATTTTTTCACGTTGAATATATAACTACGGGAGCCAGTTTTGTTCCGAGAACACGCGCGGGGTGGACAAGGACAAGCGAGAAAGAGCAGCAGCTCTCCGCCCTATATCTATGCTTCACTTCTCTATATGTCTACGGACGAGTGAGAAAGAGAGTGAGACGGAGAGAAAAAAACACGTTTGGCCATAGGTGAACGAACGGCGCGCGGAGGGAAGCGCTGCTGCTGCGCCGCCAGAGAGCGAATGAATGGACAATATACGCACGCATCATTATGTGCGCGTAACTATATCTCGAAAATGAAGAATCTCTGAGTACGAGAGTACGCGATGCTTTTCTGTATAATAATAGCTGACAGCCGTGATTAAAAAAAGAGCTCGTGGCTAACGATACGATAACGAGCTCCTACACCTTGGTCGCCGCGTCCGTTTCCTTGTTGCTCGTATTGCTTTATGATTCAAGCGTTATATGGCAGCTGTGTGCTGATGCTTATTATAATTATACAGTAGTGCAGAAATGATCTGGCGGTCATTACAGGTATATCTCGCTGTGCTAACGAGCTTCCAGGGGGAAATAACACTCGTGCTTTCATAATCACGATTAAATAACGTATAATGTGTTTGAAAATAAACAACCGCAGAGATTGTGGATCATCAAGGTCAATAATGACGTTACGCTCACAACAAGAAAAATTTATTGGAAAATCTGCGACATTATAATATAATGACGTTACAATCAATAACGTCAGGTGAAAAGAGATAAGTTTTGCTCGTGACGCGTTGCCATATTACGCTCTTGTATATTTTTTTAATAAACTAGTGAAAATATACGCAGCGACGTCAATAAGTGCGTAACATGTCTCTGGTAGCAGCGTTCCCGAGAAAGCACCTGGAAACTACCGAGATTTTTCAAATCTAGCAGGTTTCTAGAGTAGAATCTAGATGAAAACCCCGATAAATCAGACATGATTTCTGGAAGAAATCTCAGTAGAATTTTTACTCCACTATGATTTGTTCGTATAACCTTACTTTTCACACCAATGATCCTTCTCTTCATTGACATTGTTTGAAAATATTCATAAATTGATGAATATGTATGCCCTATAAATTCATCTACAATGTCTTTTAAAGGGGAAACATGATTTTTAAGGTGCACATTAATAGTGGAAACCTAACCCTACACATGCATGCTCTCATACATGTACAGCATTGTGTACTGACTGACTTTGTATTATTCAAGTATAATTACTGTGTAAAAAGTGTCATCGATGCACTGAAAGTCACCCATGATGAGGTTTGCACAGGTATTTCAATCTCATCAGTATGCGAGCTAGTTACTTTCAACCACCAAATCTCTTATAATCATCGTAAATCCATGATATTAAAGGTGAATGTCTGTTCTTTAAGAACTCAGTTTTTACTTAACAGTCTTGGTTCAGCTTTTCATCCTGAACCCTATAGCTTCAAAAGTTGCAAAATTTCAAGTATGATAGTTTTCAAATGGGAGCCAAAATAAAATAGTGAAAAAAAGTAATCAAAATCAATAAAATTTGATTTTGCTCTCACTTGAAAACTATCATACCTAGTGGGCTGAAATTTTGCCATTTTGTTGTTACATATTGAGTTGAATTCATTCTAGATGATACGAATTCAACTTTCATGAATAGACCCACCTGTATTTTTGCTGCCAAAGCCATAGGGTTCAGGGTGCAGAGCCGAACCAAGGCTGTTAAGTGAAAACTAAGATGGCGGGCTGATTCTAAATAATTTAACAAGTCTTAATGCAAAATATCAGATATCGAACTTCAATATCATGGATTTAGCACGATTTTGAGTGATTTGGTGGTTGAAGTTGACTGGTTCGTATACTGATGTGGTGGAAATATCTGTGCAAACCTCATCATTGGCGAGTGACTTCGAACACATCGATGACACTTTTTACACAGTAATTGTACTTGAACAATACAAAGTCAGTCAGTATACAGCATGCTTGTACATACTGTCATTTATGAGAGTATGTATGTATAGGGTTAGGTTTTCACTCTTAATGGGCACTTTGAGAATCATATTTTCCCTTTTATATCATTCTAGATGAATTAATAGGCTAAATATTCTGCTGTATAACATAGCAGACAGCCTCTACAATATGCGTCATATACTTATGCCGAACCGTATGCGCATGCGCAAAAAAATTAGGAGAACTTCTGCTACTCGGGTTTCAGCGTAGAAACTACGCATATTTCTTGACGGATTCTGGGTTTCTTTCTACCGAGTCGATAGGGAACCGGCCAGAACTCACAAAACGATCGTAGCTACTATGTTCGTATTCAATGAGCCGCGGCTACGATGACTCCGTGAAGCTGTAAAAAATTCAACAAAGACGCCCCCCCCCCAAAAGTCACGCTCGCGCATAAGCCATCATACATAAAGCTCTCCGCAGCACCGGCGTGAATTAACCTCTGCACGCCAAGGTAAGTAACCCCGTCCGCGTTTATACAGCTCTGCTCTGTCTCTCTCTCTCTCTGGAGAAAAAGCAGCAGTAGCAGCGCAAGAGGAGGAGAGGATCGAGTAGTAGGGATCGAGCTCATGGATACCCGCAGCAGTCAGCAATGCACACCGACGGCTGCGCGAGTGCGAACTGCACGCGCGGCGGGGAGGGACGAGCGCACGGGACGACTCCGGCGAGCATATAGGTATATCGTTGGCTGGCTGGCGCCGAGAGGCTCACTCGCTCGACCCTCGGCAGTTCGTCGGGAGAGACTCGGCGCGCCGGAGCCTGCGCGCGCTCCGCTCACGTTCCTCGCGCGTTCTATACCCCTGACTTATACTCGCTCGCTGCTCATACATATCGCTAAATTCGTCTGCACTTCTCGCTACTCCGAGTATAGCTGAACGTGCTGAGACGCAAAGCTGCTGCAGAGATCAACGTAGGAGCGCCGCCGGGAGAGGGGAGCAGAACTGGATAGTCGAGTGACAGAGCGGATGCGGTTGGTCGAAGAAAAAAGCCAAACACGCTCGCCGAGTCTTGCAGCGAGAGAGGGAGAAAGCGCTATACGCACGCGAGAGAAGAAGCTGCACTGCACCTGCGCTCTTGCTGCGATAATTTCGGAGGAGCTCCGTTTTTTATTTCGCTGCACCTTCTCTCTCTCTCTCTCTCTCTCTCTCTCTCTCTCTCTCTCTCTGCCCTGCCGCTGTTCCCACGCTCCCGCACAGGTATAGAGACACAGATCTACACCCACACACACACACACACACATACGTGCGGCATCAAAGCGTAGCTAAGCTGCATCGCACAAAGGGTGAAAAAAGAAGAGGCTGCGCGAACGAGGTCGAGCCCTTTTATGCTCGCTCGTCGTGACATTCAGCGGCTATTATGTCGAAGGAACTGACGCCACACGTGGAGGATAAGCCGAAGGCGGCGGCGATGCATCGGCCGACGAGTATCAGCGCCGGATCCACATCGGGAACGTCCAACGAAGAATAGTATAGAGAGCGAGAGCGGGAAGGTCGAGTGGCCCCTCTGAAAGAAGAGCGAAACGGCGACCTTGCGAACTTATTAATTCTTTCGTCCGCGCGGAAGAAGAACCGAAGAAGAATCATCATCGCTGCACGTGCGAGACAATAACTCTCCAGCCCCCTTCGATCCGTCTTCTCAAAGAGCTGCATAGTATATATACTCGGATACTCACACAGCGCACGAGGATCCGCTCTTTCTCCCGCCGCGCGCACACACAGACGCTCTCCCGCCGCCGCCGCCGCGAGGCAAAGGAGAGGGAGTGTGCGAGAGAGCTTTCGCGATCGATATCGGAATCGCGCGCGCAGTGCCGTGTTTACCAGCGGCCAAGAATGACATGAGTCTCGTGCTCGTGCAGCAGCAGCAGCAGCAGTGCGTCCTCTGAAGCATCAGAGACCGCAGCTCGCGCCGAGTGTATTCTATTTTTTATACGTACAACTCGTAACTCCCCGCGAGCTGTTGTAGTGTTGGTGTGCTACAGTTTTGTTGTTGTTAGTGCGCTGGTGTGCGGTGCTGATTTCTGGGAAACATGTCCGCGGACGTAGCGCAGCCACCGAGCCCGCCGAGGATCTCAGGTGAGGACTGTTGCCTAAATTCTGTTTGGTTACGCGCTCTGTGAAGCGAGCTTGGCTCGACTCGGAATCTATCTACCCACTACCTACTTGCTTACTCGCGAGGAATTCCGAGACTTGTTTTCCTAGCGTCTAAGAACGTGTCTCGTTGTTCGAGCTTTGATGTTTTTTTTTGTAAATAAAAATGACGGCTATTACCAATTTATTTTCGTGTGACTTTGACCTTTCGTTTTATTTTTACCTTTTCACAACCGAATCTCAAACGTTGAATGAAGCGTGCGAAGAATTGCATAATTAAATTGTGACCACTCTTCGAAGCATACGATTTCTCAATTGAACTTGAACCAACGTTGTAATCTCTGCCTTCGCGTATCGCATATATTATTGAGATACATCGTAATAATTACCCTTTCAACTAATAGTTGATACAAAAATACCTTATCGCATCCACTGAAAAACAAATTTCAATCCCAAATAATAATCTCCAAATCTTTAGAGTTTGGGTGCTTAACGCATGTATGTTATGTATGCGATATTCTCAAAGCTTCAATGTTTGAACAATTTTATCTTAATAAAAAGTCTTTAAATATCCTTATCGCTTCAAGCCTGATACAAGTATGTACACGACAAATCCAATTTTCTAAAATACTCGAAATGCTACAAAGGATTAGTAGAAAAATACAGATCCTCTTTGTCAGCTGTTTCATAATCCTTTTAACGCTCGCGTTTACTAGGGGTAAGAAGGATTTACACCTATATAGATCTCGGTATTATGTGAAAGTTGGGCAAAGTGGAGCTGTTTTCGCGTATCGGTTTCACCAAGGATACTGTCATAACATTTAGCCTCTGAATCTTGTGTTTACGAATTTTCGAATTCGTAAACACGACGGCGGATTTTTTTATCCGCTGGCCTGCAGAAATTTCGATCGCGTAACATACATTTGTGCTCTGTTTACCAATATTTCGTCGCGATAAACAACTGCTCATCATATTAGATTAGATGAAAAAAACCTGGATCCGGAATACGGTAAAGCTAGAGAAAAGGAAATTGAAAATATCTGTTCTATTACGCACCAGCCTCGCACGTGCATTGAATGTGGGAAAATCCAGCTAGTCACCCTATTTCCAGATCGATTTCCAGTCGCAAGAAATCAGAGGTAAACGAAGAGGTGCGGCTTCAATATGGAACACAAAAAAGTAGTTCTAAGAATGCTTAATCGCGGAGGAAAGAATGCGCGAACAATTACTACTCGAACTCGTGAGTTTAAAAAGTCGCGAATATAAGCTATTGTTATGCAAAATTATTAGATATGAAACCACTCGCGTTGGAGACGAGAATTGTTTAAAAGCATGATCTGAAAATTCAATGATATTTGTACGGTAAAAAAAAAGAAATAATCGATGCGTGGTCTTTCAGGGAGCCGCAGAGCAGGGGGTATAATTTTGTATTAATGAAAGGTAAAAGCAAAAGGCGTGCGAAGATAATGATGAAATTGCGTGGTTGCGCCTCTTTATTATCATCAAATGGCTCTCGTAAAAGCAGAGAGCCCCAAACTCTAATACACAAAACTACGAGCGAGGGATAACTTGATGAATGGGTAGACGTAAAAGATAATAACCCCTACTACGTGCTAACTAAATGTCTAATAAAGGCAATTTTTATCTTCTCTCAAACCTCCACTATCAAAGCCAATTAAATCATAATTATTAGTATTATTTCTTCATTGAATATTGAAGCTTGGAAACGAAAATAATATATAATTCACGCAGGTGTATATTGAAAATATATTTCAAATTCATCTTTATGTATATTTCGAAAACTATCGCGATTTTAATCGAAGAGATAAAAATAACTGCTCTCTAGCTCTTCCAAGTTCAAGTCAGTTTGAACCAGATTCTGGCAAAATTTTAAGTTACAGGAACAATTGCTTTTGCACCAGCTGCCAATGGAGACAAAACACAATCAATATGTCTAGTTCCAATTAAAACGCGCTAAAAATATTATCCTACGCTTAAATTGTTAACAATCCGCTTTCACGCGAAGAATCAATGCACGGCTTGGTTTTACGATATTCCAAAACTGTTTCTCTAATTTTGGTCTTGACGATCGCGACGCAGAAGTTATTGCGTGCTCAAACTGACGGATATAATACCGTTGATTTATAAAATGGTTTCGGCGAAGAGCTTTCAAGACAAATATAAACACCTAGACTGCGTTAACGTCTAGGTGAGAAAGAAGTTTGTAATTCATCATTCGCTTTTCGCAAATATATAGTCAGAGAGTTTTCACAAACAAATCTCAACCGCCCATAATAATCTTTCGAGCAAAATTTATCCAGAATTCATGAAAGTCAGTAATCTTACAGCGCGACTTGTCTCGTTTCAGGATCTCGGCGATCATCCGAACAACAGATCAGCTCTGGCTCGTCGTCGCTGCGACTGACAGGCAGCGATGATCAGCACGAGAAGAAGAGCAGCCCACCGGTATCGAGCAGTTATCTGCGCCGAGGTCGACGACGGAGTGACTGCACCGAGACCGGCAGTATCGGTTACGGCTCGTCGGCGCCCCTCGAGTCGGAGACGTCGTACTCCTCGCATCCGGGCTACCCGAGCAAAGCACCTGCAGCGCAGCCCAAGTCGCCGAGAATCAGCGGCGAAATACAGGTCGTGCCTCAGCCACAGATCCATCATCACAGTCATCAGGTGAGTTGCAGGAATCGATCGCTACTTGCTGAAAAGAATTTCATTTTCTCTGCTGCATACCCTAATCGTAAACTACCTTTGCAGAATCCACAGACGAGTAGCCCGAGCAGCGCCAGTCAGTCCTCGTCGACGCCCAGCTCCGGAGCCTACGTAGACGTATCGTCGTCGGCGAGGCTAGCGGGCGTCGCGGGCTCGACGACGACGAGCAATGGAACGCGAAGGCCGAAAAAAGCCGTGGTGAAGAGCAGGACGACCGAGCTGTCCACCGGGCCCTCGTCTTTGTCGTGGAACGGCTCGCTGGCGGCCGAACGGGAAACCGGATACGTCGTTGACTCGGAGAAGGGCAACGCGTACTACAAGGGACATCTGCTGGGAAAGGTGCGCGAGTTTGAATTTTCACTATTATTCTCATATCTGATGGCAGAGGTGTTGTTTTAATTGCACGCACGACACATTGCGCTGTTCTAGTATGCGCAAAAGTATGAAGAAATCGACAACGACATTTTATACGCGGTTCGAGTTCTCTCGACAGTTGTGATAGTTACAGTTTCTTAAGCTGCACCGTTATGCAATCATTGGATTTCAGGCTATAGCGTGCCAAAGTCCAATCGATCGATGAATAATCCAGGCGGAAAGTTTTATATTACTGCATAGCGTATGTAATACACGAGGTCGTTGGTGTATAGTGTCCGGCAATATACAAAGCGCAATTTCGTCTGCGGTGAAAATTTCCCCGTTAGTTAGTCGGTTGTTCGCTGCATATCGATATTCAATTCTAGCTGTACAGTATTGCGCTATTTCACGCTACATATAAACTGCGTTGAATAATTGAAAAAGCTAACGCGTTGTACACAACTATGTAAGGCGCGAAAAGTTTGAGCTATGAATTTGCAATGAACGTGTATGATAGTTCGCGACATCGCAAACATAAGAAGTCTTGAAAACGTTCTAATGTCAAAGTCGTCGAGTGACATAATTTCCGCTCTTTGATAAACATTGACTCGTCGCTGTAGATCTGGCGTGACGCGGAAGTCTAGTCCGAGAATCGTTACGAAGACTCTTCGAAAGATCATCCACGGATCGAATTCCGCCTGTGAGAAAAGGCGCCGCTGCACAGTAAAAAGTCGAGAGAAAAACTATCAAATTTAAATTTAGCGCTGCGTTCGAAAAGCCAAAATTTTTACTGCTCTCCGTTCGTCGATTAGTTTTCCCGAAATACGACGGGATTGAATATAATTCAATTATGCGCGGATGGTATTTGTAAAGCGTGAACGTCAGAGCGACTCGACGTTTTATAATTAATCCGCGGAAACTCCGGACAGTCCGAACGCAGACTCGGTTATTTAAATTACGTCCGATGTCCAATCGGCCCGCGCTAGAACTGCCTCGGCAAAAAGTCTACACGGCTCCGAAATAATCTTCCGGCAAAACTGCGTAGACGCGCCGAAACTATAATAATATGTGGTCCGCAGTATAACGCAAAAAGGTCGCGCGCGCGCGGGCTCACCTTGAATGCGCGTAACCTCCGAGAGCGCGTCTACGCGATTAATTAACCAGACAGTCCGTCGGCGCACAGGCGACTTGCGCTCGTTCGATAGACGGCCAAATTTCCTTCAATTAACGGAGTCGCGCTGCGCGTATTAGTAGTCGGGGTCTCTCTCCCCCGAAAAAAGAATCGAGTGTGCCCGAGAGACGAGCAGTCGTCGTACGTCTCTCTCGGCCCCTGATGCGATACTTTCGCAACGGTCCAACCCGATGTGCACCCGATGGCACGCGCGCGCGCGCTACTCATATATATTTATTTTCGAAGCTACTTGGCTCTCGGCCCGCAACGATGTAGCCGAGAGTGAGCGAGAGCCCGGCCTTTTCGAAAATACGCCGCCTTCGCGCGCGAGCTGATTTAGGGGAGACTGACCGACTATTTCGATTCGTCGCCGACGCCGCTGTGTCGCCTTCTGCCGCGTGCACGATTCCCTAACACCGTTCGGCGCGTTGTTGCGGGCACGCTAGCCGCGCTTTTGTATTATAGACGCGCTGCATGAGAGCATGCGGGTGATATGCGACGGACAATGCACTGCTGCCGTCGCGGCTCTCATATACTGACTCGGGCTTTTGTACTCTGGGGTTTTTTAATTTTCGAGAGCGTGGATTGCTTTCCAGCTGCGGGTCATGCTGGCTCGAATTCTTTTCTTTTTTTCCCTACGTCTCGCTTGCTGATGGAAACACAGCCGCTGCGTGGAGTTGCTTATGATAATTTGTATGATTGATGTTGGCGATACATGCAGGATGCGTGTAAATTGAATGGGGGAACCTTTTTTTTCTGTTATTATCATTGAAATATCACGTAGTAAGTTCCAGTCGACCACTTATCCATAGACGAATGTGCTTGAAAAATGCCCAAGATTAAATGGATAACTGTAAATTCCCATCTCGCATTGTTGGTAAAAATAGTAAAATACCAAAATAATGCCGTCACCACATTTCACGAGGATGCTTATATTTATGAGAGTAAAGGTCGTACGCACTGTTTGTATAAAAAATACATTATACGCCTGCGTGCAGAAATACGTTTTATAGTCTTCTGAAAATGAATTTCGTATCACTCGTCAGTTTAAATATATCGCTAAACATAACGATAATTTTACGCGACAGGGTCGACATAATTTACGACGCTTTGTGTTCCTCGAGTTTGCGAATTGATGACATTCATGCTGCGCGAGCGACGAGCGAGTAAAAATTTTAATAATCGTTATTATCTTTGTTGTATGTTGCAGGGAGGATTCGCGAGAGTTTACCTCATCACGGACATCGCGACGAGAAAACAGTACGCCTGTAAAATAATTCCGAAGCATCAGATGCAGAAAATCCATATGCAAAAGGTAGGAATGATAATTTCCGACTGCAGAGCCGGATTTGAATATTTATAGATGGCTTAGCGGGCAATTCAGACGGAAAAAAGTCCGATTTCCATTCACTAACTTTCCCTGAATCTATATGTACGTTTTGTCGAACGAACGCGTTACGCGTGACAACGAAATTTCCACTGCATTGAAAATAATACTGTTACCTTTACCTGTATGTTTTCAATCAGATCGCTCGCGAAATCATGATTCACAAGGAGTTGAATCACGTGAACGTCGTGCAGATGCATCACTACTTCGAGGACACCCTGAACGTCTACATGCTGCTGGAGGCCTGCCCGAAAAAGGTAAATCTCGTTTTGCGTCTGTAAACGGCTTTCGTGCCTGTATGCCTATGGATCCTATCGCAATTTTGCGCGAAGACTGCGTCACGAACTCGTTTGCACTAGCGAGTCTTTCTCATATAGATACTCATTCCCGCCGTAAGTTGTATGTCATCGTTTACATTACTGTTAGGTCTGTGACGTTACGTTTTCCGTAAACTACGCGAAACCCGCACACTCGCCGATGACTAACGAACAATTTTGTAGTAGTCGATCACGAAGCGGCGGAGTCATATAAGAACTGCGCTCGCTGCTGTGAAATTTATTCTCGAAGCGAATGAAAAAAGCAACTGCGCGTTCGGAATTTCGGAAGATTTCTTTTGCGTCATCGGCATAAATAAAAAGCACGCGCGAGGGGTGCATCGTAAAAGTCGGTTACAATGTGAGCAAGAGCGCGCAATGTATCTCACGCTTGATGAAAATAAAATACTCCGTAAAATCTCTCTTGTTGCTTTTGTTTTCTTCCTCTTTTACCAGCGCATCACGGTTACCTCAGCGTGTGTAGTATACGGCTGTAATAAATGAGGTGACGTAATTTAGGATGAGAGTATTAAAAGCGTTATAGATTATCAAACGTTTACGGTGCTGAATATTTACGGCTATTCCTGGAGCTTTCGATTTTGCGAAAAGTCGAAAGAAATTTTATGAATTTCAATTTCGTGAAAGATAACAGTATATGGCTATACAATGCTCTGAATAATGAACGAAATTTCCTATGAATTTTAAAAGTTTCAGCGCATACAAATACGCAGACAAAATGTGCTATGTAGAAATTGGAATTGCGCGGATACTTTGAATCTCCCTCTCTCTCTCTCTTTCTCTCGCTCGCACAAACAACTTTTGCGGGGAATTTTCATTGCAAACGTTTCATTCGGAAAGTGCTTTAGTGCATCGAGCGTATACTAGACTCGGCAATGAAAACGCTCATAGAGCAGTTAGCTTCAAAATCTGAAATATCGTTTAATCTAGCCCTGCTAAAAAAACATAGCGCAGTAGCTCGACAAAATAACAATGCTTCGCAACGAGTCTTTGTACTTTACTCCATTAAGACGTTTCGCCTAATAGCAAGGTTCGTTCGCAGCGCACATCCGTGCACGCAGGGCAGTCGCCCGCGTAAACAATGGTCGAGCAGGCGAAAGAAAGCCTTTGAGTGCATTGATATATCTCCATTAAACAAGCAGCGTAGAGAAACCACATCCTCGCTCGCATGCGCGCAATGTTTTCATTTTTACAAAGCACGGAGAGTACCGCTACAAGAAATTAACCGTCGCACCGCCTCCTTTAAAAGCTACCTCTCTCCTGCATGCAAACTACTCTCTCTTAAATTATCAAGCATCATCTCTGCGATATAGAAAAAAGAAGAATCCAGTTGCAATATCCTGCCTCTCTCTCTCTCTCTCTCTCTCTCTCTCTCTCTCTCCCGTCCACTCGATATTTTTCCCGCGTCCAACCCGTTCTCTCCTCCTCTTTTTTCCGTATAATGCACATCGAGAGAGAGTGCTGCACCCTCGCGCGCTTGCGGTACCCGAGATCACGCGAGGTCGTCGCCGCCACGCCGCGAGAAGCATCGGATGAGGCAACGAGGAAGAGGACTCGCTTCGCGCATTCCGGTTCGGACGACGTTTTTACAACCTTGACCCGAGAGAAAGAGCGAGACTCCTTCGCCGCGGGATAAAGAAATCGGCGACAGTTAGCCGAGTATAGAATTGCCCGATGCTGACGTGTGACGATTCTCTCGAAATAAAGCGCGATAGATCGAGAGCCTCCGATGCGTTGTATTTTGTAGACCGGGCCGACCTCGCCGGAATGCACTTCCTCGTTTAGACGGCGTCTCGCTGCAGTCACGGTCCGATGAACTATTTTTTCCTCGCGCCCGTCTGAGCTCGAGAGCCGCCTGCGTGAGTGGAAGCTGGGTGGAATATCGTACTCCGGGAGAATGGCTTTCGGCTCTGCAGCCTATATAACGAAGCGTCGTATAATTCTATTTTTCCTCGAATTTATTCGCTTCGACGAATTAAATTATTCACAAGCCAGCTACGGCGGCGCTGTTACAACTAAACTCGACTAAATTACCTCGTTACCATTAAATAATTAAAACTGCATAATACGTACACACGCACGTAGCGAGGCGTAAAAATTCAACGAAAACCGAAAGGCTTAAGGGGACATTAATCATACGATTAGTCACTATGACGGTTGTTACACGCAGCGGCGCGCAGGTATACGACCGCGTGCTTTAAATCCACAATGTGTGTCCCGGTCTCGTTGGCCGATCGCGTGCGGCCCGCACGTGTGTGGTGTGCGTGTGTGTGAGAGAATATGCGCCCAGGTGCAAGGATCTCATAAATTTAGATAGAACGGCCGCCTGTCCGCATTGCATCTTACGACATTCTTGCCGGACAATTCAACGCGCTCGGTTATGATGTACCTATACTTGTATATTATATTCGCGAGCCGACTTTTTGCCTCCGTTACACATACTCGTACGTTTCGTGAAATTTTGATTTACGTCGTGTGCGCGGGACTCGGCGATTAATAATTTTTTTTTCGACTCGACTCGCCGCGTCTACGAAAATAGCCCGTTTCTTTTTTAGTAAGTGGCTCAGACGCGGTTTGCGATGAGAATAGTTTCGTTAAAAGAAAAACAACGAGTGTTTTTCTTTCATCTACCGAGAGAAGTTTCAGAGGATGATAAATTTCTTTCCCAACCTGTTCGACGGCTGCATCCCGCACGCGTCGAGAAAATTTGAAAATACGTCGGTGGCGTGAGATATCATCATGTCCCCTGCTAAAGAAAAAACGGCAGCTCGTATCTCAGAGCCTGGTAGTTTTTCACACTGCGCGCGTGTGGCATACTGGCATATTTTTAAACGATGACACGCGTTACGCGTAAGCACAGCTCGGGAGTAGCGGTCCTCCCGATAAAATCGATGAAGCTCGAATATAAACCGCCCGATGATGCAACAACGATGGACACTTCCGAGATGGATCACCCTTTTGGGATTTCATCCGGGCGGCTGCTCTTAAAATACGGAGCGACGACCTTGGGATCGGGCAGAAATTCATTTTTCAGAACGTTGCGTTTACTATATTTATTATAATGTAAAAGAGCGCAATGACGCACGAGCGTGAATTCCGGGCGAGCGAGCGGAAGCGTATTAAATCCGAGAGAAAGGGCTAGGGAGAAAGGGTAGCGAGGAATTCGCGCCTGGGCGGCTTTCCAAGAAGCCTGCGCTACTCGCAAGAGGGAGAGAGATCGGATTCCGGAGGATCTGACTAATCCGCTGATTGCTTTGTGTCTGTGTTTCAGAGCCTGGTGGACGTGCTGAAGTACCGGGGCCACGTGTCGGAGCCCGAGGCACGATACTACATGAAGCAGATGGTCACGGGCGTAGCTTACATCCACTCGCAGAAGGTGATCCATCGGGACCTCAAGCCCGGCAACATGTTCCTCTCCGAGAAGATGATCGTCAAGATCGGGGACTTTGGTCTCGCCACGCAGTCCGATGGACAGAGGCGCAGAGTGTGAGTGTCAATCAATCGCGCATGGAAGAAAAAATACCTGGCCATACTTTCCCCCGAATCACCATGCAATCACGCGCGGGGCGAGATAAGCCTCGATTGAGAAAGCTATACCCGCGGGCATGTGTATCGATCGAATAGCGAAGCGTATATTTTTAGTGCAGCGCCCGACATTGAACGTTCTCGAGGGATCACCTCCGCTTATTATCTATATTTGTACGCTCCTATACGGGCATTTCTCGCTTCACGTGCAGTCTTTCCTATCGGAAAATCCGCCGAGCGGAAAGCTGCTCTGTGTGACGTCACACTGCCACACGTGCACTCGCAAGAGATATATCTGATGTAAGAATGCGCAACTCGGCGTTCCGCGCGACTCGGCACTGATTCACTACGCGCGTTCGCTCTTAACTGTAACTCTCGAGAGTATAGGTACACAGGTATCCTTGAGGCTGCTCACTCTCTGATAATATCGCCGTCGAGGACCGCCGCGAGAGACCGTTATGCAGATAATCCGAGAGGAGTGTGAGTAACGCGTGCATCGCGCCTTTTTTTCTTCGATAATCGCTGCGCGAGATAAGAGAGCGTCGTTGTATGCTCGACAATGAAGGCGTACACATATGGGCTACGACTTTCATCAATGAAGCAGGTCTGCCTATAATGTACGGGTAATTTTAGAAAATTCATCGCGTGTAATGCACGTGCGTTCATTAATGAATCAGGCCAATCGATTATTCCATCGAGTTTTTATTATCGCGAAGGTGGGCGCGCGAAGGCTTTTTCACTTCGGTTATTTACGTAAAAGCGACGAGCGTGTGGAACGTTTTCGCTATACTGGCAAAGGAAGGGCATATTGACGCTGGGAAAATAACAACAACAAAAATAACGATTTCAAAATAATTCGCAGAACGATATGCGGCACGCCGAACTTCATAGCGCCGGAGGTGCTGTTCAAGCAGTCCTACAGCTACGAGGCGGACGTCTGGGCATTGGGCTGTATCCTCTACGTGTTGCTGGCCGGCCAGCCGCCCTTCGACTCGTCCACCCTCAAGGAAACGTACTCGCGCATCTGCAACCACCGCTACAAGGAGCTGGACGACACAATGGCTTCGAGGGCCGGCCAGGAACTGGTGCGCTGGTTGCTGCAGCCCAACCCGGAGCTTAGACTACCGCTCGACCTCGTCAAGGAGCACCCGTACCTCACTCAAGAGTACGTGCCTAGTACGCTACCCGACAGCTGTTGCTACCAGGCGCCGAGACTGCCCTTCACCGAGAAGACGTCCGCCCTTACGAGCTTCTCGACCAGTCTCAACTTCTTGCCGGCTCAGCGAAATATCAATCAGGTGGGTTGTTAAATTGCGATAATAGTGCATGAATTATTGACGTCCAATTGGGGATCTTTCGTCTCCGCGTCGCAACACGCGAGCCTTAGAGTCATACCTTTCTTTTACGTGCACGTGCGGAGCTGCAAAAGATATGCCGCGGCGAGGAAATAAAGGCCAGTAACCGCGTAATTGCGTATAAAGCGTATAATACGATTTACCCTTTTCCTTTCTTCGCGCTATCCATATGTTCTCATGACTGTACACAGGCAGTATATGCTAATTCTTCGGCTTATGAAAATTACCACGCTGATAATGACGTAATTGCGGTGCATTATACGGACGTAAAAGTTCGCATTGTTCGCGCGTATAGTATACAGCATCGTTGCGTGAATTCTGCGTTTTTTACTCAATGAAAAATATCGATAGCAACAGGCGAACCCTCAGCTCGTCCAAGCGATCCAGTCGCAGAACAACCAGGCAGCCGCGCAATCCCAGGACGGAAGGAAGCCTAAGAAAAAGAAGAAGAAGGTGTCCAGCTGGCTGGCGAGCTGGCGGCTACCTAAACTGCCGCGCTTCCGTCAGAGGATCAGCAGCGTGCTCTGTCTCGAGTCCCGCAAGAAGCAGCAGCAAATGCTGGGCGTAGGTGTGGCTGATGTCACGGCGAACTTCTCGGGTGCCCAGGTCCAGTTGATGAGCCGCGCGCTCGAGGACTGCCTGGTCGCGGTGGCCAAGACCACCGTCAACAAGACCCGCTGCAACCCGTCCCTCGTCGACGACTTTGCGCCGCTCTTTATCACCAAGTGGATCGACTACTCCAACAAGTATGGCCTGGCCTTCCAGCTGTCCGACAGGTCCGTCGGCGTGCTTTTCAACGACAGCACCAAGATGAGCTACACTCACGATAGGAAGTACGTGCGGTGCATTCATTACTTTTTTAATAATTGTTTTATATGACTTGCCACACAAACACAATGAGAGAATTATCATAAATGAAAGTTAACTAGGCAGCTTTAAATAGGTGATAGCTTCAGATTTCCTTTTTTTTTTTAAAGGCGTGTTTACTCGTGGTGATTTGTTGAGCACAAAAACCGTTTGGTAGCAAAAAAAAACCGGGAAACAATTTGTTTGAACACTGGCAATTATTGGCATCGAATTTCCAAGAATAACACTACTCTTATAGAAACAATTTCCCTTATTGAACCCATCATATTATTATTAGTTGTCAGGCCGTATTTTCAATGAAACTCTACGGTTGCAATTACTCGCTATGTTCTGCAAATTGCGATGTGCTCCCCAAGCTAATATATTAGCATCATCGAAAATTAACGTTTCTGAAAATTCTTCGCTTGTACACTTACCTCGCACAGTGACGAATGAAACACGCAATTTCAAAGTTGCACGACTTTTCTTTTGCCTCTGTAATTACTGTTATTAACGCTGAAATATTTATTTTCAAAGTAGTATGATGATACACGAGGCGACACACATCCGCGTGTATACACACGCTTTAAAAGCACTACATTATGTTATTTTTGCTCGCTCTTCAGGTAGTTCTGACTCTGCTTTGTTTGACTCTCTGCGTGGGTATATTAGCATACGTTAAATCAGTGCTCTTATTCTTTGTTTTATCTGTTTTGTGTTTCATCAGTTGTCCTGTAAGCGGACAATGCGTTTCTTGTAGATTTTTTGTGAAAGAAATCATTTTTCTTCACACAGCTGAATACTCGCTAAGAATACTGTTAGCTTCTTTCATTTCACACTTTTACGTAGCATTTAGGTAGGATAAAGAAAAAAAAATTTCAACGTTTTTGAAAATGTGTATGTTTTTAAAAAATCCAAAAAGTAAACATCAGAATCAAATTAGAAAAATACGTGATTTGCTTAAAAACGAATTCTACATAAATAATAAAAAATGCAGTACACGGTATTTTCATGTATATATTTAACGAAATGTTTCAGACGAGTGGAGTACACGACGGCGGACGATGAAATAACGAGATACAATAGAGAACGAAACGTCCCTACGCATTTGCAAAAGAAACTCGAACTGCTGCTGCATTTCACCGACTACATGGACAAGCACCTAACTGAAGGTGAGCTTTATGAAAACTTTGTTTTCCGAATAAATACTTTCCGAATACATATACACGTAAGCATAAGTTTTTGCAAAAACTTGATTAAATACTCAAATTTTTGAAAAGGTGGTGAAGTGATGGAACAGGCTGAAGAACAGGGTGCTGTGCGACGAGCATCTCGGACAAATAGCGTACCACTGATGCGCCGTTGGTTACGTACGAGCAAAGCCATTGTCATGGAGCTCAGTGGGCCCCTGCTCCAAATGAACTTTTTCGACGACCACACGAAGCTCATCGTGTCTCAGGAACTACTCCCACAACAGCAGCCAGCTCGTGGTGGTAGCAGTAGGTCGGGTTATCTAGTGACGTACATCGACTGCGACCGTCGCGCTTCGACCTACTGGCTAAACGACCTGCGCGATTATGGTTGTGCTCCAGAGCTGCACGAGCGATTGCTTTATGTTCACAAAGTCGCCAAGGAGTTCGCCGAGCTCGATGCGGGGCAGCGACACTAGGCTGTGCCTGAGGCTGCTCTCCTCTCTGAGTTTCTTGGGGCCAAATTCATTCGCGGGCGTATCATGGGGAAACAACAGAATTGACTTTTTAGGGGCTCTATGGGGACCAAGTCAAGTTTGTTTGTAACCACGCGAATATTAAAAGACGTAGCAGCGATTTAGCAAAGTGCTGTGGTTCTTTCGTCATGTCGATCTTCTATTGATAGGATAGTCATTGTAGGGCTGTGGACGTATTAAGAAAGATAAAACAATATTTGACTAGTTAAATTAGTCGAAGAAGACTGAATTATTTGTTTCTCGATATTGCAAAAATCATAGAATTATCGCTTCTACATTGAAACATCTCCTTTTTTAGTATTACATTATGAATGTAATGTTAAAAAAACGTCATTTTCTATAAGTTTACAGTATTATTCGCCGTCGATTATTACTTTTTTTCAAGAAATTCATATCATTGACATAGGTAGACTATTAATTACCCAAGTCAAGAACGAGAGCAATAACACATAACGTGTGATTTTTTCCGATACAATAATAGTATGTAACAGAATAAGCCAACGTATCATAAAGTGTATCGTATATACACCAAGAAATTCAGAGAGGTGAATGCATAAGAATACGCTGTTGCAGTGTGTCGCTCGATGTAAACTTAGTTTTTTGGGCCGAAAACAAGGACATTGTTCCTCGGTTATTGCGATGATCTGATCTCGAACTTAAAAGGTTGATAAGAGGCGTGTTATGTAGGGTTAGAGAGTAATGAAGGATGCTCAGCGCCAGGAATTACTTAGTCAAAGATATATACTTGTATGATGACCTTTTCAAAGCCACTCTGTACTTGTTAAAAAATAACGAAAATCTCTCGCGGATCTATGATACCTTTTTTTTAACTTTTACTTGTCGTAGAACAGGTCATTGATTCAGCTTTTTCTGTGATCCATATACGCGAATGTACGCCCGAGTGCCAAAAGCCAATACGCGAGCATCCTTCTGCGTCAACGATCTTATTTGTTATTGTAAGGTGTGATTTATTCTACCATTGATTTTTTGCCTCGACGTATTTTTGTTCGATATTCGCAAACTTAGAATGCGTGTAACAGAGTGAACCTTAAAATTTAGTGGTCCAAACCTATTAAAACGCACACTTGATACGGTAGAAGGCAGTCGATGCGTTTTTGTTAATTAGTGAATTTATCGATTGTCTCTAGAAGTCGTTATCGATTCAATCAATCAAATACTTCCAACTACCGCCACGCTATAAGCCCAGTGTTTCCGACGCATTCATTGTTCGACCCGAACTGGATGAATAGCTTTGATTTGATTAATGGACGGATTTTACATTACTTGAAATAGATATCTATCGCAAATTCGTTACTCAAATCGATTGACCTTATGAATCTATAAAATCAATATGATAGAGTAAATAGATTTCATCGACATGTTTTTTTTTTAACGAGAATAACGTATATATTACAAGTAGATAATAGCAAGACAATCTGCTTGATTGTGTTGTTTTCATTATCTCAATATGCAAGTTTTTTTCTGTTAGCAAGCAGAAAGAATTTTCTCTAAATAGAGAGGTTTTTCGCCAGTGTCTCCTCGAATAATCAATAACGTCCATGAATCAAGAACTCACGTATAGTTAATAATCAGTATCCAGTTGATTAAAAAGTTTAACCAAAACAACGATGATGTGATAATGATTGATTAATCGAACAATTTGATAGTTACATAGAAAAAATAATGTTTATAGGTGCGAAAAAAGAGTGTAAAGAAGAAGAATCAAATAGGGAGTAGTAGGAGTATCGTCGAGGTGCTCAAACTGCGTGCACCTCCTAGTCAAGCGTTCTCCAAGTGCGCCTAGGAATAACGAAGATGAGAAAGAAAAATAAAAAGCCCTTTTACGTAGGGCACTTGGCAGAATCACACACTGCCAGCAGCCCCAACACTACGCGATCATGGAAAAGTCGATACTGGTGTGATACTGTATTGTTGTACTTTGTCGACACAAAGTTCGCTATAATGTGAAGCGATGAGCTTGCGATTATTGTCGGAGTGTAATGTATAGTATTCGAGCAGGAGATAAGTTCGTAATGACCAGAAAGCTTCAGCAATTCGAGTGTTACATTGTAGTATGCTCAGCTATTTCTGACATACCAATTTTTCATATAATATAGGTGATTTATTTTCGTTTCATTGAAGAACTATGCTGTGCTAAATTTTGTGCCTCGGCTGTGCTTCGGCCAAATTACTTTCAGCGCACGAAGAATGATGTTGCGATTTGTATCAAATAGATTAGTGTGCTAATGCTAAGTTTAATTATACACTTACAATATTGATTTAGTATGGTATGTTGAATATCTTTGATATTGATCAACAGATTTATTGGATCAGTAGTGCATACAAATTATACATTGTTACAAAATTTTCGTTAATAATTCTAATTTACTTTAAACTTAGTTAGATATTTAAAATTGTACTGTTTGCTTAGAAATCCACAACTGGTATAGTCGATAACATACGCAATTTTTCTATATTTGTAATTGAAAAAAAAAAAAATTTGTTAGTTTAACTGATGTTACGTATTGCCATGTAGAACGTAGATCATGATTATTAATTCAATTATTATTTCATTATCATGATTATAAATGATTTATTTTCTTGTTAAAAAAATCGAAATTAGGAAACACTCGAATACCTTAAGTTTAGGATCAAGTGCAGTTTTAAAACAAAAACCTGAGAGTAAGGAAAACAGGTGCCAAGTTCGAAGCTTTTTGTTCGAGCTAAACGCTTGAAAAGTATGAAGCATCAGGTGATCGATATAAATATATCCGTGCATTGTTATTTCTCTTCAAATATATTATAGTAGCGTATATCGTAATTAGGCATAAGTTACACTTATTATCAACGTTATCAGCAATACTTGGTACTTGAATTATAAAAAGTCAAAAAGAGTATACATACTTTGTAGAATCGATAATTTGGAGGCTCGTAGAGTGAAAGAATAAAGGGAAACGAATGGCTGAGAAAAAAAAGAAAAGAAGCGAGTCCTTATTTCTATATACATGTAGAGTTTGTATACCTTGAACATATGTAAAGCAAACTTTTAGCGTTTTTATTTGTTTGCGATGAACTCTGCGCTGATTCACGATTTCGATCACACAAGGATCAACGCGTTCATCACGTATACTACGAAATATAAAGTTAGTCAAAAGTCGTACACACAATTACCATCGGAAAATCGTGCGTTTACTGTTATGTTCGTTACATAGTAAGAAGAGTGCGTGAGTCAAAAATTTAGCGGCGTTGTTGACGAACATATAGCAGAAAAGTCAACGAGGAATTTTTGAAAGCAGCAATGCTGCGAGCTTTATTTTTTACGGGAAATTTTCTCCAGTTACGAGAGTTCGAGGGTGAAAATAAAAAGAAGGAAGGCGACGATCCGAAGCGCCGTTGAGAGTTGTTCACACGCGAGACACTTGATCGCGTGCAGCGTGACAAGAATCTCAATAAAGAACGTCGTAAAGATCTCAAGGCCGAATTCTGTGTTCTTTCTTGCATAACCCGTTACCCATAGCCATTGTTCCGTTTCATTCATTATGCCGCTTTACTGAATGAACTTTCCCTTCTAAACTCCTTGACTACGTATACTCCTGTTAACATTCTTTCGCGTGTCATGCACAATACGTTTGCACGAAATATTGCAGTTGGTTCATTTTTTTTTTTTTGGATTTTCTCATCCTTTAAAAACGTATATAATCCTTTAACTATTAAATTTTTACAGAATAATAGTATGTTACGATAGAAGTGCATGCATTAAGGTGCCACCACACCAGTTATATAAATATACTACCAATGTTAATTAACTCTCCCAACTTCTGGAAAAACGAGAGCTTTAATGACTCTCAAAAAATTACAGGACCTAGTTGTCGGTACAATCTTAGCCCGGAAGTGAGCTGGACAGTATTTATCAACAGACTCCCAGGGGAAAAGGATACTTAAGATATGCTTTCCAGATATGTCAAATATTTTGGGTTAGATCAAATTGATCGTTCATTGTTTATTTTGGCTGACGTTAGGCGCTCGGAAGGAAAGCTTACTTTAAAGTATTCTTTTTCTCCAGGATCCTGTTGACGTCTGTTATCCAGCTCGCTTTCGCGCAAAGACGGTATCAAAAACTATAACCGGTAATTTTTTCAGACTTCTATGTACAGCCGTTTTTCTAAAAGTTGGGAGCAAAGGAGCGCGTCAATTTGACACGGTTAGTATATCTATATAACTGGTGTGATGCCCCCTTAATAATCTTCTTACGGCACGGCTGACCCATACCTAGACATAAGAGAGATAGACTGCGTGTGAATTGGTTACCAAAAGTGGCCCCCATTGACCTGTGTGTAAGACAAAGACACCATACCTTCTATCCAATGCTTGGTATATGGGATAGAAGGTATTCTATCTTTCTTTCACTGGGTGCCACTTTTGCTAACCTACACACGCAGTCTATCTCTTTTATGTCTATGGGCTGACCGTAGAGAGGTAACCAAACACTCTGCCGCAAAGGACTAGCTACTGATGACACGAGTATTTGGGGAATTCCACTACTTACTGGGGAAAAATACACTTTTTTGACTCCAAGAACGGTGAAAAAAAATGTTTGAGCCACGTTTCCAAAACACTTGTTTTCTAATTATACATGTAGAAAAATGCAAAACCACGTTCCAACACTAAAAAAGTTTTTCGCCGAAAAAGTCGTGCGGAGGATTTTTGTCATCCAGTGATGTTAATCAGATTATTACTTGGCAAAAAAAAAAAATCTTACAGCTTTAGTCTGTGAAGACATGAGAAAATAAAGTATTATAATTAGCAACATATGATTTTATACGAAATTCTCCCTTAATATTGATTCAGGTAAGTGCCGTAGTTTATTTTGCCGGGAACCCAAGGATTTTCGAGTTCTGGGTGGCCTAAGGAACCCAAAAAAGTTGGTCTGGTAGGTGTGCCCTCAAATTTCAAATTTGTTTGCTTAGACCCTCTAAAGTGTCCGGTTTTCTATGGATTTGCACATATACAATATGTTATCATGCAAATATATTATTTATCAAGTTCGTTATATTATGGCAGATGAGCGATGTACATTATAGAACATCGAAGCACTAAGCTATCATAGATAGGGCCTCAGATAAGCTTGTCACTCTGTCTCCAATACGTAATAATGTCTTGAATACGCTAAAAATGATGGGTTGCGTTTATGTTGTCCTGATACTCGGAAGATCGCAAGTCAATGCGCACGAGAATATGCGCAAGCGGTGAAATGCGCATGGCACTTCACGAGCCTTACAGGTAGACAGTGGCAAGGCTGTGTAGGTATGTATACCTACAACATTCTACACAACAAAGCTTTTCCGACTATGGAACTAAACATGCGCGCTTATCATCACTCAGTAAATGCTCACAGTGAATTGTACTTGCATAACGACGGACACACTTTTATTGGACTCGCTCATTATAGGTACTGCGTTCAAATTTTTATATCAATGTCTTATTTTGTAGTTGTTTGTTTCTAATGAAAAAAAAAATAGTACATTCTCACGTTAAAAAAAAGGATTGGAATGGATTGAACCTCAGAAAAAAATGGACAGATACGTTTCAATCCGTTTTTCGAATCCAGTGAGATCCGTTTCAATCCGTTTTTCGAATCCAGTGAGATCCGTTTCAATCCGAAAGTGATGAAAAATTTTCCAAAGTGTCAAATCCGTTTCAATCATTTTAAAAGGTTCGAATCAGTTTCAATCTTGTACATTTTTAAAATTTTCAATGTTTCAGATCCGTTTCAATCAGTTTGTTCGATACGTTTCAATTCGTTTTAATCCAATTCCAATTTACTCCGAATCCGGTTCAATCTGAATTTATTCCTATCCGATACCTTTGTTTCAAATACATTTCAATCAGTACCTTTAAGTTTCAAATCCGTTTCAATCGATTTATTTTAAATTTTTGCATTGAAAATTGAAAATTAAAATTTCGCGTTATAATATAAAAGACAAAATAAACCTTTAAATTTCCCTATTATAACGTTGTTTTTTTAGTCTTATATATTGTACCACGAAATTTTAATTTTCAAATTTACATTTGAAAAGCTTGCATAATTAAAAAAGAAAAAATGAACTGAAACAGATTTGAAAATTAAAGGCACTAACTAAAATGGCATATGTGTTGTATCGTTTATTATTTTTACACTTTGAAACTTATAGGGTTTAAATAAAATAACAACATATATTTTTTGAATTCCAAATACTTATTGTTTTCCGATTTATTTATACTACTGATCATGAAGATTTTTATAAACAATATCCATTTGCATAGCGAATTATTTATGTAAAATTTGAAAATACGTATCTATGGTTCCAAGTTTTTCAAATCGCAGAACATCATTTTCTTAGTAGCAATAAACTATTTATAAAATAAACTACAGTTTGTGGACGTTTTTATTTTATACTGATTCAAACTGACAGGAACGGATTAAAACTCGTGTTCGTTTTTTATATATATGGTTTGTAACGGATTATAACTTTTTAAATATTGTTATAATCCGTTTCACACCGTAACAGTAAATAACGTTTATTCAATACGTTCCAATCCATATTAATCTATTTTTTACTGTAACAGTCATAGAACACTATATGGTGTGCGTGTATATATGTACACACACACACATATATATGAATTGGATGTAACAGATATGGATTGTAACGGATTATAACTTTTTAATTATTGTAATAATCCGCTTCAAACGAAACCATAACAGTATATCCAATTTTATTCAATCCGTTACAATCCGTTATACATGTAATCATATATAACGATGTATATAACGGATCGTAACGGATTATAACTTGAAATGGATTCGAATGGATTACCTAAACGAATTAATACGGATTAGTAATGTTCTTTTTTTGTATGTTACGGATTGAAACGGATTGAAACCAGGAAAACGTTCTAATCCGTTACAATCCACTTCAATCCGTTCCAATCCTTTTTTTTTTTAATGAAGTTTGTACAAGGGGAAAAAATGGGCTTTTTCAAGCGAGGATGATGTTTGAGCACGAGTGGTAGTCGAGGGCGCCATAGGCGAGTCTGGAAAAGCTCATTCGCCCCCTCGTTGTTCACCGTGCTTTTTATAACAAGTGTATAAGTAAGACATTTTTGTGTCAAAAAATTGATTTCCGATTCTCAACTTATTATGTAGGCTCGTTCTACCTTATAGGGAGCGAAAATGGATTAATTTATGCATGTATTATGTATCTTGCAGCTTGCCCTACAATTTGTCTGACGCTCGGAAAACCCTATTTTCGGTCCACTTTATAGGCGCCGAAATAATACATTACGATACGGTTCTTTTTTACAAGGCGCAGTGTAAAACTGAACCATTTAAGTCAACAATATCGTATAAAATTTTATAGCACAGACTGCTAAAATCCGCAAGTCTCACCAATTCGTGACTAAAGTAGTCCTTATTTGCACCGTGAGGTTAATTAATTAAATTAATAATTTACAAAGCTTATTTTCTCCACACTTGCACTGAAAATACCACATTCCCTCCCGGGCGCCTTCCCTCATATCTCGCCTTCGGCTTGGGTGATAATTTACACGAGATATGGACTGTCCAAGTTTTTTTCTCCCTAGGCACGTAATATACTATTAAAATCCAATAATAATAAATTATTTTACTCATTTTTTAAATCTAGACTTGACCCCTCAATAATGCAAAATCCCACTTAAGTATCCAATGTTATACTGTTCTTTTGAGGAAAAAATATGCTATAGCAATCGGTTTTATAAGTAAATATATATCATAATTTTATTATTTGTATTGTATCACAAAAAATGTACTACAATAATATAAATTGTTATAATTTGGCAATCGCATTAGGAAAAAATTATATGTAACTAAATTTAAAAATTAATTATTCCAATCCGGTATATTTCCAGATTTGTTTGTGGATTCGTCGAAATTTGTTATTGGAATGTTAAAATATAGATTTAAAGTTGATTGCAAAACGTTTTTATAAAGTGTGAAATATTGTGGTTTCCAGGTACGAAGACTAGCACAATTTAAAAACGTTAATCTATTTTAATTTGCCATTTTTAGAGCACAAATACAGTAGAGTAGAATAATGTATGATATAAACTTGAAGTCTGTCTTGCAGATAGTACATTTAAACGTCATTTAGGGGCTGTTAAAATTAATATTTAGAACATGGTCTTTTTTTTAATCGTGCTACTCACTAAAGTATTGGCCATAATATAA
Organism: Trichomalopsis sarcophagae; assembly: GCA_024372645.1. NCBI lineage: Eukaryota > Metazoa > Arthropoda > Insecta > Hymenoptera > Pteromalidae > Trichomalopsis > Trichomalopsis sarcophagae. The sequence continues at coordinate 651,577 of QLSS01000054.1, read as the reverse complement.
ATTGAGCAGACTACAATACAATACGAAAAGCATTACACGTGTTAGGTATATTCTTAATTTAAAATAACGCACATAATATTATAATTAATAATAACAATATGAATGTATAAAATAAGAAATGCATGCCGCAATAAAGGCACTGCTTATATCTACGGAATTGCAGTTAACCTTATAGACTAATAGATATATTCAAGTATCTCAGATAAATACACTTTGTTGATAAGCAACGTACAATATAAGTAAATATAAGTTTAAGGTAAAAATTCTTTTTGGCATATAAGTAGACGAAGGCACTGCAGAGAATCGTGGATTAATACAGATACAGCGTTGTCCGAGACATTTATATACAAAATGTTCCCTCCCGCGAGATACTGATGTATATAGATGTCAAATGAGCCTCCCCTACTACAGCGGAAAATAGTCTTGCTCCTAAAACTCGTATTGCGTGACGACGATGAAGATCTTGGCAACTGCGCTTCCGGCGAACGCGCCGTTAGGACTGTATATCTCCATGGAGAACTCGAGCTCGATATCCTGGGGTCCCTGGAGGCTCTGGACCATGACCAGGACAGCCTGACTGGGGTAGGGTCGTCGCATGGCGAAGCAGGACTCGGTGGCCGGCAGCACATGGGGCGGCGCTCGAGCTCGAATGAAGCCGATGCTGAAGCGCACCGTCGAGCCTGGCATGTTGTAGGCGCCGCGCATCGTGAAGAGCTCGACCTGGCCAGTCTTCGCCGGGATCGGGTACATCGACACTATCGCGATGAAGTTGTACGTGTAGTGGGCCGGACGCTGGAAACAGGCGAGGTCGTTCACCGGGCAGTACGGGCTCTCGCGCACGCATCGGCTGCAAAGGCGAAGGTTGAAAAATCATTTAAAATATTGCTGTGCAAACTAGAAAAAAGCCGGTGTAAATGTTGCTTGCGATACCTACTTTTTTCTCTGGGGGTCTTTCATGTAGCCAGCAGGGCAGTTGATCTTGTTGCATCTGAAACCACCTCTAGTGTTTTGACAAATCTCTCCGGCCTTGCAGATGCCGTCAGTGGAGCACTCGTCGATATCTGCAACGGGAAATCACGTATGATCGAACTGTCCAAGTTAGAAAGGCTAATTTACTTGAATGAAAATCTATAGAACTATTAAATTTGAAGCGCGCGAGAAGCGGCACGTGTAACGCTTTTCAGAATACCCACCCTGACACGTGCGTCCATCGGCGCCCAGCTTGTAGCCCTCGGGACAGCGACAGACGTAGCTTCCAGGGGTGTTGTCGCAGATACCGATGCAGAGATTATCCTCCTTGAACTCGGTACACTCGTCGACGTCCTCGCAGGTGCGGTTGTCGGATTTGAGTCGGTAGCCGTACCTGCAGCCGCACTTGTGGCCACCCCAGGTATTGTAACACTCTTGCTGACAGGCGCCGGACTTGACGCGGCACTCGTCGACGTCCTGGCAGGCGCCGCTCGAATCGTTCTCGAAGCCAGGATCGCAGAGGCAGCGGAAGGAACCGGGACTGTTGACGCAGCGAGCGTTGCTGCCGCAGGCGCTGCGGCCTGGGGGAGCGCGCTCGCACTCGTTCACGTCGACGCAGTCGTGGTTGCTGCCGACCTCGTAGCCTGCGATACGCGGAGTATATATTACTCGGCATGCCGATTTTTCGATAATTTTTTTACTGCGTATTCGCCTACCTCGTGGGCAATAACAGACGTAGCCGCCTTGCCTGTTTTCGCACGTCTGCTCAGGGCCACACTTGTGCGTACCCTCGGCGCATTCGTCGACGTCCTTGCATTGACCCGAGGCGGCGTCGGGAACGTAGCCAAATCCGCAAGTCAGCCAAGGCACGCATCTGAAAAGACGCGAGTCGATAAGTAGGAGGAGTTGTTCATGCCAGAAATTAGTTTGCACTTTGCTTATTCCGTGCGTACCTGTATGATCCGATAGTGTTTATGCAACGATGGTTGCCGCACATTTTCCGGTTTCGCTGGCATTCGTCTATGTCCATACACTGACCCACTGGACCAGTTTCAAATCCACTCGGGCAAATGACTTTCGGTCTGCAGAAGCAAACATCGTGCTGCTATATAGTCTCGGAATGGTACACATTCGATGGATTGATTAATTTAGAACAAATCTCGTACCTCACGGTTAGGGTGGGTTTCGGCCTGCGCTGGGTTGTAATCAAAGTGCCGACGGTGGGTATCTCTTCGGTCGTCGTTGTTGGAACGTAGCGAGTTGTGGTTCGCCTCTGAGTGGTCGTAGTCCTAGCAGTGGTGGTCGTCGTGGTAGTTTTAGGTCTACTCGTGCTCGTGGTGGTAGGCTTGGTCGTGGTCGTGGCTCTTGCTGTACTGGTGGTGGTCGTCGTGGGCCTTGGCGTGCTCGTGGTGGTTGTGGTGCTGGTAGTAGTCGTTGTCGTGAACCTGGGAGTCGTAAAACTGCAGAGCGATTCGAGTATTTCAACGACGTTACGAAAAATAACAATCATACCGTGGAGTGGTGTAAGCAGTGGTAGGCGGCGCCCAAGTCGTCCTGATGGTTCTCCTCGTGGTCGGCCTGATCGTACTGGTACTGTCCTTTTTCCGGTCCTTGATGCATCTGTAGCTGCCGATGGTATTTTTGCAGTGATAGCCGTTGCCGCAGTCGTGAGTACCGAGGACGCACTCGTCGTCGTCCTCGCAGATCTCCGTGGCGGCGTTCAAGGTATAGCCGGTACCGCAAGGCAGAAACCTGACGCAGGTGTAGCTGCCGATCGTGTTGTCGCAGCGCTGCGAGGCCAGGCAGTCGTTCTGCAGCTGGCACTCGTTGATGTCGACGCAGGCCTGGGTCAACTCGTCCCGGCGGAAGCCCTGAAGACAGGTGCACTGGAAGCTGCCTGGAGTGTTCAGGCAGTTCTCGTTGCTGCTGCAAGCGTCTTCCAACTCCTCGCACTCGTTCACGTCGACGCAGCCGCCGCGTATTGGGTCGTACCTAATTTCGACAGTCGAGATACCGGAAATATAAATTTCTGAACGTAACCTTTGTACGTGTATAGTTTTTACCTGGATCCAACATTGCAACTGCCAAGCCCAGGGGTAGTTCTGACGGCCGCACTCGTGGTAGTCGTCTTCTTCCTCAAAACCGGCACAGCAGCTCGAGCGCAGTGAAAGCTTCCCGGCAAGTTGTAGCACTTCTGATCGCCGCAGTTGTGACTTCCGTCGGCGCACTCGTCGATATCTGCCGTCGAGAACATCGAGAAAGAGACGATTAACGAACGCTCGAGAATTTTCGTGAAAAGTTTAGAGCACAATGATGTATAGTAGTAGTGTAGCATTACAAGCGCATAACACAACTGCGTGCGATTATTTTTGGCGTGGGGCGTAAAACGTTAGATCGGAGTCAATCTGAGGAAAGTGCGATTAGACAAAATTGGACACGTGTGTGCTGTGTTACTCGGAAGCTTTGGAAAAAAATTAGAGCTCGATGTTATGCTTGGTGCAAGAGGAGAATGTGCAGCGTATCACGAACTTTATTTCGGAACTTGAATATGCTGAAAGAAGAGTAGGGTGAGTCAACTCTGAAAACTAAAATGACATTTTAATTGTTACGCCAACATCATCTTCAAACGTGCCTTGTTATGTACATACTGAACCGAATAACGCATAGAGAGAGAGAGAGAGAGATAATTAAATCGATCGTTACCAGGATTCTCGGTCAAAGCACATCGGAATAGATTTTAAACCACGAATCCTAACTTCGTGTACTGTAAAAAATAATTGGATTAATGTCGCCTCTCGATGTCATCATCAGATAAACGAACATCGTTTTTCATCGTCGACTTCGACGTTTTATTAAAAGAAATTTTCGCACAAAATTCTTAATAATTCCATTTTATTGTAAAAGAAAGAATAAGCGGTAAAAAATTGCACATCGTTTATATTTCTCGACATAGCGATGCGTAAAGTCACTTTGGAAAGGGTCGTTCGGCGTACTTTCGACTACGATCGTCAAAAGTGCGAACCGCACAGTTTAGCCTCGAGTCATCGGAAAAAAAACCACGACGAGCGGTGTATAGTAATCTCATTGTCCGACGGAGGCCGTGGAAGAGGAAGAACCGGTGGTCGAAAGAACGGCTGGCAGGCCGGCGGTGGCTCCCTTACCGGAGCACCTCCTCAGAGCCACGTCGTAGCTGTAGCCAGCCGGACAGGCGGGCTTCTTCATGGCCCTGACGTCGGGGCTGAGTCTCTCGCACCTGTAGCCGCCGGGCAGGTTGATGCAGCGCTCGTTGATCCTGGCGTTGCACAGAGCCAGTCCGAGGCGACACTCGTCGAGGTCCTCGCACTGGCGGGTCAGCAGCGAGTACTCGAAGCCTCGGGGACAGGAGGGCAGCCGGGTTATGCACTCGTAACTGCCCTCGAGGTTGACGCAGTAGCGGTGCGAGTCTCGCGAGCACGTGTGCAGCGATTCCAGGCACTCGTCGATGTCCAGACAGCTGCCGTTTTGGGCGCGACGGTAGCCGGGCTCGCAGGCCGTCAGAGGCTCGCACGCGTACGAGCCGTTTGTGTTGCGGCAGTAGTGCGTGCGCTAGGAGCAGAGAGAGAGGATCGTTTTGTAATATAGTTTCAATGCTTTTCAAAAAGTACCAAATCTACCCCTAATAACACAAAAGGCTTTTTAAACGCTTGAATGAAAAGTTTAAAAAACGCTGAAAAAACGTTTGATAAACGCTCAAATGTCCGACACATTTACAATTAAAACGTTTAGATTACATTTGAATTACTTTTTTTGATTGCTCTATATCTTGAAGGAGTTTTATTTGTTGTCTGATTGGTTAAATTTTATGAGAATTATGCTTGTAATAAATGAGATATTAGGATTATATCTTATTATGTTCAAACAGTTACCGATATATACAATTTTACGATTTTAGGCAGTGCACAACATAATCTATAAAACTTGAACGAATAAACTTCTAACCTCGAAGAAAATACTTTCTGAATAAAAGAAAATTTCACTTTTATGCCAAATAGGATAGTCCGCACCTGACTCTAATAAATCAGCCGTACGTGCATACACAAATATCTAAAAACTCTATTTAACCTTAAAAAGTAAATAAAAGCGCATCTCTATTTGCTAGTGTTATAAAATTGATATAAACGTATACGCACCCTAGTGGAAATGGAGTTTGTGCCAAAGTGTGTCAAAGTGTGCCAAAGTGTGCCGTAGTGTGCCATAATGTTCCAAAGTATTTAAATTCGGAAATTTACTACTCTTTGGCATACCTTGGCATACTTTGACAAACATGGGTTTTTCGCGAATTGAGGACTTAGAAAATTTTTGGTCGAAATCCGGAAAACTTGGATTCCCGACGGTTTCCCCTGTTAAGGCATATTTTTCCAACATTTACGGCGGACAGAGGCTTTAAGGCAATAACGGGCAATAGTTAATTCATATTGTAAAAGTACTAAGTATTTAAAGCTACTTGATGGATAATAAGTATTCTACGAATGCAGTTCATCCAACTGCAAGGATAAGAAAAAAACTATACTGCTATACAATCGTGCTATCCTACTCTAAAAAAAGAGAGGAATCATCATTCTATCCTTTCTCTGATTGGTCGTCGATTGGCCAATAAGATTACGAGATAGATGGCGAGACGCGCGTGATAGTTTGTTTCTAATCTATAAAAATGTTTAATATAAAGCAGAGCGCGTGGAGCGCGCATTGATCTTGCTAGTCCTACTCTAAAAAAGACAGTGTAATCATTCTATTCATCCTCTGATTGACTGTTCGTTTCACCCTGGAATGTCTGCGTATGTTTGAATTCCTAACCTAACCTCAGAACGTGAAAATTGAGAAAATGTGATATCAATGGATGTATGTCGTTATAATGCCGCAGGAATGTCAAAATTTGAAACTTACTTGTTTACCAAATATTTCTATTTTAAAAATACCGTGTTGCGGCATTCAGCGATATTAATACCAAAAACCAAGAAGTTTAGGGCTGGCTTTTATACGAGCTATTGATTACTCTTCGTATCTCTGGAACAGTCTGGAAAACTGCCTTGTTTGGCCTGCTACTTCGGCCGTTCACATGCCCCGGACATGAGACAGATGAGTCGGATATTTGTTCGGATAAAACGTTTTTCCAACGTTTTTCCAACTTTTCATTGAAACGTTTTAAAAACGTTCTGTGTTATTAGGGATATAGCATTCTACGAATAACCGAAACCTCCGGTAAAAAACAGTTGCGAACAACTGTTATTCTATGGTTCTGCGCTGGCAGCTTTTATTTCGAGCCGTCCTTTCCGCAAGATACCGAGACTCTCCTACCACACTACTTCTCTTTTTTGCTTCCTAACTCGAATTAAAGATCCACTTCCGACGCTTACTCGGCTATATGTAATCCAGATACGCGCTGGTTCAGGAAGTAGCAAGTAGGGCAAGTAATAGTAAGCACAAAAATTTCGTTAAAGTTTCACTGATAATATGAAAATCATATATAAAGATCTTTTAGTCCAGACATTAAGCATAAACAAAGAAAATGGATATCTGTTTCCCAATATTCTCAGTTCCTACTAGTTACCTCGATGTCGAATTACGACTCTCTATAATATGCACCGCCGTTTGGAAAGCAACCAAAGTAAAGGTCAGAAGTTGAAGACGAGGGCGGAGCGTATTATTAAGTATGACTCCCCTTCATGTTTCCCTAATAATCATAAGGATCTTAGAATACTAAAAACGTTCAGCTCCCATTATGTAAGATGCGCGTACATATTGCCCGTGTGTCGTTTGAAACTGCACTAAAATAAATTAACTTCTCTATAAGAATACTCAGCTTAGCACATACCTGCCGGCAATTGTGAAGTCCAAGGAGGCATTCGTCGACGTCTCGGCAGGTTTTGCTGTGAAAGTCAAAGTACCAGCCAAGACTGCAGAGCGGTGAGCAATCGTAGCCGCCTATGAAATTCGAACACCTCTCGTGGTCCCTGCAACCCGGTCCCTCGATGCACTCGTCTATGTCGACGCAGCTTGCCGTTCGAATGTTCGGCTTCGAATAGAAACGATTTCGATTAATTAACCGCAAGAAATTTTTCTTCAAAATCGCAATCTTCTATAAGTTGAAGAAACTCGTACCTTGAAGCCTTTGCGGCAGAATATCTTGGGCTCCTCCGTGGTGGTAGGCGGTCGCGTGGGCCTGGGCTTTTCGCAGGTAAACGAGCCGTTGGTATTTTGACAGCGCTCGTAGGGGGTGCACGAGTGCAGTCCTAGCTCGCACTCGTTCTCGTCCTGGCAAGAGTCGTTGACGAGTACGAAACCACGGGGACAGTAGACAGCGGCTGGGATGCAGTCGTAGCCACTGGCGGTGTTGCGACACATCTCACCTGGTGCGCAAGGCTGATGATGCACTTGGCACTCGTCGATGTCTGCCGGGTGTAATTTGTGATTGGTGAGTCTCCATTGCAATGTTGTGATTGCACTGATATCGCTTCGAAATGATCAAAGGTACACGTTTATAAAACTATTAAAAACCCACCGCCTTCGTAAACTCCGTCGTAATTGTTCGGCCGCCTATTGTCAACCGAGCCGTTAACAAATCGACTCGATTCGTTTAGCTGCTGTTGGTACTCTCGCAAGCTCCTGCATTCGTAACTCCCCAGCGTATTCACGCAAATGGTATCGGGCTGAAGACACGCGTTCGTCAATTCGTTGCACTCGTTTATATCTGAAATGCGAACACTTTTATCGTTGTTGCTGCTTTTAATTGCCACGAATACAAGTTTTTAAGGGGAAAATTGTGAAGAACGTTTTGCTCGTGCAAAATATTTTTGGCGAAAAATATACAGTATCGTGTGCTAACAATAAGTAGGTGTTATGCAGTAAATTTTTAAAATGTAAATGAATATGTTAGATCGTTATTATTCATATTTGTATCGTACTCACAAAAATATTTGTAATAGTTGTATAGAGAACCAAGCAAGCAAAAAATACCTTAAAATCCAAATATCCCCTCTTAGATGCATGCTTCGTAATGATTGTGCGAAAATGTATTAAACCACACTTTTCAATTTGTTAGAGATTACAGATTACCAGTGCGAAAGTTGAAACAACAGTAGTGCATTATATACTGTAAATTATTATTATGTTTTAGCAAAGCTGTGTAAGAACTATCAGAATTACACTACCACAAATCTCGCCTACAGAGTTATTCATCGATACTGCCTGTGACAAATAACTGTACTTACCGAGACAAGCTGCGTAATCGCTGTTAAAAGCATAACCCTTTTCGCATTTAACTAGGCACTCGTAAGATCCTTCAAAGTTTTTGCAAATTTCCGTGTCTACCAGACACTTGTGAACGTTTTCCAAACACTCATTCACATCTTAACAAACATATAATAGAAACCTTATCGATGACAATTATTGTATAAAAATAATAAAAACGGTTATGGCATGCGGTTTTTTGAAATCGAGCAAATGATCGAAAAAGAAATGTAAGCATCGCCTTACCGACGCATCGTCCTACGGTCGAGTTCCATCGGTAGCCGAGCTCGCAGCGCTGATCGGTGCGATTCTCGCAGACGTACGAGCCGTTGCTGTTGAGGCAGCTGCTTCCGGCTGGACAGGGAAGTCCCGCTCGTTCGTTGCCCGTGGCGCACTCGTCAATGTCTGTCCCCAGGAAAAGCGGATCGAGAGCGCGCGCCAAAAATAAGCAAGAAGAAAAAAAGCAGCGCGTACGAGCCGCGCGCGGAACGATCAAACTCGTGAGAGAGAGAGGGTGAGGGAGGGAGGGAGGGAGGGAGGGAGAGAGGTTTCGCAAGCTATAAGGGGCTGCCTTGCTTCAAAGCTTTCGTTTCCGCGTTTTCGTTCTCTCGCCGATGGTGTTAATGAACAAATGTGTGTATGGAATCCGATTGCGTTGTTAGTGGCTCGCATTTACGGAGAAGCGATTTTTCGAAAACGCTGCGTGCACTCTTCTCCGTAAATGGGGTGAATTTAGTAAGATAATTCCACAAATAGGAGGACAACAAAAGCTCGGAGTTTGTAATTACCCTCGCAGGCCTCGGTGGCCGGTGAATAGCGATATCCAGACGGGCAGGCGGAGTTGAGTTCGTTGTCCTCGCTCTGGGCGGATCTGGTGGACCTCGATTTGACGGCAGTGGTGAGCATCTTGAAGGTGCTCGCTATGGCCATCGGCGGAGCCGATTTCTCGTCGATCGCCAGAGTCGTCGCGTTGGAAGGTGGAACCGAGCTTGTGCTGGCGTTGGATCGGCAGGTTCTCCTGTCGGCTTGTAACGTGGATCCCTCGTGACACTCGCAGTAATAGGAGCCAGGAGTCGGCACGCAGATTTCCGAGCACAGCAGGCCTCTCATCAATCGGCATAGATCGTCTGCCGGTGACAGAGTCAGCATCGTCGGTGAACTATTGCTGCGCGTTGCGCGAAAATAAATGACGTACCTGACTTGAAAGTCGTCGAATCGGGATCGGTAAAGTCGTATTCCTCGAACTCGTCGCTCTCGGAGGTGGTCTCGACGGTGCTGCTCGTCGGCGGCGACGTCTTTTCACTGGTGCTCGAAGCGTCTCGAGTAGTGCTGGTCAACGCCTCGCTACAGCATTCCAGGAAGGCCGGGTCCCACGGTATGCCCAGACTGAACTTTTTGAATACGCAGCTCTTGCCACTCGAGCCAGTCAAGATACCTTGCGACGCGGAGGAGGAAAAAAATCATCGTTTCGCTCTACTTTTTCATTCTGGGAAGTGCTTTTGGAGTGCGCGTGCGCGTGTGTAACGCGACGCGGCCGAGATCCAATTTAATATTGCGAAAAATGAAAAATTGTGCGATGGTCTTTACGGGCAACGTAAAGACCATCGCACACTTTTTCGGCTAATATCCGCTGTCTCTGCATCGAATTAAGGTGAAAAAGTATTACCTAGCTTGCAGCCCTCGCAGCAGTCTCGTCTGAAATCCCCGAGTCCTACGGGCGCCCTTCTGGCTCCGGTCTCGGAGCGGCTGCAGGCGAGTCCAGCTTTGGCGTCGGCTTTACCCTGCTCGCAGTCTCGCTCTTGGAAAGCTTTGCTGCAGCAGATCTCGACGGTCTCGAGACAGGCGGCTTGATCGGCCTCGGCGACTCCCGAGACCGGGCCCGTGAACGTCTCGCACCGCAGCTTCTGGCTGGCCCACGAGCTGCCCAGGCCGCAACATTTCTCCAGGTAGTCCTCCTCGGCCGAGCTTCCCTCGGTTCCTAAAGGTGAGAAGAATTGCAACAATATTGAATAAGTGAAATGTCAAACAAGAGAATAAAAGGTTATCCCTCGCTAGCACGAGAAAACACTGCGCGAATCGTAGGGGCATTAATGGAAAGTTTGAGAATGTGTTTCGATTGCACGAAATAACGCGGCGATATACGATCGCGCATTCGCTAATGTAAATATTGATGTTTCGCTGAAAAATCCGACGCAACGGCTATTTCAAGGCTATTAAAAAATAGAGCAGCAGAGGCTGCCGATAAGACTGAGCGTAAAAATCGGGCGCGATAATCTCGTAAAAATAGCCCGCGACGACGGGCGAGAGCTTGCGCGCGAGCGAAAAGCGCGGGAAATCCCCGCTTTCACTCATCGCATCGGACAGCGATTCGAGGCGTCAGGAGACTCGTAAATTTCCCGCGACGAAATGGGGAGCAAGGCTGCGAGAGCAGAAACGCGATCGCCTCTGCATATCTGCGCTGCAGCATACGCCCGCGTTTTTAATATCGCGAAACAGTACGTAATTACGTAAATAGCCCGTACATCTGTGTACGTTATATGCAGCTCTTCTTTAGCGCGTGCTTGCAACTTGTTGCGTGCCTCTCGTCGAAAGTTCGAAAAACTACGGGGAGCAGAGGGACGAGTTAAACCAGGAAATGTTTTGAAATGATATTTCACCAACGTTATAGGAGCGGCAATCGATCAATTGCGTCCGCAGATCAATTGTAGCTATGAGAGCGTCGATAGCCAGAGACGCCAGCCGACTATACTCGCTCGGTTATAACGAACGAGTGAAAAATTCCACTTTGAATTTTCAACTTTGAAAAAAAAGCAGAAAAACCTCGAGTAAATATTTAGAAGAGCCGGGGCGAAGCGCAGCAGCTAGAGATGAGTAAGAAACAGCTCCTCGGGAGTCTGTTCTTCGTCTGCAGCAGCTGTCGAAGCAGCGAAAAGAGCGCGAGGAGAGGGTCGTTAAAGCGTCGTTAAACGAAGCGTTGTAGATGAAAATTTGTAGTATTGAAAGAAGGTGTATAATTGCCTTGGAGCAGAAGAGCCGCCAGCGTCAGCAGCGACGCGACGAAAAAGTCTCCTCGCAGAAGCAGCATCCTCTCTCCTTGTCCGATCGTTCGCTCTCGGGCGCTCCTCCCAGCCGTCTCGCTCTCTGTCTCGCTGGCTCTCCTCTTCGAGGGCAGAATCATTCGCGCAGCAGGAGCTCAGGTGAGCATGTCGCGCCCCGCGGAGCTTGCAAATCCAAGAGACGAATGGAGAGAGAGAGAGAGAGAGAGAGAGAAAGAGAGTCAGTCCGACGGTGTACTGTCGCGCGTCTGCAGTGGATGGCGGAGCTGCAGTGTATGGGACGCTGCGCAGAGCTCGGATAATAGTAGACTGACGGAGAGATCCTCGCGCGGCTCGCATATACACGCATATGTGGATGCGAGCGGGGGAAGCGGCAAACGTTCGCGACGACAAGTCGTGTGTATGTACGCGAAGGGGAAAGATCCTCTTTCGTCATCCGGCGCGGCCGAACTAACACGCTGCTGCCCGCTGCCGCCGCGGCGGGGCTCTTCTCGCTAAGTACTTTTTTCTCTCCCTCTTCCCCGCGCGCCGGCTCCTTCCCTCTCCCGCAGCTCGCTCTCGCGCTCCTCATCCTCATCTGCGCTTACACTATGCTCGCTCCGTATGGGTATACAGTCGTCGCCCCTTTTCTCTCTTTCGACCTTTTTTCACCCAAAATTATATATACATAATGAAAAAGCGCGACTTTGTCTGGCTGCCTTTGTGCCATCTATCTCCGTGCAGTTACACCAGATATCGGGAGAGAGAAGTGCGCGCCGCGACGGACAAAAAAACTGACCTAAAAAGCTCGCTAGAGAATTATGAGCGTTTGCGTTTCAAAAGTGCGGGCCATGCTGATTTTATTTTCTTTTTTTCTTTTCTTTTTTTTTTTTTTTTTGTAACTTCTCGTTGCAGACGCTTTTATAGAATTGAATAAACGTTATTTTTAGAAGACGGAAGTGGTGCGTGCTCTCATGCGCCTTCTGTACGTTGAAAGTGGGAGTGGGAGTTTTCTCCTGAGAATTGTTTGTCACTGTATTCTTGATGCATCATTGTGACTATTAAATTAGCATTTGTGAAGAATCTTCATTCATATAAAATCTTATGGTTGAAAATTACCAACTCAATTATTTCCTCGCAGGTACATAGATGAAAAGCTCGCAAGCTGCGTGCTGGTAATCCGTGCGCCAGCACAGACCTGTTAAAGCCTGACCCTGACACGCATAATATCTAATGCGTATCATACACATGACAGAGCGAAGCCTGGATAAACGCGCGTGCGAACTAAACAGAGCCGTCGCGCCGTGAGTATCTTGTGAAATTTAGGCGCCAACGCGCGAGCGCGACTCGGTAATAAACATAAAGCAGAGTACGCGTCGCGACGGGGCTCTTCTTCATTTCGAAGGTCGGCCCGATGGCATCGACTGCCATACGTATATCCGTGTAAAGCGAGAGAAAGAAAGAAAGAAGCGGGGCAGCTTTTTTGCCTGTATCACGGCTGACGGGGCGTGGAAAGATCACGGGAACAGCGAAAAAGAGGATAAGGCCGAATTTGACATGTGCGCGCGGGAGTCACGTGTGTGTGTGTGTGTGTGTCTTGGACTGGCAAAAAGCATGCCGAGAAAGGACGACGCGCGTCATATACTAAACAGAAGTTTCTTTCACCCCTTTATTGCGTTATACGACTTCCTTACACGCGTTTATACACACGCGCTTATGTATAGCGACTTCATTCGCAGCGTCTCACGTGTTTATGAGAAATTTCAAACTTGCTTAATGTGTATAGATATAATAGCACTGCTGTAGATAGTTAGATAAAAAAAGCAAAAACAAAATTACAGATAGTTTTATAAAATATATTTTTTGGAAAGAATATAGTTACCTCTTCGTCGAGTTCGTTATCTCTTCCGATAGGTGGCGAAGGAGACAGAATGGTTTCTTACAAGTGAAATCGAACCTCAAAGCTACTTAAGGACGCTCTGCGTCTCTATTTTAATCTTTTTTATTTTCCAATTGTTCTTAAAGCTAAGACAGCGCGTTTTTTAAATAACATTTTCAAAATTTACAATGAAAACTTGCATTTAAAATGAAATAAAAAAAAAGTAAATATCAATAATTAGTTTTTCTAAAAGTCGACAACACACTAATTATAGCATTTCAAAAAACGTTTTGTAGGAATTACTTTATCTACAAGTGTTTGTTACATACCCTTACGGCTGCTATAAATTTGTTTACCTTCAAGGCTGCGAACCTTATTTTAAACTGTTAAAATAATGACTTACAGCCACCATTATAAGGTTTCCTTATTTTAAACACAAATTACTATCATTGCGGCTCTCTTTGTGATAGCTGATGGCATGTTATCGCTGCCTCAGCTGCTCGCTGGATCTTCGCCGCATCCATATATTCCAAGAATTTTAGAAGCTCCAGAACTTCAGTCCTCGACATCTCGGACTGCAACACGAGCTTCTCGGTGTCGATACTACTGGGATCCATTAAAAACTGATCTAACAGCTTAGAACAGTATTCCAGTATCGAATTAAGCGGCATATTTGCCACAGATCCGAATCGCTCCGAGAGGCACGATGGTGGTGGTCGTGGAGATAACGTCACATCTACATCACTGGCGGTAGATGTCGATCTTTAGACGCTTGCGGCTCGGGGATGCTCGACTCTTCAGCAACCTCTTAAATGCACTTGATGGTATAAACTCTGTAAGAGTGAAGATTCATTGCTGATTCGGTTGGCGGTAATGTTGCTAAAGTGAAGCTTTTTTGTTTCGAGCATTTTCTAAAGTCGTCTATCTCAAATTACTCAAATATATTCCATTGACTCTCTTACCGTAGCTTTGCTGAAAGGCAAATATCGCAAGTCATTTAACGAGAAAGAGCTCGACTTATTGATCATTTTCTTTTCAGCTTTGTTGCTATACATTTCGCTATATATTTCCTCGTAACTGGCGTTTTCTTTATAGGAAACGGAAGCTAATTCTATCAGGTAATTTAAATAAGTTATTTTATAAATTTGTATCTGTATTATGTAGTAATGAAAATTATTTTTAAATTAGTGAAATACTTATTGGAAATTATTGATGCTGTATGATATGGAGCGAATAAAATATCGTTTCCAAAATGATCACTTTTTTGTATTTTTAGTTTTTAATTATTTGCGCGATGATTACGTATTCACGTGCTCAATTGTGATCAATACCCTTGAATATAAATAACATGAAGAATATTTAATAAATGACGACAACATTGTTCATAGTATATAAAAAATTTCTTACATTTCCATTTGCGCCTTCTTTTAAATTCGAGTATTTTGCGACGATTATCTTGCTTTAAGGAGATCCCACAGTTTCTTGCCATAAATACTGAGCATAAAAAAGCGAATGAACCGTTGCTGCGAATTTTAATGCCGACTTCCTCTATGTGTGCTTATAGATCAAAACTTAACTGTGATGAAATTGCTGAATTCACAGCCTTAGATTTTATTAATAAGCATACATTCTTTTTCAACGTTTTGGTGATGGCTTGTTGATCTTGTTCTTTCACTTCATTCTAAAAATTATAAAGTTTTCATTTTTAAATGAATTTATATTATTGATGATTCCCCTTGATTGATTCGAAATACTTTTATCTATCAAACGAAAAAGTACAAAAATATTATAGAAATATACATCAAGTAAAAACAATTCTGACATTAAAGTAATACATAATGTTAAAGGAAGCTACGTGCCAAAGAATCGGCAGCGATTTTTTTGTTCTGTACTAGACTTGGCGCAGTGCGCTGAGTACAAAAAAGACTAGACTATCAATTCATTAAGTTATTAAATGAAATATAAGTGCTTGATTGATATTTTGCATCCTCCTAGAGGAAGCTTTGTAATAGTAAAATTTTGAGTTTCGGTGTGTTAGAAGTTCAAATCACGTGTTTTTAGAAAATGTCCGTATGGATGTGTGTGTATGTATACCGTAATATTTCTGGAACTACTCGGTGAATATCAATAAAATTTGGCATGCATGTATATTTTTGGATGCTGAATTCGAAAAACATTTATTTTTTATTTTTCTAACTATTTTTTATTTTATGGCCTATTTTTGATTTTTGAAAAACACTATTTTGCGTTTTTTTTTCAATCATCTCATCGTTACAAACAATTCAGCTAATATGCATTTGAAAGAGAATAAAATTACCTATTTTTTCCCGTTTGGTGCTTAGGATCGATCGCTTTCTTAGGCAGATAAAATGAAAAAGGTGATTTTTTTTTTAAATTCATATCTCTGAAACGAAACATCATCTCACGAAAAAAAATCATGTCGCGTGTTAAACTATATCCCATTAAAATTTCAAGTGATTTGACTACTTATTTTTTCAGTAAAAAATCGAAAACTGGAAAAAATGAGTTTTTTGTGCCTCGATTACGGAAGTAAAAAAGTTTTATTGCACTTGAGATTTTGAGAAAAAGTAGGTATTTTATGTGTCATGGCTAAGTTCATTGCACAGCTTTCAAATCCCTATGGTTCTTAAGATATCAATGTTTCAATTTTTTTTTGAAAATTTTTTGATTCCTCATATCTCTAAAACAATGACAATCAACAACAATTATTTGGTGATTCGTCATAAAAAAAAAGCTATTTACTGCTGAAATTTTAAACGATTTCGTTGAGCGGTTCGCAAGTAAAGAGCTAAAATGTAAAAACTGATTTTTCTTAAAACTTTTTTTTCCTCTTATAGGGGTGTCGTTGCACGTCGTTAAAGTCCCTCCCTATTAATTTATGTCAAAATGATATATATATATATATATATATATATATATATATATATATATATATATATAGTCCAAGATGTCGAGGACTGAAGTTCTGGAGCTTCTAAAATTCTTAGAAGATATGGATGCGGCGAAGATCCAGCGAGCAGCTGAGGCAGCGATAAGATGCCATCAGCTATCACAAAGAGAGCCACAATGATAGTAATTTGTGTTTAAAATAAGGTTTGTAGGCTTGAAGGTAAACACATTTATAGCAGCCGTAAGGGTATGTAACAAACACTTGTAGATAAAGTAATTCCTAACGTTTTTTGAAATGCTATGATTATATAATAATTATTTAAAAAGTTGTCTGGATATTAACATACAATTCGTTACTTTTTAAAGTTTTTAAAAAAATTTTGTTGATTATTTTCAGAAAATTTGTTTAAATAATATTTTTTTGTAAAACCCCACACTCATCTAGAAACTATATGTGTTTGAAGCATATCTATTAATATAAAAGTGCCCTTCGAAGCCCAAATATTAAGTAAGTCTACGGTAGCTGAAAAACGGAAATTCTAAATGTTGGCCTTTGAAGAAATGTCATACCTGTTAATACGAGACATATAAACGTGGTTTTATGTTTCTTACATTATACTTGAATATATTTAATAGTTTAATTTATTTTTTAAACAATTTCGTGTATCTGTACTATACGAAATTTGAAGCAAAATGTCTTGTCTTAGATAGCGTATTTTTGACTGTTGCTGAGATAGTGCGTTTTTTAAACCACTGGCCAGTCAGCGTCTTTTATGCGAACCGTCAGTGACATAATATATAAATATACATATATATTTTTAAAACGCTCGCCGAGTCAGAGAGTTATTATTAATTTGACTTATTCTTTTATTTGTACATAATTCTTTTTTTTACATTGCTTTAGTTTGTAACATTAATATGTCTACGAAATAACGTACAATTTTGTATTAAATTAAAGAAGTATACGGTTCCAAAAATAAACCAAAGTCCGTAGTTCGCGGTACAACAATTGTTAACATAACTATTAAATAAGCAAGAGTCGAGAATATACTGTACCGTCATAAAACATGTGTACCATAAATGTGTCGATTAATTAGTAGCTTTGCATGCCATTGCACACACACACATATATATATATATATACATAGGTAGTATAGATATTCCAAAATTATGGCAATCATTTTTTTGTCCGTGCGGTCTATATATGATTGATTAATAGAAAAGGCATATATTATTCAAATAAAGGTTCGAATAACTAATATACGATAATTAATATAGTTGTATATATGATGTTACAGATTAGATTAGATATTTTTTTGTAAAATTAAATGTAATAAAGTTTATTCTTTTACATTAAACGCTTTATAATTATTATTTTAATCATATCCCAAATATTTGATTAAAATATAATACTAATACCAATGTTAGATTTAAATTATCATAATTTTACTATAAAATGTTTCTGTGTGTGCACATACTTTCTGATTAAGTAAGTTCATACATTTATTATACAAACAAGCGATTGTGCAATTGATATAAATATGTATTAAATAAATACATCATCTAATTACCTAACAATAATTAAATAAATTTTGAAAACTGAAATATTTGCCGCACAGCATAAACTGCGCTTGAATCGCAGAAAAACACATTGTGAACGCACTTAAAAAACAGCCTATATATACGAGATGACCGACAAAACGTCAGGTTAGGTCGAGCATTTAAATGTTTGCATATGGCTACCGGCGTTAAAATGATGACGATCATGACTCGATAAAAATGAAAGTGTCTCCGGCAGTTGATCAAAAACCTCGATTCTCGACAGGTGTAAGTTATTGTCCAAGTGTTAGCCCGTTAGTTTGAGTTCTTATTACGAGAGATTAACAGAGTTCTTGCAATTCATCCAGATTCTAATGATCAAAGTGTAACTTGTTGAACTCACAGTCGTCTCAATTGTTTTTTATCTGGCTTCAAAATGAATAGCATATTAAACCAAATCATGGATCGTTTCCGTATCGCTCTAAGGGACACAGATGAAATGTTTAACATGAATCTGTCAACTGAAAGTTTAGACTTGTTGGACGGGTCACCATACCAGACTGAGATTTCGTTTAATAAGCTATTGCCCTATGCTGATGAGCTCGAAAGTGAGGCGAATGACTTTCTTGCAAAAATAAAGAATAATTTTGGAAGATGTGTAATGCTTCGAGATATTGAACCAGGGTGCATATACTGGTCACAAATGCTAACCAAGTAAAAAGATCTTTTAGTATTTCGATAAATATATAATCTTTATCAAAATGTTTTTTAATGTGAATATCATTATTTTTTCCAGATATATTGAATTGTATGGTTTGAGATTTCACAAAGATGAACATATAGCTTTTGTAAAACTTTCGTATGAATTAACAACCATTCCCAATCTTCAGCCATCATTAGTACATACCTTCAGTAACTTGCTGTCAACTCTGCTGAAGTATGTTAATGAAATTTCAAGGACATGATAATTTATTTCATATAACGATATTTATATTTTTATAATACAGAAAAAAAGAGACCATACCTCCAAGTGACTTGGAACTACAGTGGGAACCATTGTATGAATTATGCCACACTGTACTTACTCGAAAGCTCAAGCACTTTTCATTGCATCGATATCCTCCATCTTTCGAAAATACATTATACAGTTTAGTTGAAAAAGCAAAGATATATTTTCCTGTGAGTAACACAATTCAGAATTCAAAATATGACATATTTATAGGTTACTATTACTTTTTTAGTTATAAATAAATGATCTAAAGTAAAAAATTTTAAACAACATGTATGAATCAGATACTTAGACAAAAGAAAAATATGCAATGTCACATGTATATGTTTTATATTGATCCAATTAACTATTCATATTATT
Source organism: Trichomalopsis sarcophagae (assembly GCA_024372645.1). Lineage (NCBI taxonomy): Eukaryota > Metazoa > Arthropoda > Insecta > Hymenoptera > Pteromalidae > Trichomalopsis > Trichomalopsis sarcophagae. The sequence goes on along the minus strand of QLSS01000054.1, from coordinate 632,610 downwards.
TATATCACAGTTTTTTTTACTTAAAAAATTCATACTTGATCTATGAAAAATTATTAGCTCAACGATTTTCAGTTTATAAATGTTAATTTATTTTTAATTCAAAAAAAGATGTCAAATTAACAAACTTACATAGATTTATATGATCAATCATATGAATAAACTTATTATTTATTTTTTGTTTGCGCAATATTGTTTTAAACAACGAAAAAAGAAAGAACATGCATTTATGAAAAACGATTTATTTTAGGCAAAAGCAACTCAACAAATATTGGACGAACTCAGACCTAAACTATGTCCTTTAGATATACAAACTATGAAAATGACGATCAAACTGCTTCAATGGTTTTTACCAGTACAATTACCTGTAGAGCAACATGCAATTGGTCATGAGTTATGGCTTCACAATTTTATGAAACTTTGGGAAGTTTGCAATAATACACATTATTGGGAAAATGACCTTATGCGCTTGATAGCAAAATTAGCATCTAATAACATTGGATACATCGATTGGGATCAATACACACCCATCATGTTCACGCGATTCGTACGCACTCTGAATTTGCCAGTTCATTACAAAAAGTCTGTATGCACAAGTAACCATAACATGGACGTGGATTTAATTGGTGAATGGATCGCTTCTGTTTTGGTAAATTATCTGTATACATATTGAATAGATGCAAATAGTTTATAGTAATTAATTTAACAAAAAATTCGTTTTGTTCAGGGTGACAATTCTAAAGTTCAGATTTATTTGGAAAAATTTCTGAAAACTGTTGAAACTTATTTTCATCCTGCTAACTTTGGTTCATGGTTCGTAAAATTGGAAAAATTATTCGTCAAAATCATTTATCATGTTGTCCTGAGACTCCACAGGTAAAACATTGACAAACTCTAGATAAGGGGCTAAAATGAGACACGATTTCATGCACTAAAATAAAATAACACATTCACAGAGAGCGTTACGCTAAAGATTCGTGGATACAGCCGATTCCCGAAAGTCATAAATTAACGGAAGCAAACATTGATACCTTTGTCAACAACATGATGCCAGTGACGATGGTTGCGATTTTTAATAGATATTGTTCACCCAATTTCGTCCATGCGTTGCAGTATTTAGCAATAATGCGACCAAATCTTGTCATTCCTAACATTTTGGAGAAACTTTATCCCACTCTAGGTACTGACATAGAGCCTCATAAATTAATCACCGCAATGACTTGTATGACGGCAATATCACGACCTTTAGTTCAAGGATCGCGGTTTATTAACAAAGGTAGTTATCGCTTCATTATAATGCCAATCTATAATTTTAAAACACTGATAGTCGATAATAACCAGTTTCAAACATAATAATTTTATATGATTATAATTGTTTTCAAAGATTACGCATTTACCGAGGGACCATCACACGTACTATCAATCCTATTTTCCTCATTGCCTGGAATAGATCCAAACGATCCTGGAAAGTGCTTTGCAACACTTAAACTTATTGGTACATATGTAACGCTGGTTCCGATCGTCAATTGCTCAAACAGTAAAATAGATACAAATGAAGAAGAGCAAATGATTTGCGAGGATACGTCGCGATTCGAAGATTTCGTTCTACAATTTATGGATAAAATTTTCATACTAATCAATTCAAGTTCGTTAGAATTTGTGAGGCTCGAAAATCAGTCAAACGATGGAGCGAAAAGTTCGTTAGAGGCAATGGTGGAAAACTCCCTGTACGTGGTGTTTACGGGACTACTATTACAAACTAGCGATTCCATATTCGTAGTCGCGTTGAACAAATTGCGCTCTTTCATTATGGAAAATACTTTGGAGACCAAAATTTCTGGACACCTGGTTGCGATACTTTGCAAAGTGTTCAGTCATGTCAATAGTCAAGTCACTCTCAAAACTCTGGTGCCTTATCTTTCGGAGCAAATTTTGGAAGCTTTTGGGGAGGAAGACGATGCTACTAAAGAGGAGAATCTGGACAACCAATTGCTCTATTTTCTATTATTATTGCAAAGAGTTGTGGAGACTCAGGGTGATGCTTTGCTGCCCTATATGGATACTATCTTTAAAGTTCTTGATAAAGTGACGGTACTAAAGTCTGTAGAGGGCAATAGGATTGGATGTGAGATGTTGAAAAATGTTCTCACCTCGCTTTCTTCTCTAAAAGTGATGAAGTTTAAAAGAAACCTTGATGATTTGGAATACCCTTACTGGATGGACTGGGGCGAGTCAAGCGAAATCAAATCATCAGAAATAAAATGGTATGTTCCTGGAGAGCAAGAGATAGCAGCGGTCCAAGAACTCTTTTCGCGTTACTTTATACCTGCTGTAGCTCTGATTGAGAAGTATGTCAATACGGAGAATTCGCTGCCTCGGTAAGGTCTTATTGCACAAGAAATTTAAAAAACGAAATCATTAGTTAGATAAATAAATAAATGATGTCTATTATTATTTTTTTACAGAGATGATTTACTGATAACTTTAAGGTTGCTTAATAGCGTGATTGAAGGATGCGATTCCGTCTTGCCAATTTGGTCAGAGACTCCCATAGTGAATGAAAAATACAAACACTGTGTAGAAACATTCAAACCAATCATTGGTAATAAGTATCAAATTAAAATGACTGATGGGAGTAACGTGAGACAATTTTTGGCTCGACTTATGGCATCTCTCCAAGATAAAATGTTAGAAGATGTACCTGATGACACAAAAAGCTTTCAGTTTCTCTTGAAGGTATATTTTTACAAAAATTAAACGAAAAATGTAAAAATTATTTTTGGATAATTATTAACTTTCCTTGTAGATTTGGTCAAACTTGTCTTTCACCAAGTTCATATACTCAATACGTTTAGGTTTCAAACGCCGACAATTCCTGACAACAAAGAAAATGATAGAGAACAAACTAACCGGAAACAGAGGTTACCTACCACAGCTTCTGATGGAGCGTGTATCTATACAACACGAGCTACGAAGAATTAACGCTGTACGTGCATTCACGCCGACTAGCCAGAATATAATGTTAAATCTATTCAAATTAAGCATTAGCAAGTATAGTCGAATTCGTAGTAGCGCGCAGATAGCCCTCTCAGAAATAATCAATGATTTTCCTAATGCTTATCAAGCGCTTGTTCCTCACATCGTCAAAGTTTTACAACAAGATACAGAGGTTCATCATGATGCTTATAAAGTTAGTACAAAAAATAATCTGCATACCTATTACATTACTACAGAATACAAATATTCAGAGTGTGTGTATATATATATTTTTTTACGTTATTTCAGGGTGTTCTATTCTTGATGTGCTCTCATCAAGGTGGTTCCTTACAAACAATGGGAGATTGGCAAATTTTATCAGCCATTCTACCTGCCTTGGTGTTATCCAAACCTTCCGAAAAACCATCTGTAATTCTTAAGCAGGCAGAAATAGTCAGGAACTTATCTTATAATTTCCCAACAACTAATATTATCTTAGATGTGCCGGACAGCTGCGTGTCAATGGCCTCTCAGTTATGGCAAACTGGTGATGTTGCACCAAATTCGACACCACCTTCAGAATCCGAAATTCAAACAGGTTTGCAGGTCCTGCTGACAAAGAGAGCCAATGATTTGAAAACGTACAACGAGCTTCTGCAAAAACTAGTACAGCCTGTACTTGAATCAAACCTGCATTGGCGGCATCGACAGATAGCTGTGCATTTCATCAGTGCCTTAGTACATCCCGATCACAAGTTGCCAACACCTATTGTACGCTGCTTCCTAAATGCTTTACTACATGATTCGATCGATGAGAGGAGACTCGCTTGGTCCATGACTACGGGAATTTTGAAGTTATTGAAGAAAAAACACCCTAAGGTATTATTGAATTTTATCGGATTTAGTACTCATAACTTGAAAAATCCACGCGATAAGTCGGAACGGTAAAGGTACTTGAATCATTATTTAAAATTCCAATAGATCGTTCTGAATATTTTCAATCGAGAGACCGTCTTCAAACCTGGCCGCAGACCAGATAACGAGTGGTTGCAGTACAATTCCGAGAAGCTTCCAACTAGCGCCAAAGAATGGGACGAACCTCGTTTCGTGCACAAACCCTACGTCGGCTACTATACTTGGCCAAAAACTGTGGAGGTCTACGCGCCAATATCGCAGCAACCAGACCTGGATATCCAGAATCGACAGCTTGATGCAGACGAACGAGAAATCCACGAATTTTTCAGCAACGAGCAGAACATCGACAAGCTCCTCAAGTTTCTGACGCTCGAGGAAAAAAAGGGCAAAGACAAGTTCGATTACTCCAGGTACTTGATGTTCAAAGGTCTGTTTCGTAACTACGGCGACGCGCACCTGGTACACTTTTTGCCGCAGCTGTACACCATGGTTCAAGATAAGCATGAGAGCATACAGCGTTGTGCTGCAGAAATCATCTGTGGTCTCGTACGGGGTTCCAAATATTGGTCTTTTCAGATGACCCAGAAAATGTGGCAAGGACTTTTACCTATTATCAAGTTGGTGTTGGCCAATCTGACGGAAGAAACGCTTGGTGACTGGGCCACTTGCTTTTCTTTGATCCACAACAACCGAGACCCGAGGAAGCTACACTGGCTAATCGAGTGTTTGACAGAAGAGAGTCAGTCGGCTCAGTCTCAAGCATCGTTTGTGGAGTGTGGAAGGTTGTTAATTCTTCAGAAAGCATTGTCGCCTCAGTCCTGGCGTCTCAGCGAGATATTGAACAGGTTGATGCCTCGATTCGAAGCCCGCCTGCTGGAAAATCCCTTCGAAAACGTCAGAGACAGGCTGGCGTCAATACTAGTCACGATTTTTAATACAAATCTGAAGTTTCAAGGGGAGGAAGCTACTGGTGGGAACTTATAAATTCTTACGCTTTATGGTATCTACGTTACGAAAAATTATCAGAAGTTTAAACAATATAATTATCATTTCAGGATACCCAGAGTTAGAGGATTTTATCAACACAGTTTTGCCACGGTTGGAACTTCTTCTAAAATCCGAAGACCGAAAATCTCCAAGCAGCGTCGAAGCAACTCGTCTCCTAAATACAATTTGTCGCTGGATAATCGAGAGCGTGGCGACTTCCTACTCTGGTTCAGTTTCAACTTTCTACAAGCTCTACCCGATCATCAGCCACTTGGAGAACGAAGAGACTGACGAGGAGCTCGCCCAGAACTGCACCACGACTCTGGCGGTGCTCGCAAACTCCACTACTCTGCCGAAGCACATCGCTGTAGCATTGGATGTGGTAGAACAAATGTTATCGAGCTCATATTGGTCGGTTCGCGCTGGTAGTCTTGAATTTCTCCAAGTCTTTCTATTTCACAATATGAGTGTCTTGTTGAGCGAAAAGAAGTGGATTGGAAGTGTGCAGACACTTGTCGTACGATCGCTACAAGATGAGCGCGTTGAGGTCAGGGAACGAGCAGCGCAGGTGTTCAACGGCATGCTGCACTGTACGCTTGTGGATGATGAGCACGCTTTGTTGGCAAGTTTTTTTTGACAACGAAATATTAATTTATTTTTTAATGCACACGAGTTTAAAAGAATTTGACGTAAGACTAGCAATATGTCTATAAACGAATGACATCATCTTATGTGCAGGAGGAGTTTAAACGGTTGGCGAAAACGAAATTAAGGAACAAGAGAAATCAATCAACCAACGTTGACATGAGCAATGCCATTCGATTGCGCCACGCAGGCGTTCTCGGGATGTGTGCCTTTATTCAAGCTCACCCTTATGATATTCCCAAGGACATCCCACCTATATTTGAGCACTTGAATTTACATCTAAACGATCCTGAACCGATTCCTGTAAGTTAAACTTTTCAATGATTACTTGAATCAACTGATGAACTTAATTTTCTTTTGAGGATCTTTGGATTATAAATCTATTCACTTTTACAGACAACCATTCGTAAAACTTTAAGCGATTTCAAACGTACCCACTGTGACGGTTGGACAGGTATTCAAGGATTGGCTCAAGATCTGACTGAGGAACAATACGCACTGCTTCAGGATATAACAGTGCCACCGACGTATTATGCGTAATTTTATATATTATTACGGGTAGGTTAAACAAGTTTTTATGTTACTTAATTTAGGGTGCTAAACTAGTTATAAATGTGATAAATTGAAATATGCGAGATATTTTTTATATGATTCGTACTGTCAATATGAGTAATGAGATAATTTATCTACACGTTGAAATTATTTTTTAAATTGATATAAATTTTATGATTGAATTAATGATGTGTTTTATTAGAAAAACAATGTACAGAAACGGAGTTTCATAATTTCATCACTCTTTTCTTATTTGGTAGTTTATTTTAATTAATCTAGTTTTGTTCTTTTGTTTCGCGGTATGCAATATTATTTACTAAAATATTACTTAAACAACGAATGGTTTTTTTTACACATTTATTCGTCTGTGAATATAAAACTTACAAAATATATGTAATAAAAAAATATATGAATTTTAATTAATTCTATTAGATACATAATGCAATATCTATATAAAACTATACCGTATCAATATTTGTTTTGTCATGTAAAGTGTTGATAAAAATATTCGAAGTGAATAACATAAAAACTCAACATATTTTGAACTCAACAGTTATTATGAACTTATCTACCACTTCTTACGTTTCTATGTCTGTAGCACATATTAGCAAAGTGGCCTATTCTATCACAGTTACTACACCTTTTTTCATTGGCAGTACATATTTGCCTGCTATTGATGTGGCTTTTTCCACAGAAGATACATGACTGAATAATTTCTCTGAAGCACTTCCATGAGAAATGGTTCATTTGCTTGCATCTAGAACATTTTTTCCCAAATGCTGGACATTTACTTTGCGCATGACTTGATCCACAGTTGGGACAATCAGTAACATAAGTCTTTGCACAACATCTGGCATAATGATTGAGCTCTCCACAGTTATAACATTTTTGACCGGCTGCATAGCACTTCATTGAAACATGATGTCTACCACAAAATGAACAACTTGTCTTTGGTAAACACTGCGATGTATTTCTTCCATTGTGAAGGTGTAACAAATATTGCTGTAACTCGACCGGCCGTTCGCATTCATTCCATAAAAATATAAGTTCGTGCAGAGTCAAAGTTTCATAATTTGTAATACATGGCATAAGTATTCTATTTTTTATTTGGTTAAAAGTATTATCACACTTAAAATCTTGAAGAATCTTTTCCTTGATGACTTTTTCTATATTTTTATTGTTGCCAGCTTGCTCAGCCAGACACTGAAAGATAAAACATGAATAATGAGTTTATTTTTTGATTACATGTTTGCTAGAAAATATGATTTCTTAATACTAAATTAACCAACCTGTAATAACAGAATGTACTCTTCAATACTTTGATAGTTTGGTTTAGTTACTCCAGCAAACATAAAATACACATCAAATTTGAATAGCAATGTATCGAGGTTTGTTTCACTTCTTGATTCTTCAAAGTATAAACAATCATTTGCGATTTCTTGACCAAGTAAACCTATGTACTCAAAAAATTTTCTGGTCTGCTTGTAAGGAGGTATGTATTTATGCTCCATAAATGTCATAAAGCATTTTCTCCACTCTAGCCACTCATATCTTGTAAGCGAAGAGAGTGTCCAAGGAACTTTTACGTTTGGACTACTCGCTATGCAACCTATTAAAAAATTATAAATAATCAATTAAAAAATCTAGACTTCAATTATTAATCAATGAAAAATTTGTCACTGATAAAACTGCATATTCGCATCTGTCACATTTTTGAAAATATAAAAAAATTGAGAGTATAAGTAAAAAAGAATATTCTCACCTGAGTAAACAACACATACACCAAAATTAACTACTACACCAAGTAAAAAACTTACCCATTTTGCTTCAATTAAGAGCGCTGTCCGCTGACTTTTCACTATAACGTCAAACTCGAAGAACAGACGCAGACCCCAACAAAATGAAACTTTCTCCGTCAAATAAAGAAACAGTACTGGCTTTTGTCCTGCGCTGCTTCGAGTCGAGAACTACGTAGCCCCGTCCTGACTCTAGCGAGTCTAAGAAAGAGAGTAATGCGTGCAGGGGGGAGAGGGAGAAGAAATTTGAGAGCCGCACGTATCCCGCCGCGCGCCTTCGGCCCTAAGTATATGGCTCTCTGAAATGTCAACAAATGCTATAGGGCAGTGCGCTTTACGACTCTTCTCTGCTAGATGATGCATCGAACTTGGATCAGCGCTGTTCAAGGCATAAGGTATTTTAAATATGCAATAAAAATACAATGGTGAAAAAAGAGTATACTTACATAAATAGTAGGAATAAATGATGGTTATTCAGTATGCTCAATGTAGCTATGCTCCTTATGGATATATGTATATTTCAATGCATCGTAAAGTCATTATGCACATATACGCAAGAATAATAGCTATTATCTTCAGTTTTACAATCACCCGCACGCCGTACTTAATAATTTCATCGAAAATTCAAAAAATTCAACAGCTGCAGCCTAGCACCGAAAAGCAAAATTTCCCTAGACGCTGCGCGGAGGCCGGACGCTCGGAGCCAGAAAAAGTCGGTTGGGTCGTAAAACAACCCCAGGCCGATGGTGGCGGCCCGCGGCGGGCGGACTACAACAATGGCGCAAACGCTCCGAAACCAAATCGCCGAGAATCTGAGATAGATGTAAACGCGTAGTAGGCATGTATCAAGCGATACCCAGTCCACGCCAGGAAAAGGAACACTAGAAGCGTAAGAAAGAACAGGCTGCGACGGCTGATCCAGACACATTAATGCGGTCGTCGGTCAATGGTCATAAAATACGCATCACGTCGCCAGTTTATACTTTTGCCTCCGAAAGTTCGCGCTGAGCGTGTTTGGAGTCGCTGCGAGCGCGCGTGTGTATCGCACATATTACAAGGGGTTATAAGCGGCAGCGAGTAGTCGCAATCACACACGTACAGTCAGCATAGCAGCAGCGCGAGCCGCGAGCAGTGACTTGGAGACTCGGAGGAGGTGCGCGCGCGAGAGCTACAAGAGCCGCCAGTGAGAGCCATGTCCTCGCCGTCCAAGAAGGTGAAGAAGCTCGAGGAGTCGAGCGACGGTGACGGTGCCGCCGACGGCCGGGACTACGACGTCGAGATCCAGAAGGCCCTCGAGGAGATCGACGGCTGCCAGAACCAGATAGACGGTCTCAACGAGAAGGCCAGCGACGAGATACTCGAGGTCGAGAAGAAGTACAACAAGCTGCGCAAGCCCTACTTCCAGAAGCGCAACGATATCATCAAGAGGATACCCAACTTCTGGGTGACGGCCGTATCCTTTCAATCACTACTTTTCCGAGTGGAATATTCGCGACCGGTGTTCCAAGCCGGTATACTTGCGCTCTCTCTCTCTCTCTCTCTCTCTCTCTCTCTCTCTCTCTCTCTCTCGCTTTCGGCGGGCCGACGCCATCTTTGCCAACCGGACGACAGCCGCAGGTTATTTCCTCATCCCCGCGGCGTTGTGTTTCCGTATCTGCGTGAAAAGCCTCGGCTGTCCTGCTGCAGCTGCTACATCACAGCCGCCTTCGCGATGCCTTCCCGGCCGCAGCTGATGGCCGCGCGCTTTCCCGGCGCGCTTGCTCCGAAACGCGCAACGCCGCCACTGCTGTTTCGGAGCAAGCGGTAGGATCAGTAGTCTTTCTTTGCGTTTTACCGCTTACCGCTCTTCAATTGCCATGATTAATATTTCGCTTATTACTGTCCCGTGCAGATAGGCTGATCGTTGTTTGCGCGATATTTTATTTTTCTAGAGCTTCGGAAAAAAGAGTGGCCTTGAGAGGGACTGTTATAGTCGGTACAGACACTTTCAAAAAGCTACCTATAGCTACTGTAGTTTGTAATTCCACGCTTAATGAGTTGCTCGTAGTTTACTGGCTTTAGTTTTCCTGGATATCGCATTGTTGTTGAACGGGACTCTGATCTGAGCGGCTCGCTATGAAGTTGTAAAAAAACGGTTGATATAACCTAGAAATCATTAATCTTGTACTCCCCTCCTCATAATGGTCGGTTATAATGAGTAGTTTCTTGGTTACTCTGAATTAAACACTTTATTTAAAATTGATAATCTCATTGGTGAAAACTCAAAGTTTCCTTAACCGTTAGAACAGTTTGTCAACAATAAAAAAATAGCTGATATTCTGGAGGAAGAAGAGGAAGATGCCTTGCGTTATCTGAATAAACTCGAAGTAGAAGAGTTTGAGGATATCAAATCTGGCTACAGAATCAAATTTTATTTCGATGAAAATCCATACTTTGAGAACGATGTGCTTGTCAAGGAATTCCACCTTGGTTCGTCTGGTGAGCAGACCTCAAGCAGTGGCTTGAGGTCGCACTACCTATATCACAGGCTTGCACTTAAAGACCAAAAATCTTATGCTGTATTGTGATTGACAGGTGACCCGGCATCCCAGAGCACGAATATCATCTGGAAGGATGGTGCTGATTTATCGAAACGAGGAAAGGCAAAGGCCGACATAAAAGGAAGGAAAAGGCCTTTGGGACATCGATCATTCTTTGATTGGTTCACGGATCATGGAGATCCAAGCTCAGATGAAATAGCTGAACTAATAAAAGATGACCTCTGGCCAAATCCTCTACAGGTATTCATACTTTTAACAACTTTTCAATTCATTTTGTGGATAACTTCTATTTGATTAATCGTGTAATGACTGTATTTTCTTTCAGTATTACTTGGCACCAGATATGGAAATTGAGAATGGTATTGAAGGTGATTGCGATGAAGTAGACAGTGAAGAGGAAGAAGAAGAGGATGAAGATGGTGTCGATGAGGATGGAGATGAAATAGGCGAAGGCGAAGAAGGTGATGATAGTGTAGAAATCATGGAAGATGCGGGGGAGGAAGAAGAAGATGATGAAGATGCTGCTAATGAAAACGATGGTGTGCATGATGAAGAAGATTTTTTGGTCGAAGATGAAGGTGAACGAGAGGAACGAGAAGGTGAACCTTTAGGTATGCCTTACTTCAATACTTAAATGTACTTACTTGTAATAGTTACATCAGTTCAATGTTATAGATAAAAAATTTTGTTTTTCTTTCAGATGGAGAAGAACCTGAATAAGAAATTTCTTCTATAATTTTATCGATTGGCGTGGAATCATAAAAGGACAATCGTTGAACAGAAATTTCTTAAATGAAATTCAAATTGTGAAAAATTGCCTGGAGCTTCCATCACTGTATTAACGATTAATGTTAGTTTAGTTATAAGTGCTCATAGCTCTCAGGCAGACGCAATTTATGAGTATCAGATCCATCAGCTGTCGATTATCCTAAAAAAAATGTTAGATCATCGCGATAGGCAGCGCCTCTTCACAAGATGCAACGCTGGTCGGTTAAAAATGAAACTAAACTAACAAAAATTCTTACATTAATTTTTAACATTAAGATAGGTTTAAGAGCGCCGAGCTTCCAAGAAGAAGTTCTACATTGTCGTTTTTTGTATTCCTTTATTTGTAAGTCGATATTGTAAATAGTGACAACGCACGATTTGACATTTTTGTCGAGATCCTTTGCCCCTCTTGAATCCCGTATCACTTGAAAGATTTTTCTACACCTGATCAATTTCTCCTTAAAACAAATTCTACAATCCGAACCATTAAATGTACGTTTTATCATTCGACTTTTTAATCGACTGCTAAGGGCCTCTTACATTCTATCCCGTTTACAACTGGTCTTTGTAAAATTAATTGATTCATGATATAATATTGACAAAAAGTCCAAGTAATGAATTATTTACTTCAAAGTGGTCTTAAATCGCTCAGCAAATTATTTTGCGGCTCTGAAGTCGCGATTTTATATATTTTAAAATTCGAATGGTCGATGATTTTTAAAACGCGTTTTAAAAAAATGTAAGAAAACTGTCATTTTCACAAATAAATTGTCATTTTCAAATTTCTTTTTATTTGATTTCATATTACCCTTTCTTATTTAACTATTGACCAAATCAACGATAGCCCGATGATGAAAAACTTGCATTAAAAAATGCTTAAAAGTCGTAAATTATGTGAAAATGAAAAAGAAATTATGTATGTAATGTAAAAACACTTTTTAAGCATTTTTATACAGTAGATGTAAGTGATTCATCTTAACGTAAATACAGAATTAAAAAATTTAATTACAAAATGTAAATATCTTTGAGGATTTTTATTAAAGTAATTGCCTAATATATATCTTTAAAACAAATCTAAAGTACAAAGCTAATTTACTTATAATAAAATAAAACGATTTTTGCGCATCATCTAGTGTGAAAATCAATGAGTCATATATTAATCAAAAGTCAATATAACTCATAGCATAGGAATCAACATGATATATTTTGCCATGTTTTCTTGCATATTCAAGTCATATTCTTGTACGTATGAATGTGTCAAATGTAAGAACTATTTACAATTTCTTTTTAGATGAAGTTTATGGAATGGAATATACGATGACATACAAACGTTAAAAAGAAATAATTAATTTAAAAATTATACAGCGATGTCTTATGTATTAATTTTTCTTCAAACACAAATAACGAAAAGTGTAGCTGCAGAACTGCAGTAAAGTAATTCAGTTATGTGTAATAAAAATTTAAAAAAATATAAATATGCAATTTTATTAGTTTTCAAGTAATGATTTATGAGCAAGATGTAATTCAAATTATTTATATTCAGTCAAGTTTTTTTGGGATAGGTACCTTAATTGATAAGTATGGAGATGGGTACAAGAAAATAAAAATATTTGTCAAGGGTTTTTATTAAAATAAAGAATTATTATGTACATTTCGTAAAAAAAATTAAAAGAGGTAAGGCAACGCAGCAAGATAATCGAAGGCTCAAAATGCTTTATGATTCTCTATAAGCTTTTTAGTCCTTGCATACTTTTTTATATCACACGCCTTTACATAAATAGTGACTAATTTTGTTCCCGTTAAATACTTTACAAGCTCGATTTTTCCACGTCAGGATCATTTGACAACCGGCGTACTCGTTTCTACCTAAATATTATCACAAAAAGGTTTTTTCTCTCGTACGCCAATGTTGCCGTCTTATAATACTCGAGTGTCAACAGTAAGTAATTACATAATCGTCGGCTTCTTGTTCTTTGTCTTTTTTTGGCGAGAGACTTAAAAACGTATTTTTTATTATTATTTTTTTAATAAAATGCTGCATTTAAAAGTTTTTTTGGTCACCTATAAATCTTATCATCGTTATGATCACATAAAACACAAGAAACTCTATCTCCCTGTTGGCATCGATCAAAATATTTAACGCTTATCCTTAAATATAAAAGAGCTTTGTCATAAGTTGCTATGACTCGACAGAGTAATGAAGCGCCTAGTCGTAACGAACAAACATTTATTCTCAAGTTTTAAAGTTACCTATAAAACTTACAAATAACATTAGACCCTTCACGGCGGTATTGTACAAAAAGAGAAAAGCAAGGATGCTATAGTCAATGAAACAAAATTACAAAAAAAATTTAAGTGAGTGGAGAAAGTGGAGTTCGTTTTGAGATGTAAAGGGCTAATGAAGCAACGATCCGATACAATATCTCTTTCGCTCTGAAAATGACCATTCGTAAACAATTAACTAATCAAGTTTGTTCGAAAAATAGGCATTTGAACAAGCTTAATAAAAAAAAAAGAAAAAAAAAACAATCACAGCTTAAAGATGAGTGTAATTCGGGCTCGCATGCACGTCCAAATCTCTGTTGAGTCTCAGTGCTCGTGCGGCTTCTTCTTGTGTTTTGGCCAATTCCATCAAGGCAAGCGCGCCCAACCACTTCTGATTATCTTCGGGCAAAGGTAGGCTTAGCGGGCTTTCTTCTTGCTTCACGACGATGACTTTGACATCGGTGTTGCCGATTTCGCTTGAACACGACTTTGGCGTCGTTTGATTTCTTCCAGCGAGCATCAAGACAGTGGGCCTCATTTCATTTTCAATGTGGTGAGTCCTGTTTGTTCCCTTTTCTTCGGTGTCCAAATTCGGGCTCAAAAGTTGGGAATCAACATACTGCTCTGTATGTTCGGGGTTCATTGGCGCATACTCATCTTCCGGACTATTAATGCTTGTTCGTAGACTGGGTAGCTGTGATTCGGATAGACACCATTGTGATGAAGTGTGTAATTCTTCTGAGATTCGGTGACAATTGTTTGTAGGATGAAGGTCCCACCTGAGTGGTTTCGCCAACTGCTGCTCTAAGCACGCTTCTCTGAGCCAGCGTTTTTTCGGCTGCAATCTATCGAGTGGCCTTCTGAGTGGAGTTACCGGCAGCTTCATTCCCATTGCTTCCTCGTCTTCGGAATTTTGAAGCATCGCGCACGACTCTGACGGATCTTCATCTTGACTCTCGTCCTGACTGTCCTGGCTCTCACTGCAATACAATCGACTCTGACTCTGTGGAGCTCTGTCGAGATTCTCTTGCTCCACAACAGCATCCATGATAAGGCCCTTCCTTGACTTGATTCTCTTGTGAGTTTCACTGCTGCTTTTCCATTGTTTTTTCTTTCTATCGCTCTTGCCAGTGGGTGTTTTGTCTTCTCGTTCTCTGGCCATCTTATAACGCTCCAACCATCTGGTAACGTCGTGCGGAAGCTCTGTATTTCCAGAAACTGGCTTTAGAACAAAATCATCTGAACGTGTCAGTGTTGCATACGGATGGTCTGGACAGTGTCTGTTGGCATGTGTAAATCTCATCTCACAACCAGGTTCTGTACAAAGAAATGGCTTTTCTCCTGTGTGTAGCCTTTGATGGGTCTTCAGTTGTCCAGATTGGGTAAATGCTTTTGTGCATCCTGGATAGTCACACGGATAAGGTCTTTCACCTGCAAACAAAAAATGAATAATATTATAATTGATGCTATATTATAATGCTAATTTTATTGGTAATCAAGATCAAACTCAACAGAGGAATTTTCTGCCCAAAACAATTCTTAGATGATCCGCTCAGAGTTTTACTTTGATATATAAAAAGTACTATTTTTGTGTGATTTTGTAAAATAAAACAAAGTATGATGACTCCATCAGTTTTTCAAAATACTTCTGATTATTTCTTAATATACTATATACGCTACATTGATTCGTTCTTTGTTGAAAAGTAGGCGTTCAAGTAAATAATTGTAAGTCGCGCAGTATAAACGCGCTGTCAAGAAAAAGGAGAAGTATATAGAAAGTAAAAAACTAAAACTTCCCAACACGTCACCGGACAAATTCCAGGAATATTAAATAACTCGACAAAATAGTAGAGCCCGACCGCGTGGTCCACGCTCGCGTGCTTTCTTCTTTTGTCATCTCTCCGGACAATACCTATGTATACGAACGCTGGAAAAGCGTATACGCGCACCTTATGCGCCTGACAAAGAAGTAGACGCTTTCCATTTCCCCCTCCTTATAATCCCATAAAAATAAAATACCAGCATCATGCATCGCCTTGGTCGTTTTCCTCCCGCCCGACGAGCGCGTCGGGAAAAGCGCGCACTCGGAAAAATCAAAACAAAAACAAAGCAGACCACGCTGCAGCGGGCGAGCATTTCGAGGAAGGCCGAGAGAGGGGGAGGGACAGACGAGCGTGCTTTGCATCTTTGTGAACGAAAGACCCTTGCAGCGGACCACGCGGCGCGTATGCCATAGAAAATACTACTATACTACGACGCGTGTTTTTACTGCACGCGGGTGTCGAATTCTCACGAGCGAGTATGTATGCATATAAGAAAATGTGCGCTGCGATGCAAGTTACCCTCATCTGGTTTCATAATATTTTGAGCGAGCGACACGCGATATTTTTTGCGCGACGTTACATTTTATGGGACACGGACTATGTGTTTCTCCTTCAAAAAGCTGCACTTTATTTTCTTGCAAAATTACAACGGACGCTTGTCTGCTGAGCCTCGATAAACAAGTCGCCGGGGAAGAGCGTACGCTCAGCCGGAAGCGCAACACGTGAGTAACATAGGCAAGCGCTGACGACGTCGAGAACGATCCGAAAAAACCCATAAAAACACGCTTCAAAAATCACATCCACGCGCTCGAAACAAAAGCTTGCCCGACATAGGTACCAGCTGAACCTTTCTGTAAGAGAGAGAGAGAGAGAGAGAGAAAAGCAGAGTCCCGAAATCTCTCTCCTCGCGTGCGTTCGATTAAAGAGCGTCGAGCAACAGGGGCTGCGTATCAAAGGCCGCGAGCGAAAGAAAGACGAAGCGAGTAGCGTATATAGCCGAGCACGCTTATAGTATGGGCATAGTAGGGGCGCAAAACGGACATGTTGGAATTTCCGTGAGCGCGCGCGCGTCACGGAGCCCTCCCCTCCGTGCGTGCGTAGCTCTGTCTCTCTCGCTCTCCCAACTCCGCGCCACCGAGAGCGCGGGAGACGCGCGTCCCTCGTGTGTGCGCCTCGCACTTCCACGCAATCTCGGCCACCTTTTGCCCTGTATTGTATTGTATTGTATTGTATAGGTATACGGGATAGTGCGTGGCTAGCCTTGGTTTCGGACCAGAAACAACTCCGAAACGTGCGGCGCAGAAGTATACTTAGTATATACGCGGGGAGAGCAGTGAGGGAGAGAGAGAGAGAGAGGAGGCCAAGACGCGGCGCCGAAAGAGCGCGGGAGACGCGCGAATCGGCCGTTAAAAAAGGAGAGAGCACAATATAGGCTATAGAGCAGAGAGAGCGCGCGCGAATGTGCGGTCGCGCAAGTGGGACGACGGCGGTTTTTCGAACGAGGCGAGCGCGCGCGCGCGAGGGATAGAATAGGTTATGTTTCCTCGCGCGTGCGGCGAGTCGATTCGCGATAGTTGAATGAAAAGCTGGCCGCAGCCGACTGACCTGTGTGGGTCCTGAGGTGGGCCTGCAGGCTCTTCTCCCGCGGGAAGACGCGGTTGCAGAAGGTACACTTGATGCTCGAGGGCGACGTGCTGCCCTGCATCATGAGGTTGGTGAGGGCATCGGCGCGGGGCCTGCCCCGCCTGTGCGACTCGCGCCGGTCTCGGTGATGCTCCTGGAGGCCCCGGTGCTGCTGCTGGACTCGCTCGCTGCCCGCGGAGCCGGGTCCGTCGCCGCCGCCGCCGCCGCTGCCGTGGTACTCGGGCGAGGAGCACGAGCTGCCCGGGCTGAGGTTGACGTTGCGAGCCTGCTCGCCCCAGGTCCACGGGTAGATCGAGGCGTCGTTCATGGACGGGCTGTCTATGGGTCCCTCGACGCCGACGACGGCCGCGACGACCGCCGCTGTTCCTTGGCTGTTGCGCTTCGGCGTGTGCAGCTCCATGCTGTCGCCAGCCAGTACACGTAGCTTTCTCGCTCCTTTGTTTCGGAGATCGCTGGATGCCTCTCTTCTAGCCGACGCTGCCCTGCTGCTGTTCACTCGTCGCACGTACACATCCGCAGGCACGAATCACTCACTAGGGCTCTCTCTCTCTCTCTCTCTCTTTCTCCCGCTGTCTTGCGGCGCTCGGTTGTGATGATCGTAAAATATACGAGTGTGAAAATGCACCAATGCAGCGCTTCCGAGGCGTACGCTCCTGCGTGCACAATTCTACGACTCGCCGCGTGCGACTGATTAACCGCCAAAAGTGCGCTTCTCCCGCACGGCCGAGCAGCTGCGCAAGCGCGCAGGGCGGGGATGCAGCCGAGCGCTTGGATTGGTCGCTCTTGCCCGGGTCGAATATTACGAGTATGCGACCGCTGCTCGTTTTCACCTTTCTTACCTATAGGTATGCCCGGCTACCCTACATTGTGTGTTGTCGCTCTATATATATGTGCAAATCCAGAAAAAAACGGACACTTTAAGGGCTCAGTCTGAACAAATTGGAAGCTTGAGGGCACACCTACCAGACCAACTTTTTTGGGTTCCTTAGGCTACCCAAAAAAACCTTGGGTTCTCCAGATCAAAAAATACCTATTTTTTGCCGGGCAGTTTAAATTCTCTTATGTCAATAGAACATGAGAAAAACAAACGAAAATTAGCCATGGTTCAACTTTACCCTCTCAGTCTATGAAGGTGCAATCAAAAAATGTGTATTACTAGGATCAAAGTATCAGAAGGGAGCTTCAATTTGAGGGCTGGTGAGTTAAAAATGGTTGCCTAGGGAAAAAGTTGTCTAGGCTTGAAAATAACGAAAAATCATAAATACTTTTTAACAAAAATCTAAACTAGTAAAATGTTTAATCTAAATTTTGAAAGCGAAAAAGAAAGAAAAGAGCTACAATTTGAGCCTCGGGTGGTCGAAATTGACTGCTGGGATTAAAAGATATGAGGATTTTAAAAATAAGAAAAATCGAGAAATTGGTGATTTTTTGGTCAGTTTTAAGCCTAGACAACCATTTTTAAATCCACCAGTCCTCAAATCAATTCTTTTTTTCAATACTTCGATTCTATTAAAACACATTTTTAAATTGTGCCTCCAGACAAAGTGTCATTTTTAAAAAAAATTTTTCAAAAATAGGTATTTTTTAATCTTGGGAACCCAAGGTTTTTCAAGTTCTGGGTGGCCAAATCAAATTTCAAATTTGTTCACTCAGACCCCCTGAAGTGTCCGGTTTTTTCTGGATTTGCACATATACTTGTACAGCATCCTGCCTCTCTGCAAGCGGGGTTGTGTGACTCACGAGCGCGCATCGTATCGTAAACGTTGTGTATGCGCATATACCTATATACAGCAGAATATACGCATGCTCACAAGGGCTTTCTTTTCCCTCCTAGTCGTAGGTATAGCTATATATATATATATATATATATATATATATATATATATATATACATGTAGAGTAAGAGGGATTGGATGGGGTGATGAAATGACGCCGGGCTTATATTGTAGGTATCCTCGAGCCGAGATTATCGAAGCCACTCAACCGGTGGCAGGTAGACGGGACGAGCAAGAGATTCGGTCGGTCAGGTTATTTAACTGACCGATATATAGATACGAATGGAGGGACTTTAACTATTAAAAATCAATTTGGCCTGACTGCTCTCTCTCTCTCTCCTTCTCTCTCTCTCTCTCTCTCTCTCTCTCTCTCTCTCTCTCGGGTTCGAGTCTCACGTGGCTATACAGGATAGCAGGTATACAAGTGTGCCGCAGAGGCTGCTCTCTCTCTCGAGAGAGGGAGAGTACGGGGCGCGCAGGGGGTGCAATAAAACAATAATTGTCGCTCCTGCAGTTGTGTTCCAGGATTATCCGAGGATTAAGTATATAGGTATATCGGTCTCTCGACAAATTTTAATTGCCGGAGACGGGACGGTGACAGTGAAAACCGCAGCTCTGCGAATCCCAGGTGCACTACAAAAAAAAACTTTATTTTTGCAAGGGAAAAATGTTATAGTTGCGAAAAACTTGCACCTACAGTAGATGGAAATAAAAAAAAATCAAACTAACAATCTTTTTAATTTAATTTTGTATATTATACATAAAAAGGCGATTGTTTGTGGATTGCAATAATTATTTTATAATATATCAGCTTTTATCTAGACAAGCCGACGATCTACTGGTCCGCGTTTCTCCGTCCAAATATTCTGGAGAATGCGCGCATCCAGTGCGCAGGTTGGCGCCGATTTTAAATTTCGCCTTCATAGTGATGAAGAACACGCCATGCCAACTAGAAAACTTTAAACTTGTCATAAAAAGCACTATCATTATTACGAATTCTAACTACTGTATACAATCAAACTCTTTATATCTATATCTATCTCTAAATAGATATATACCCTTGTAGAAAATTGAGGAGCAAATCTTCTGCTCGGTGGGTAGGACATAGCCTAGATTCTGCGCAGAAACTAATGTGAGGTTAAAGGGTTAGAATACGCATCAGCTAAAAAATAAGTTCAATGTATTATAAGTTTAATTTATTATAATAAGTCATTAAGTCATGCTATCTGAGATAAACATAATAGGTAGATATAATTTATGTTAACATGACTAGTTCAAAATGTCTTGTCTACTAAAACGAAACTCAAAATTACTCATCGGAAAAATTGTGTCTTGTCGAGAACGTAACATAAAAATTGCACACTTTGCTAGGTATTGACGTTTACTTTTTTGAAAACTGATGACTTAATTCAAATGAAATTTTTTTAATTGGCTGGATTGGATAGAATATATAAATATTAATTTTATTAGCTGAAACTCGAAATTTTTATCTCACCGACAAACTGCAATAAATGGTACAATAAGTATAGTTGCGGACATCAGTCTTGTTGAACGTTTTGCACAATTGTCATGCCAATATTGTTTTTAATAATTTCTTAGTGTACATCATACATTACTATCTAAAGCATTATTTTTCTATATAATCTGTCAGGAAAATTCTGATAGTTCTAAACAATAGGTTTAGTTTTCGGCTTACATTTTGAGGTGCTATAGAGTGTCGGCCCGTTTTGATACGGCGTTTTTATATGCATATTATTTTGCATATTTGTTTCCCAACTTGAAACTGGGCTAGTTGATGCAACGTTAATTTTGTAACTCATTTTGGTAGTGCTTATTGGTGATTATCCAACAAGAACCAAAAGTTAACTAATTACAGTTGTACCGAACAGCCGTATTTATACCCATTATAGGGTGGGTGTGGTGTCATTATTGACGGGTGGGACGACTAAAAGGGTTCTTTTCTCAAAATGACGGAAATCACTCAAGGCGTAAAAAGTAAAGAATAAAATAGGTTGTTTATTTTCTTAGCTAAAAACATACATGAAACATTACTATCCAAAGCGCCCTGGTAGAAAATACGTCATAATTTCTGGCTTTTTCATGAGTTTTCAGACAAAGATAGAAAAACGCTAATGTAAGGTTAAAAGCTTAACATACACACAATTCAATTCGCATTAAATAAAAATCATACAGCGTACGGCAACACGAACATCGAAAGTTCTATTTCCGCAATCGCCTTAGGGGTTTGCGACGCAAGCCCTGGCGGCCCTGCTAACTTCGAGAGAGATGTTGAAGACCTCGGTGTCAACTTGCTGGGCGCAGACGTTGGCGTTGCCAGCGGTACTGGCTTCTCTGACACACGCGTCCACCTTGCTGTAGCCGTTAAAGCTGGCGGTTCTCAGCGTCTGGCGAGCTTCTTCGTAGCACCGCTTATTCGCTGGGGTATCATTCTGCGAATCGGATTCGTCGTCAAGTTTAGTAAGTATTTTCTGATATTTTATAACGTGCTGATATAATGCAATGGGATATACCATTACTTTGAATTATATTATTATACTTTACCGGGATGCGACGCAAAGTGTCGTTGACTATCGAGTTGATGTGTTCATAGTGGCTGATTTTGACATCGCTTCTCCAATCGGCTGAAGCATTCTATTGAAAAAAGGTAAAAATAATTTTAGGAATAAGATATATGGCGTTGTAGAACATATACGTACATACAGCGACCCCTATACAACTTAAGTACACCGCGCCAAAAAAAGTCACCCGTGTGTGTATTTTGCTTTGTTCGAAACAGCAGAAACCAATATATACAGAAACGAAAAATACAGTGTTTATAGCAAACGTTTTGACCCAGCTGTACTCAATTCTAGCTCGCAAATCCACTCGCTTAAAATTCGCGGTTCTGGAAACTCCGCAGTAAATCTAAGAAAGCTTACTTCTACCGTTTTTGATGCTATGTTTTTGCACAAGTGTACTATTATCATGTAAAAATAATAATTTGTATTTTTAATATATAGTCATAAAGACTGATACATTTTAATTTCATGCTTTGAAATGTGTGTTATAGGTAAAGATATATTCGTCATTAAGATAAAATGTGCTAGCGATGATACATACGCGTAAATTATAGCTGGATACTAAAGCTTCGAATGGAGTACAAACTTACCTGAGCAATGCAGCAGACTAGGAGGACAACGAGAGCGCAGACTTTCATGATTATACGCTTTGTATGTTATGCTTCGACTTCTCAATCGAAACTGATGAAGCTGACGGCAGAAGCTTCGTATTTAAAGAGCGCATAATGTGCTAACGCTACGAAAAGATACACACACACACACACAACTAATGGGATTCCCCTCATTTGTCGAGAAGTCATTTTTCCGCATTTCTACAAATGTAAATTCTCTTATCACCAGAGAAACGATTATATTTGCACGCGCGACACATCGCTGGCTCACATTTTAAGTACTTAATTCTATAAATACCTGTATTCGTGTATACACAAATAGGTTATTGATCTGGAATTATTAGCATGGCACGTGTGAAATCGTTGATTTTTATATATTTCAAGTTAATATAATATATAATATATAAGTTGGACACTTCTCTGTCGATAAATCGAGGTCCGCACATTTATCGAACGATTTTTTTTAATTAACTAGCGCTCAAGCGACTTTAAAAATTTGCAGAGTGCGTAAAATCGCATTTAACTCACACTGCGTCAAAAACATAGTTATTATACGTAACTTACTGAACGACATTCTTCTATAACTTGAACGCAATTAAAAGAAGTTATAAATTTGAGCAGATTTGTTTATAGTTTTTTCCTTATGTACATACGTACGTACATAGTTGTGAACCTATCAGCACACTTGCGATAAGGATCTATTCTAGCTGACGTAAAACATGTATGATTCTGTCATTTTTTGTACCCATTTTATAAAGTATCCTTGAGACTGTGCTAGTCGTCTCGACTATTATTGAATGTTTACTGCAACATCTGTTTTATGCGCACTATAGTTTTTGAGATTTACGTCTTTTCATCTTTTTTAAATATAATCCAAACATCGCTTAACATAACACAAAAAAGATCGCCATATCAGTTAGGAAAAATTAAAAATAGCTTTTCGCAATTAATCAGAAAGAAAAAGATAAAAAAATATTATAAAATTGACTAATCGTTATGGTTTTGCACAAAATATTAAAATTTATAGAGGATTAGATCCGGCCAGTACGGATAAGAGTAGCAACTCGAAATGCACACGTAAGACAGACAGCACAAATTGCTTAATTAAAACTTGACTATCACAACTTGCGCATTTTCCACGAAGAGTTTAGGAGCACAGCTAAGGAGCGCTAAAATCGCGGGTCAATTAATTCGTGGGATGTGATATAGATCTTCTGTCTTTTGTTTTCTCTTTGTAGAGAGGGGCAATTGATTTTCCCTTATTTTCATGAAATCAATTAAATTTCTTCACGGGAACTCAGCTTAAG
This sequence comes from Trichomalopsis sarcophagae, assembly GCA_024372645.1. Classification (NCBI taxonomy): domain Eukaryota; kingdom Metazoa; phylum Arthropoda; class Insecta; order Hymenoptera; family Pteromalidae; genus Trichomalopsis; species Trichomalopsis sarcophagae. The sequence continues at coordinate 609,430 of QLSS01000054.1, read as the reverse complement.
TTAATAAGCCCGGTTAATATTTAAACCAAATTGCACTTGTACAACGCAGACATCTCGTGGAAACGTTCGATACTTCCCGAATTGAGTTAAAGAAAAATCAATATACGAATATCCTCGGATGGTAACTACGCTCGTTTAAAAAGTTTATTTAACTAAAATTCCAACGCGAAATATACATCGCACAATCATCATTTTTACTGTCAGAAAATTATAATGGTTAAAACTTTGTAGTATACATTTGTTTAAACGATTGAATGACATATTAGCTCCAGTTGAAACTCGCTGTATTGGGCATGACGATGGGAAATGCGAAGCGAATCGGAAATATTGATTTTTACCGCTTGCCTGCTCTTCCATGAACTTGTGAACATTAAAGACTATGATTCGCTTCGACACCGAATAAGTGTATGATGCTTTTAACTATAATCATTACAAAAATCGAAATTATTAGTTCAATGATAAACCAATATTAATTTGATTAAAAAATTTTAATTTGCATACACTTGACTGGCAACTTTTTTTTCAATAAAAGTGTACGATATTAACTATATAAACCACTTTATTTAGGACAAGTAACTTAAACAATGATCTAGAACGTAAACCTTTTGTCAATGCAAATTCTAAAGAAGCTTTACAGAAATTTGGTGGAAAACAAATATAAAATATTGACATACATGTACATATATGCCAGAAAAATCAGAGCAATGTGAACGAAGAAAAATCTAATAGAACGATAAACAATTAGCAATCGCATTTCCCGCGCGATCAATGCAGCCACGCTCGCGATTGGTAGTCCTGAATGGCGCGCGCAGCGCGTCGTCTGTCCGCGGCACCTATACACACCCATAGCCGCTAACACACGGCCACATACGTGCTTATATTCGCGACAGCCGACAAGGGCTAGGAAAACATTCGTGTAGAGTCGAAAATTGAGAGCGCGCGCAGGGCCAGCCTACGTATATATAATCGCTTCTATCGTCCGAAGAGCATCGACGCAGCAGCAGGGACGCAGAGACAGAGAGCTATGCCCTCGGCTAGTTTCCGTGTCAGACTCGGCACCGCTACTTAGTGGGTAAACCGACCAACTCGCGAAGAGTCGTCCGCTGCTCGCAGCAGCCGTGTCCGTCCGCTGTTCGAGAGCAGAGAGAAGGGAAGCGTCCCCCCGTCTTTTTTTTCTTCATTTTTAGTTGCGTCGCCGCGACGAGGAGTGTGTATCGTGTGTGCCTTCTTTAGTCCTGCTTCCTTTTTCTCGTCTAGCCGCGAATCTCGCGCGCTGGACTGAGAGATACAGAGAGTGAACACACGCGCGGGAGTAGGAGGGAGTCGGGTTGCGCCGATAAAGATAAAGACGGAGTGCCCGGAGAGAGAGAGAGAGAGAGAGAGAGAGAGGGAGCAGTGTGCCGGCTCCTATACTCGCGTGCTCTGTGTGCTTATACCGCGAGTCTGTGCGTGGCGTGAAGTGTCCCGTGCTCCGCTTGAGTTTGACCATCTGACATAGAGAGAACGCGAGAGCAGCAGCAGCAGCCGGCGAGCAGTCCATAGACAAGCTAGACAGACAAGGAGAAGCCGAAGCCATGGGAAACGTCCACACTTGCGGACCCAACGAGGCGCTCGTCGTGTCAGGTGAGCCCTACTCGCGGGCCCCGGAGCCTCCTTTTTCTAACCTCTCTCTCTCTCTCTCTCGCCTATGATTCCCATAAACTCGCTAGTTTCCGCCATAAATAGGCGTGTGTGTTTGCCTGTGCACGTCTGACGTTGGGGAATACCCAAGGCGCGCGAGGGAGGAGGCCTTGGGGGAAATCCCGCTTGCACGCGTATAGCGTAAAGAGTGAGAGAGAGAGAGAGAGAGAGAGAGAGAAGGCAATAGTATAGAGTACAGTAGACGGGAGAGAAGCAGCGAGACGCGCGCCTACTTTGACTCATCCCGGGATAAACATCCCCACTCGTGGCTGCAGTATGCAGGGGGGCAGGAGCGCTCCCGTGCATCCTCTTCGTTAAAAATTCTCCCGACTATATCGGCAAGGATTTTCTCTCTTTGCGGACGCTTTCAACCCCTCGGCGTAGAGGGCTGCATTGATTGACAGTGCTTGCTCCTTCCTGTGCGTGCAGAACTGCTCGATGAAGAATTGCGACTCGTACTCCTGCTTTTCTCTTTTACTCATTTACTTTTCTCCCGAGTTCCGCAGCCAGTGGCTGTCGCATAACGCGTTACGTTATTCTTGTACAGCGCTGGAGCTTGGCTCGATTCTATATACGCAGCCATCAGTCCGCTGACGCGAGTGTGCGTGCGGGTACATGGGTATTATGATGGCTATACGTATGTGCGTGTGGCTGAGAGTGTGTGCAGGCGCCGAGTATTTCGAGGTTACGACGCGTGCCAGCGACGACGATTCTTACTCATTCTTTTTTCTCTCGTCGAGCTTTTCAGAGAGATACGAGAGGGAGAATGGTTTTCTTGAGCATCGCTGTGTTTGTGCTTTTACGCTAGACTCGTGACTTTTTGGAGTAGTTGGTGTTGGTCCCTAGTTTAATTTTCTTTTTGTTCTATTTGATGCTGTGCTCTGCACTGTGGATTTTGGACAAGGTGGTTGATTAACTTTCATGTTCTTTCTTTCTTGACCTGACTTGATGACAGACTTCAGTCACTTCACTGTTTATTTCTAGATTAGCAGATAAGTAGTATCGCGAGTGCTAATAAAGATTTGCACACTTGAGTAATTTCATTCATTTGAGTTCTTGATACAAATCATTAAATTTTAATTGACTTTATATTTATTTTTACAAAATCTAATTCTTATCTGCAGTAGCTAAATTATTCTTTTCAAGTTTTAACTAATAACTCAAATTAAAACTGTTATACAACTTGTAACAATGCACGGATGTAAAAACTGACTGAATGTATCATGAAGTATGCTTACACAAGTGTTGTATCTTTTTTAGTTTTTTATTTTTATTTCATCGTTTTATTTTTGTTCTAGGTATCGGAGGCTTTAATTTTATGCTGTTTTGACAGGCTTTTTTTGCTTTTGTTAGGAGACAAAATTCCAGTATAGAGCGTATGATTCTTATACAGAGGGATGTGTTTTCTTTTACGATTGAATCATAAGCAAAACTCAGATAAATTATAAGTGCTTTATTTTCGTATTACTATGAATGTTGCTTACTGTGCGTTATATCGGGTCTTGAATTACATTTTGATGGCATTATATTGGTATATCATGATCATTAGCACCAGTATATTGCAATGTAATTTAAAGTTTTGTAAAATAGAATATATCAATATACTAGATTATTATTTTGTAATGTAGCATTTTATTTAACAATTGTTGAGTTATTGTTGTATTAAAAGTAAACAAAAACTATATACGAACACAGCAAATTATTTTTCTTATGTACACAATATTAAACACTACTGCCTGAACCATATATATTCCCTTGTTACCTGATACATCTCATTAAAATTACTTATCCAACACTTAAACTCAATAGACTCCATTATTGGCATAGTATACATTCTGTATCGCTTATTATATTCACCCATCAATTGTGTCACATACATGTATAATCTTTTAGTTAAGTTAATACTCATTGGAAAATACATTCAAAAATTTGTTAATGCATCCGGTATGATGCAATATATCATTTAATTAAGAAGTCCGTAGTAATATAACTTTCAATGATTACTAGTAAATGCTGATTAATCAAATCCCAATAATATGGGAAATATTTTACATGAAGAGAATATTTGCGAATGTCAACAAATAATTATTTAAAAAAACAAGACACTTCTTTGAATATTCACTAAGAATAATCAACACGTATAACAATATAGGTCGAACAAATTTTCTCGACCATAATTTAAAAGTCCAACTCGGCCTTCGAAATGTATTTTTCTTCTTTTTCGCCGACAATTTAGTCTTTTATCCCTGAAAGAAAAATACTTGCGTAACTAGATGCAACGGAGAACTGAATGTATATAACATTCTACTGTACAGTCATACTGTTCTTCAGTCGCGCAATCATTCACAGCTTATCTCTCCCACTCTTGTACCGCTGAAATTAACAGGTGTGATTCCGCGTATAAAGTCATCGCCTCGACAAGGAAGTCCGAATTGTTCCATTTTTTTTACTCCAAGTGTCATCGTGGAGATCCACTACTTAGAGATACACAGCGTAATAAGTATTCGGGTCAACTGAATCATTTCAAACGCAATCACGTACCGCAGTACTGCAACTGCAACTATTACAAAAGTTATCGGCTCTCGAGCTTTCAAAATGTACTATTCGAAATCCCGCGCTTGAAAGTCCACGTTAATTAAAACTACGGCGACCACGTCTCGCATACGTCGCTCAATCAGACTCCCAGCGTCAAAACTAGGCTACCGGAGAATCCCCCGCCGCAATAAAAAATAATTCAGAGTCGCTTTATTCATCATCGCGCACGCGCTTGCATTCCCCCTTTTATCGGGACACACTCACACATACGTACAATATATATGTATGGTACGCGCCTATGACGCCTGCGATCTGACTCGGCCTACGCCCTGCCAGCTCTGCTTGATCATATCAGCCGCCTTCTCGCCGATCATGAAGATACCCGCGTTGACGTGACCCACGGGCATCGTCGGCATGACCGAGGCGTCGACCACTCGGAGCGACTCGATACCGTAGACTCGAAGCTGTGGATCGACGACGGCGTTGGGGTCCGTCGCTGGGCCCATCTTGCATGTGCCGATCTCGTGGTTCATCATCGAGGGCAGATGTCGAATAGCACAGCGCCAGTAGTCATCCGTGCCGAAATCGAAGCCGACGCAGCCCGGGATCTTGGTGTCGTGCAGTCGGCTGCCGTAGGCAGCGAAGGGCTCGGTCTTGGACAGCTCGATCGCGTGCTTGACACCCTCGAGGATGATCTCCAGGTCGGCCGGGTGCTCGAAGAAGTTCGGTTCGATGATCGGCGCGTCCAACGGATTCTTGGACTTGAGGGTCAATCGACCGACGCTTCGCGGATTCTGGACGATGGGCCAGATCGACCAGGCGTCTTTGTTCTCGATGGGCTTGAAAACCGCGTTGTAGAGCTCGTCGGTGATGCTCAGGGCCTTGCGCAGACTGAGTCCGCCGTCCGAGTGTAAGGAGCCGCTGGCGAAGAGCAGTTCCACGTCAGGTCGGGAGTCCGGCGCGTACTTCGTCCGGATGAAAGCCAGAGCCTCGGCGCCGCCCGGGATAGTCATGAGGCCCCGATTATGGAGCGTGTACTCGAGCACCACGCTGGGCCTGCCCAGACGACTCTGCAGAAGGCTGACGCTCTGGTTCACCATGAAAGTCAGGCCCAAGAAGCCCACGTGCTCGTACATGTTGTAGCCGACCTTGGAGTCCTGGATGACGTCGATGCCGAGACTCTCCAGGTGATCTCGGGGCCCTATGCCCGAGAGCATCAGGAGCTTGGCCGAGTCGATGGTACCGGCAGACAGAATGACCTCCTTGCTCGCGTGGATCACGTACTTCCTGCCGTTCTTGATGTACTGCACGCCGTAGGCCTTTTTATTTTTGATGAGGACTTTGATGACCTGGGCGTTGGTCAGGATGTGAAGGTTGGGCCGACGCACTCGGAGGTACGCCTTGGCAGCGCTGCAGCGCTTGCCCTGATCCATGTTCACCTGAATGTAGGAGAAGCCGATCTGGTCTTCGCCGTTGTAGTCGGTGATCTTGTAGCCCAGCTTCTTACCGGCTTTCAGAAAGGCTGTCGATAGCTCGGTGTGATAGGGCACGTGCTCGACGCAGAGGTAGCCATCGCTGCTGTGGTACGACGAGTTCGTCACGCCTGAAATTCGAAAGAGTTTGCTCGTTATATCAGGAAAAAAGTCGATGACCTCATTAGAGGGCTGCTGTATTGGCCTGATGCATCAGTGCCATTCGAGCGACCGTCGACCTCTATTAGTTTTGCAAATTTTTCTCAGTAGTTTGAAATGTAAATACAAACAAAAAGTGAGAGAATAACTCAACGTTACGCAAATACGATTCTTCTACAATTTGTGACAATTTGCAATTGTTCTTGCATGTAAACTAGTATATTCAAACAACTTTTTGGTCTAGCTATACATACTATATTTATACCTACTAGGAAATTTAAGTGCGCTTCGCGCACTCCTTATCATGTCATAATTAACATTTAAATTTTGCTGCCTGTTTAGCGCCAACAGATTGAAGCGTTTGTAGGTCATATAATAAAATCCGTATTTCTGATTCGCGTTCCTTAATTCTTGTACCAGGCGACCGATTCTCAATTAAATGATTCACAACAAAGCCCATCACTTTTTTCAGAGAGGATACGAATATAGTACAATTACGTTGACATACTAATGATAGTTATGCATTCGTTTGAAGTTAGGGTATCCGTACATCTAATATGCGAGTAAAAAGGATACGGTTATCATTAGCAAGGAATCTTTTAACTGGCCGCAGCTAACTTTTTTATTTCATTGTATTAGAAAGTACGCGCTGTATACGCGTCAATTATTCATTATTTATTCGAGTTCTCGACAGAAAGTAAAAAGTAATTTTACGACTACGTGACGGATTTCAGCTGGAAAATGTATACACTCGTCCATATTTTGATGAAGTGAAGTCGACCGATACGACTGATTTGCTATTAAAATATTCTAAATTTGTGAAGACTTCCCGTGAAAGTTCGTGTTGATTCTTAAAAGATAAATTATGCAAATAATGCAGGCGTGCTCATTTCGCAGTATTTGGCAAACTTGATGCATAACTTAATGCCGAATCCTGATTTCGCATCAGATGTCCTTTTACAAAGTTCCTTTGTTTTGCGACAATAAAATATTAAAATGCACTTTGACGAAACGCAAAAAACAGTATGAACGTAACTACTAAAAATAGAAATGAATAACAATCATACCAACGAAAGTAATTTTATCTTTCTAAACGATAACAAACCGAGCGACTAATGCTATTTTCGCTATCTTAAAACAAAGCTGTCTTTATGGTTTTATTCAAGTGTCATAGTTTAAAACCTTTATACCTATATAAGTATGAAGTTTCTTAGGAGCAGGCAGTAATACATTTTTTTCAAAAAGTTTTCCTACTCATATCACGTAGTTAAACTATATATAAAAACTACTTCTACGTACGTAATCGGTATGAATGACTCATAAATGCAGTCACAAAATATATAATTTTCGAATTATATGATCGACATCTGCATTTCTCAAGGAATTCAATTTTCTGAAATAAGTGACCTGTAATATTAACATACTATATTCCATAAGGCATGCATCGATTACTTTTCTGATGTAATATTAAAGAAACAGTCAAACGAGATTTCGCTAGTACACTACTGTCGTAAGAAAGGAATGTAGTCAATTGCCTAGAGAGTGCGCGTCTTCAAAACAATGCTTCGTTTAAAAGATTGCGTCTAATACAGCAGTAGTGCAATCTTATCTTGAATAACAACAATGGCAATTTTAGTTCTCTTTCGATATATGTTCTTGAAATGTAAGATTTTGATCGTACAGTTAAAAAATAATCGAACGATTTTATAGATAAAATAAATATTTGTACTCGTTAATTTGTTGACGTATAACGGCATTAAAGGGAATAAATCTATCAGGATTTTTGGTAACAGCATTTGCAAATCGTAAAACTATAAGACTAAATTACTGTAACATTGACGTAATTCAAATGAAACTAACAGCCCTTGTCCTAGTCAGCATCACAAATCAAAAAGATCACTCACCCGGCACCTTGAACTTCTCGCTTTTCTTGAAATATGGCAAAACTTCGCTGTAGGACCATCCGTCGTTGCCGAGGGCCGCCCATATGTCGTAATCAACGCGATTACCCCTCGTGTGTATCATGTAGTTGAGAGTACTGGTGCCTCCTAGACACTTTCCTCTTGGCCAGGGGCACTGGTGGTTCTTCATGCCGAGGCAGGCGCGCGATTGCGGTTCAACCTTGTAGCCCCAATTGTAGTCCGTTAGTTGGAAAAAGCTCACCAGGACCGGAATCTGGCTGAGAACACCTTCGGCACCGCCAGCTTCGATCAGTAGTACTCGCCATTTTCCGTTTTCGGATAAACGGTTAGCCACGACGGAACCACCAGAGCCGGCACCCACAACGACGAAGTCGTAGCTTTTGCCCGATGGCTCGGTGACTATATTGTCGTTCACTTGGTTATGACTTCTGAAGATGTCCAGGATCGATTGGGATGAAGTTGGTTGAAAACTGGATAGCAGCAGTAGGCTCAAAGCCACACAGAGCAGCCGTGAGGATACCCGCCACATTTTATCGGATGTTGTTCAGTGGTTTCAGTTACTATAAAGAAAAGTTTGGTGAATAAATTTCATATGAATATTTTAGGGCGATATTTTTTACGAACCAATATAAAGCAACTTGCAATAAGTAATAATTAACTTATTGCAATTCACCTTCTTGGTGTCATTGTGCGCATCCGCGTCAGCAATCGCGGTACTCTTCTGTTGCATAATTTTAACGCACCGATTTGAAAAATATCTTACATTTTTGTAAAATACATGATGACGATGAGTATAAGTAGTCGGATAAGTAGTCGGAAAATTTTAGGAAGTAAAAACTCATCTACTTGTAGTAATCAGACTTATAACCAAACACGTAACTCTTCTGGCTTATTTATGGGTACCTAATATGGATTTCGGTGAAACGCTCTGCACACGTAATCAACACCATACCGTAAGTTTTCCGATACGCATCGGAAACTTACGGGTTGTAGCGCAGTCGAGATATTAATATCGGAATCAAAGTTAAAGAAATATCATGAGTGTGCAATGAAACTCGTGAATACATTTCATTATTTGCTTTAGAACCTGAACTCTTATATGTGTCTGACGTAATTTCTAAGAGACTACAATTTCGTCGTTAAACGAGAGGCAGCGCTTTTTTCCTCGAAGTGGTTGCATTTTTTGTAAATTGCTTTCTACGCGAAAGGCGCCTCTAAAAGACTGCCGATCAATAGACGCTTTCACTCGCTCGTTTTTTGTTTTTAATTCATTGGATGTATAGGAGTTTTTTTATCCTCGAAGGAAGTGTCAGAAATCGAGTTTTATTTTTACAACCACCTACGGGTCATTCGAATGTTATGCTAATACGACGATGTGATAAAATTTGCAAGTCATTATTGATCTTCATCACTCAATGTTACCAGGAAAATTGTACATGAGGTATTTCTAATAAGTAAAATAAAAGAATGTAGGGTTTCATTCAGCATCTCGGTGTATACATTCATACTTTGCAATTGCATGAAAGCTGATTGAAAATATTTTAAGCCCAGTTATTTATAAAATATATTACATGTATTGTCTTATATAAAATGATGACAAATCAAAAAGTGATTTCTATTCATCCAACGTTGTAAGTGATTTCTCGTTTGAGATATTTTAGACAGTTTTTGCACACCATGTATGCAAAAACTGTAGTATAAGGTTAGTTCAATTCATGGAAAATTCCTATTTGTTTTATTGCATAACTTTCACTTTCGGAGACATTACACACAGATGCTTATAACATGGCTCTTTTATGTATTCGGTCCTCTCACTTTTTCACTACTTTTTCCTAATAAATCATCGATGGCTTATTCATCGTCAACAAAATGAACTTGCCTTTTTGAACGTACGGCCGTTTACATCAATCTCTATGCGTCAGGAAGTTAGATTAAAACTGAACGTTACTTATCAATCAATAATCATCTATTCAACATGTGCAACGATACGCGCTGCATTCTGTTTCCAGCGCACATAGCGATTTCTCCATAACCATTGCCATCACCATCATCATATTTTAAAACGCAATGCATCTGAAATTGTCATTCCTATACGTCCGAACAATTGAATGCACATTACCACATCCAAGACTAATTTCCAGCTTCGAAATAAGAACGTATACCGGTCGTGCAAATTTCCAAACTCTACGTCAAAAGCCCGACAATCATCGAAGCAAGCGTTGACATAAGTGCGTATTTCAACAGAGAGGCGTCGAAACCTCTGGCTAAACAAAGTCTCCTGCAACTGACATCGGCGCGTCGCGTAATTTGCATTGCAGACGTATAGCGAACGTGTTGCTAGGAGCTCGATAAGAGGGCGCGAAACAATACCCGTTTCGATTTCAATAAAATCGCACGTATAGGTCTTCACATTGACGCCACACTGCTACTTCTTTTTTTTTGCAGAGCCAAGCCTTCCTCCCCCGCTGACCTTAATTCGCTCCTAAAGCAATATAGCATAGTTCCAATCATTGATCTACTTTCGTGTTCGCGTGGTGACACTGTTGCTTTGAGTTAAGCCCTGACTCTAGTCCTCACCTTCGCGACTCTTGTGCACAAATTAAGGCTTGGCCAGAGTTAACGATAGCGATAATTCTATCAGTATGAATAATACGTCTTGTTTGCGATTTTTAAGACTATGTGCAGAGTAGTACTGTTTATTTTTTATATGACTTTTTTACCTAACTTTACCTTATCAAGGATAACTTGATAAAAGCGACACGACTACACGTGCTGAATGTTAATACAAGAAAAAATAATTATGAACCGTGAGCCTATTTTTTTATTATACCCGGCAAAATCAGATCTCTTTTGTTTCAAAAGTTAGTTAACTGTTTCGTTGACAATTTCGCACTCAAAATGTAAAGGCTCTCTCGTGGGCTTACATTTGTAATCCGCCTAATATTTAAATCATTTCTTCGTGGTTTTGAGATTTGTTCCTGCTTCAAATAGTTTATGCAATGTTACAGCAAGGCTTTTTATTAGTACGGTTATGCGTTTGAAAGACACTTTTAAAACCATGTTAATGTCAAGTTTATGAAAAATAAAAAATATTTTTCATCACACAAAAATTCAAATATTATCGAACTACCGAAAAGAAAATACCAGCCGATATTTCGCACAATCCCTCGAAACAACAAGTCAACTAACCACACGCACGCTGGAAAACCACAATGAACCCGTCGTCGCACTATAAGCTTTCCCGATCTATAAGCGCGCGCTAAATACAGAGGGAATCTCGCTCACCTGTTCTCGTATCCAGTCTGGGTCCTGGGAGCAGTGCGCGAACTCGTACACGACTGGCTCTCGCCTCGGCAAGTCGACTACAAGTGGCGAGGCGTCGGGCCCCGCGCGGCGTCCGTCGAATTTTATGCAACGGCCGCGTGTGGAAGAGGCACTCGCCGGTTATGGCCGTTATGGGCCCGCGCTCGCGCGCGAGATCCGCGCGCTCGGCAGAGAAAGAAATGTTCTGCTGCGCGGCGCTTTCACGATGTTTGCATAATGAGCGCCTCGAGAGTAAGTCTTGGGTATGCGTATAGTTTAGCCACCCCACAGTCGATCTGCCTGTTTGTTGGTGTCACTGGGTCAAGTCATGTTTTATTAGTACGTAGATATGGGGGATATTATTGGACTTGGAATTTTATTACAATTTTCTGTTTCTGTTCCGATTGCAGTTATAGATTCATAATTCGATTGTATTGGCCTGATTACTAAGCTTCGATAGAACGACATGAAAATTCTTTTAAAAAATCACAGGAATGACCCAAATGTGGGCTCGATATATAGATAATATATGTGGCAGGTTTTACGAAAGAAAGTAATGTTATCGTAGGTAACTCTCGACGGTTTGTTTGGTATCATGGCATAGTTGTGCTGAACTTTCTCTAGTTAGAACGCATGCATTTGTTTTAAAAATATACAAGTACGTTCAATGTTACGTATTCACATATGAGAATGCGTGTTAATAGAACATTAAATTTGTTGTCTTATATACATTTACTATTATTTTGCCCGCTTTAAAAAGAAGTTAAATTTGATGTATTTGCATTATTTATTTATTGTTTGCAAAAGTTTGAATTTTACTTTCCTAGAATGTTTGAACAAGAGCATAGTTGCCGTGTCAAAAATAGTTACGTCAACCTTTCGCTTCACACGTACGAAAAAACACAAAAATACATCCGCGGTGCGTTACCAAAAATACGGTGTGTGCACCATGGGGGCTAAGTGGTCTTTTTTATTTCCTGTGGTTGCAGTACTCGTTTTCGGCCGGTGAAGCACTCGCCTTCGGATCATTCTACCTCGTCTCGACTCGTACTGCAAACTCCACACTCGGTCTAAAAACACCCACTTTATGCCCTTGGCACACTATGTACCATTTGAACCTAATATTTTATTATTTTTATTACAGGTATGTTCCATTTTGCGTGGCTAATGAAATAAGTGCTGCAATTAACGTAAGTCGATGCAATTTTTCTAATTCGTGGTTTTGGATATACAGTATGCCGCAGATAAAGCGGACACATTTATTTTTTGGTGATTCAGAAAAAAATAGCGTGTACAAAGTTACCGTAGCCTTTTTACAGTCGTAAGGTTTTTTTACGGACCTAGGTTTAATGAAATAATGCATAAAAAAGTTAGGTAAGGTGCACTAAGCCCTTCCATTCGATAGGCTGTGGAAAATAATGCTTAAAACCGTGATTATACCCTTGCGTTTATTCAATTTTAAATCAATTTTGAAAATTGATTTCTGAAGAGGAAATATTTCGCCGGGCAACCGAAGATGGCGGCATGCGACGCACTTCCGTACTGTTGTGACTCGAGGTTAGTGCGTCGTCTGCTACGTACAAGTTATGCGATCTCCTCCGAGAAACCGCGTCGTCGATTGAAAAGTATTCACGAGTTTTTCTCGACCATAAAAAATTGCTTCGAGTGATTTTCGACAATCAAAAAGTACTCGCGATTATTTCTTGACGATTAAAATATGCTCCGAGGACTTTTCGACTATCGAAAGATGCTCCGAGGATTTTTCGACCATCGAAAGATGCTCGGAAGAGTTTTCGACCATCGAAAGATTCTCGGAGGGGTTTTCGACGATCGAAATATGCTCCGAGTGCTTTTCAACGATCGAAAGATGCTTCGCTCCGAGGGTTTTTCGACCATCGAAAGATTCTTGGAGGGTTTTTTGACGATCAAAAGATACTCGCGAGTAGTTCTCGACGATCGAAAGATGCGCTGAGTACTTTTCGACCATCGGATTTAACCTTTAATTATCCCTCCTCCCCCCATTTTATTTGCGCTCACGCTATTTTTTTCTGAATGACCAAAAAATAAATGTATCCGCTTTATCTGCAACATACTGTATGCTGTAGTCTGGTATAATATCATAAGATGAAGATTTTTTTTGTTTTATAGCCAAAATACGTGACCAGACAGATTGTAGCATTTACTTGTTTTTAATGAAAAAAATAGTAACGGTTTCTTGTAATCACAGTAATTAGATAAAGTATAAAAATAAATTTGCATATACTATTTTCGCACAAACGAACACTTCGCTAATACAGCATAATAATAGTCTAATCATTTCCTTTAGGAAGTAAGTCCCAGTCCTCTTTCACCATATCGGCTAGTTTTTCTGCTATCATTACAGTTGGAACATTAGTATGACCAGCAATGATCTCTGGCATGATTGAAGCATCTCCTACCCTTAAATTTTTAATTCCTTTGACCTGCAATGATAATTCATGCTTTCAATATAAGTATAATGCAAATATAAATAATAACAAACGATAACGCATTTCACTATATAACTCACTTGTAATCTTGGGTTGACAACGCCTGTTTCATCATTTTCAGGAGCCATTTTACACGTACCGCTTTGATGATAAATCGTAAAAGGAAATGTCCTCGCAGCACATTCCCAGTATTTATCTGACCCATACTTATACTTTTCACATTTGTACATAGGTTGATTATAAAGTTTAGAATTAAATTTCTGCATACTTTCGGTTTTACTTATTTCAATAGCTGCTCTTATTCCTTTAACTATTATTCTTACGTCTTCTGGATGGGTCATGTAATTGGCATATATTTTAGGCTTGGACTCTGGATTCTTATTTCGAAGTAAAATTTGGCCTCTACTTTTTGGTTTCATTAACATTGGAAAAATTGTCCATGAGTGGCGGGAAGTAAGCTCTGCATACATTTTTTCCCAGTATTCATCTGAGATGCCGAAATTTTTTTGAAAATGAGGGTTGCTAATGATAGAGCCTCCAATAAACAATAATTCAACTTTAGGAGTTCCATCAGGGTCAGCAGGCTTGTCGACATCTACGAAAGCCAAGGCTTCGCAACCACCAGGAATGGCATAAGGACCAGTTTTATTATTGAAATAGTCATTCATGTACGAATTTAAAGAGTTGACCATTGTACTAATTTTGAGACTAACAGGCTGATTTATCAAAAAAATTAAGCCCCCATAAGCAATGTGGTCCATTAAATTTTCACCAACTGGTAAATCTTGAATAACGTTGATGCCGAGATCTTCCAAGTGTTTAGCTGGACCGATCCCAGAAAGCATTAGAATTTGTGGTGACCCTATTGCACCGGCGGACAAAATTACTTCTTTCTTTGCTCTCACCTGTATAGTCTTATTTGCTTTGCTGTATTCCACACCATAAGCTATTTTACTTACTGGATCTATCAGTACTCTATTAACATGACTTAACTTAGAAACGAACAAATTTTTTCTTTTCTTCGCTGGAAATAGATAAGCTCGATTCGTGCTCATTCTTGTGCCATTTCTCATAGTCGCTTGAATGTATGAAAATCCAATATTTTTGTCAGCATTATAATCAATGAAATCGTAACCCAATTCAAATCCAGCATTGATAAAACCTTCTGCCAATGGCGTGTGAAAAGGTGGATAGGATATAGCAAGTGGTCCTCTAGTACCTCGTAATTTACTGCGCCTGTATTCATCGATATGGACATTCTCCAACTTTCTGAAATATTTCAAAACCTCATTATAGGACCATCCTTCGTTGCCCATTTCAGCCCATTTGTCATAGTCTTCTGGAAAGCCTCTTGTTGCTATCATGTAATTCAACACACTGCTTCCACCCATAACCCTTCCTCTAGGAAAATTGCACTTTTGCTCTGTCATACCGACACAATAATTTTCGGACGATTCTGTTTGATATTTCCAATTAACAGTATCCAGAAATTGAAGATAATTTACTAAAATTGGTATATCCATCATGGTGTTCTCATTGCGACCCGCCTCTATTAATAAAACGGTCACATCTGCTACTTCAGATAGTCTTGCAGCGAGCGCCGCACCTGCAGAGCCAGCACCGACGACAATAAAATCGAACTCTTGATTGTCACTCGGTGTCATATCTGGTTTTCCTGCCTGCATCGTATCACCAGTCTCGCCCATAAATTTCATTAAGCCAAAGCTTACACCTCCAAGCAGTTTATTGAACGGTGTCTCATCGTTCGAAAAACCATACAAGTTGACATATCGTTCCGCTTTATCTTTTCCCGCACTGCACAATTCAATAGTGATAATAATAGCAGCAATATACAAATGCGAATTAGACATTTTTTAAATTAGAAGAAAAAACGACTGTTTGAACTTTAGATGACACTACGTGAGGGTATTCGCGATTGACTGACGTTCCGGGTCCGATGTTCTGCTACATCATGGTTTTAACTTATGTAATGAATATATGCAAGTTTGTTTTGTAAGCTATGATGAGTTTCAATGCGATTTGGCTATCCTTTCATTTTGTCTACTCCAGGAATTTGGTTTGTTTTTTTAAGAGAAACAAATTACAATACTAGAATACGAAATTATACTTAAAAGTTATTAATAAAGTGTGTGCAGACTCTAAAACACTGAATAGTAAACTATTTTAATACTTTAATAATTATAATTATTTTTAAAATATTTTGCTGCATATATTTGCATTGAAATCATTTTATATTACTTTCATCATTCCGAATATACTAGTTCACTACTTAAAACAGTGACAATTCGCTTGCCCCTGAACATAGTGTTACCGGCCATGCATATATGTTTTACGTATTTAGTTGTATATAACTATCAGGCGCTGAAACTTTGGTTTTATTTAACATATAGAATGAGTAAATAGTTTTATTTTATTATGTATGTGACATTAAGTACAAAATGAAAACTAGTTAACAAATCCTGAACGAATAAAAAGTCTATTAAAATATGCATTATGTCTATAATAATTGATCACACTTGTCTTAGACTTTAAATCAGCATAATGTGTATATATCTGTTATTTCTAATCTATTATGCGAAACAAAATTTGAAGAAGGGTAAGAAAATGAAGTTATTTAATTATCATTAACAATATAAAAATTTTATTGTAATACTATTATAGCTATACAACAAACATTATTTTATACAAAAAATTTACATCTTTATGAGGGCATTGCGCTATAACTCCAATAAGTACAATCACGAAATCGATGTTGCTTTAATACAAATTACTGTAAAATAAGTATATTGTACTGTATTTTGCACTTACATTTCAAGCAATAACTAAGAAAGTACGTATGAAGACAGTATTTTAAATAGTTCACTGATATTTTAGCGCAATCTTTCTACAAACTTAACATAAACGATAATATTCTTTAGTGTCGGTAGTAATTTTTATTTTTGATTCTTATTTACTAATTATCAGATAAAAAAAATCTATAATAAACAAGTGTTATGGCACAAGCAGCTTAATAATACCTGAGAACGTTCACGCAAATTTAAATTAGCGTGGGCTTACAAGTCTAAGAAGTGAATAAGTACTGCTATTTCATAAATCTTTAAGCGTACAGTAATTAATTTGACTTATATGCACTCATCATACATACACATAACATTAGAATTTTTTGTCTCATTTTTTGCTTCTTTTCTCAGTTCATCGATAACACCTAACATTAGATCTATTTTTGAATCGAGACTTTTTTTATACATTATCATCAATCTTAAAAATGACGTAACGTTCTGAATTTATATATTTTCATAAATTGTCGAATACGCATTCCTGTCTAGACAATTAAGTATTTGTATAACATTAAAAATCTATCAACTGTTTTACTGTGACTATCTCTTTCAAGAGCACTGATTATCCTATTTTCTCTTTTTACACAACAAATATCAAGAATTCTCCTTTTGTGTGGAAATAACAATGTATAATAGGCACACAATCCTCACATGCTTAATATTATGCAATCGTAGAATATTTACATTGTAACAAAAACGAAAAGAATACGTTCGGAATACCGGTACACGCACAATTACAAGGCATTCTCAACGGCAGCCCAGTCATTTTTAATCAAATCTGAGCCCTTTTCGGCAATCATGATTACAGGAGCATTAGTGTTTCCACTACTGATCGTGGGCATTATCGAAGCATCGATGACCCTGAGTCCCTCCACTCCGTAGACCTTTAATCGAGGATCCACAACGGCTTCTGGATCGTAGGCTGGTCCCATCTTTGCAGTTCCCACCGGATGATAGATCGTCATCGATATATGACGAATGTGGCACTCCCAGTAATCGTCCGAAGCAAACTCGAGGTGCTTGCATCCGGGCAGTTTGATTCGATGTACCCTCGAGCCAAACTGCTTGAAGACTTTGGCTTCGCTCACCTGCATGGCTATCTTAGCACCTTCCACCAAGGTAGCGATGTCGTGCGGGTCGTCAAAGTAGTTGGCGTCGATTTTTGGGCTTTGGTAGGGGTTTGAACTGCGCAGGCGGACTGTGCCTCGCGACCGAGGTCTCAGCAGTAACGGCATGATCGTCCAGGCGTCCTTGTTGGCGATTGGACGGTAGACCGTGTTGTAGACTTCGTCGGTGATGCCGAGGACCTTACGCACCTGGATACCGGCATCAGAGTTGATGGAGGCCGGAGCCATGTGAAATTGGATATCGGGATAGGTGCCGGTGGCGTTGGCGTACTTGGTGTTAACGAACGCGTAGCCCTCGACGCCGCCAAGGGTTGTCATTGGACCCCTACCGTTGGCCACATAATGCATCGTCATAGGCGCAGCCTGGAATCGATCCTGCACTATGGCTACGGGCTTGTCCACGAGAAAGGTCAGTCCACCCATGCCCACGTGGTCCTGCATATTGTCGCCAACCCGGAGATCCTTAAGAACCGGGATGCCCATCTCCTGGAGATGCTCCCTTGGGCCAATTCCAGACAGCATGAGTATCTGGGCGCTGTTGATGGCGCCGGCCGACAGGATGACCTCTTTTCTGGCTCTCACTTGCTGTCTGTGACCGTCGCGCACGAACTCAACCCCCGTCGCCTTCATCGTCACCGAGTTTATTAGGATCCTTGTCACGTGAGCGTTCATCGCCGTGTGCAGGTTCTTCCTCAATCTGACCGGTCTGAGAAAAGCCTTCGCCGTCGAACACCTGGTTCCTCTTCGGATGGTCCCCTGGGCGATCATGAAGCCGGTCTGGTACTCCCCGTTAATGTCGCGGTTCTCGTAGCCGATTTCGGTCCCCGCCTGCACGAATGCCACTACAAGTGGTGTTCTCCACGGTGACTCCTGGATATCGAGATCAAAATTCAATGAGTTGAGAATGATTAAAATACTTAAATCTAAAGTAAAATGGCGCAACAAACCTGCACAGTCAGATAACCACCAGTGCCGTGGTACGGACTGTTCCTCAAGTAAGGATTACGGTTGTCCTCCGATTTCTTAAAGTAGTACAGAGCCTGATCGTAGCCCCAGCCTGGGTTGCCAAGTGCCTCCCAGTGATCGTAGTCGTGCCGGTTACCTCTGACGTAGAGCATGTAGTTGAGCACGCTGGAGCCCCCGAGCACCTTACCTCGGGGCCAGTTGCAGCGGCCGCCTTTCATGGCCAGACAGGACCTTCCGTTCGGCTCGGTCTTGTATTTCCAGTCGAGCTTGGTCAGCTGGAGATAGGCGGCGAGTGACGGGACATCCGTTATCTCGTTCTCGTCGGGTCCTGCCTCCAGCAGCAGGACCTTCCAGTGCATGATCTCCGAGAGTCGACTGGCCACCACCGCACCAGCCGAGCCGCCGCCTATCACCACGAAGTCGTACTCGGCGTCCAGGGGATAGCGATCGATCGGCCGGCTCTCCGGATCTAATTGGCAAAAAAACGAGACGTTCGTTAGTCAAAGCGTGGCTTGGATTTACTCGCGGGGGCTTTTGTTTGGAAGAGAGAAATCGCTCGACCGGGAGCGTTGATTGGATCGGTTTTGTTCGCGAGCTTTCATTTGAAAATCTCGCATACTTTTTTCTCTGTGTTTTTTTTCCCTCTGGAAACGGATATAGTAGCTGGCTTATATAAATGTCAGCGCCTGCACAGTGCGCTCCGAGGAAACGCTATTACGTGCTAAATATCTTACTCAATCATGATGTCAAGGGAAATTATAACAGGTGATCGATAACTCCCATTACTTTCTTCCACTAGAGCTCGAAAGGATAAATAGGCTGCGGCGAAGACTGAGGGTGTACTGCGATTTAATTAAAACTACGAAATGAAGTGCTCAGCGTAAAAGGTTTTGAAGTTCGCTAGCATCATGGGCTGTGTGTGACTTTGAGTACAAAAACAAGCGTTGGCAACCGTCATCAACTAGACACGAAATTGATACGCTATTTCATGCAAAAGACTAATGTACTCGTTTCTCACGAGTTACGCGAGTGCGCCGTGTACTTGAACTTGTAAACAAACGAAAATAGAACGATACGAGTTTGAAAACTTTCTAAAATAAAATTGCTTCGTATTATTATTACACCTCGGAATTTTTATGCCATGTGCCCGGGAAATTATAACTTATTTTGCCAGCACGCCGAATGGTTTCTAGAAATTAAACAACTTTGCAGCGCGGCTTCTGTACGTATGCCTATTTCGTCCAATTAAGTTATACTTCCCGAACGCTGGTGGCAATGCGCTTTTCTCCTCGGTGCGTTGCCGATAATTTTTAATAAGCCTCGTCAGTGATCCGAGTTTGTACGTACGCACAAATGAAAGCAATATCCGATAGCTTGTTTTCCCAATGCCATTACACAAAATAGAGAGATTAGAGCGTATGGAGGATATATAGCTGCGAACAATTCCGCGCAACACCACATCAAGGCGAGCTTTGACTATTTAGCGCACGTAGACCGGTTTTTCCAGTTCTTCAGAGCAATCGTAAACAAACGCCTCCGACGCCTCGAAAACCGTTTGAGCGTAATTTTACCAGTCCTTACCCAATTGATCATAGTGATAGTAGGAGAGACCGGCAATGAGCAGCGGGACCAGCCACAGCCCCGTGCCTACCAGGCCGATCGCGCCCTTTAGCGCCGACGTCACGACTATCGTGCTCAGCACCATGTTTCGTTATACGCTTGATCTTCCGTACAAAAACTTGATCTCTCCGTAGCCACGTTCCACGAGGGTCAGAAGTAGCCGTCAGGCGGCCTGGAGGCTCTCCTCACTTCCTCTGCACCGATGATCTGCCGGCGAAGAGCGAGATCGCGCATGTTACGATCGGGGCTGTTTGGTTGACTCGAGCATCCTGAAATCATAGCAAATGGAAAGTCAATATCAAGGCCGCTGCGTTGCATAGCGGACAATGGCTGCTTAGCATAATCTAAGTTCGTAAAGCGACTGCGTTCCATCAACTCGGCGCGCGGTATAAGTATTCGAAAGCCTCGCCGCGACTTTTTGCGCTCCGCAAAATATTCAGCTTCCTCCGCGCGCTGCCGATTTCCGGTATGCACGTATATGCAGCGAGGAGCCCGCGGCCGTTAAAATTTCCCTGCCAGTTTTTCGGCTCGCGCTGCATGCATTATTTGAGCGTGGATCGCGAGAGGCTGCGGCAGCGAGCAGAGAAAGTGAAGCAGGACGACGCTCGTACGCCTGGAAAAATCCACGTGTCTTATGAATTTATGCCAGTCCGTACGGCTCTCTGCGCTATATACATATTACCCGGCTGCGAAGGAGTGTGCATAAAAGAGTAGAAAGCCAACTCCTCCGCGTCTACGAATATATCCCCCGATTTTTCCCCCAGCTGCGCGATATATTTTTGACGCGGCGGTGAAAGCACCGATTTGCTATCGAAAATTCGCTAACAGCCGCGCGTGGATCCGGTGTGTTTCGAAGAATCGTGAAATTACACGTGTACAAGCGGGCGATATTAATGCGCGTAATTTTCCCGGATTGTTCCGTCGCTCTCGGCGGTCGGCGTTTTATAATACGCGTGGGTTTCACTCGGCGCCGCCGCCCGATATTCCAACGGGGCGCTAATGCCGCTAACCGATATCATTGTTGCCGTGAGTTACGACGGGATAACACGCAAATACGCGCGGAAGAGAGGAAGGAAAAAGCCGCTTTTCATCGCCTCGTTATGCATTTGTTATACGGTGTGTATATGTCTGTGCATCAAATTTAGAAAGTCATTGTGCATTGTTCAGGTAGCCGGGGTGTATATATAACAGATGAAAAGCCCCGATCCGGCGGCACTTCGGCCGGCTAATTCGCCTTCTTTAACTGCGCCGGGAGATCGATCGATACTGCACTCAAGAGTCATGGAAGTGCCGTTAGATCGGTTTATGCGTGAGCGCGAGTGTTCTCCGATGGCTCCGCTGCAGTAGTCATAATCCAGCTGATGACGCTCGTTCGAGGAACTATCAAATAGAGATGGCATCTGCGCGTTTCCTAGCGCGACTTTCTTTGCTTGAATATGTAGCAGGGAATTTTTTTCCCGTAGAAAGCTCGATGCGCGTATTTATTAACTCAAAGTTCATCAACGTACATCTCCTGGAAAGCGTTATTTATACACGCAGGCGATGTGGCGATTACGATCTCGTAATAGATATACCTGCTGCTTCTCCGGCACTGCGAATTACGAAGAATCCTCGAAGGCGAAATTTGTACATCGCCGTGTGAATAAATCAGTCGAACGTCCGGGCAAATTGAAACGTACGCGACGGCCGCTGGTGTTTCGATTAGACGAGTATAACATCCTTTTCATTACGGATAATGCGAGAATTCAATCTCCGCGAGAGCGGCTCTAAACGCCGCGGTATAATAATATACAAGAGCCGAAGAGCCGCGCAAGCAAATAAAGTGTCCGATCTTAATTGCCCCGAATGAGCCGAGCTTTTCTTTCCTTCGCCGCCGCGGCTTTCCACGACTGCGTGCGTATGCGCACACATAGCCCGAGTGGGATTTACGCTCGCCCATATACGCAACGCAACTATTACACCGGCCGAGCTCGCGCGATCATTAATTTTATCATCCCAGCAAAGCCAGTATATCAGTATGTGTGCTGCGCGCGTTTCCGCGAGAGCGAGACAGAACGATTGCGCATAGCCGCGAGAGGCAGTTCCCACGTTAATCCGTTTCTCGTCGCGGCGCGGAAAAATTCAGAATAACCGATCCGAGAGAGGAAGTTGGGATAATGCGTCGGTGCGAAATTTCGCACTACATTTTACCTTGCGCACATATATATTATATAGAGAATTCCGCGCCCGTACTTCTCTTTTTCTAGGTAACGTGATTCATCTCGTCCTCGATTCTCACTGCGCATATACGTACACGGGATTTCCGAAGAAGTGGAAATCATCGCGCAGCAATAAGTATACGCGGCGACAGACAGGAAAGATCGAAATCACCCCGCTGCGCGCAAATTATACAACAAGAGCCAATGCCACTGCGCGCGCTTATTTCGAATTTCTACTTTTACGCGGGGTTTTACCATTGCGCGCATCATTGCGGCTCTCGAGAGCGCGCGAGTTGACAGTTTTATACTCCAGAGCAGAGAAGCTCTTACAGCTGATTGACTTCCGTGTATAGCAGCGGCGCTTCGTCGCAAAAACTACCTCTTACCGATATGGCCGACCTGTCATCATCTCGGTCATCATGATCGCATATTTCGAGACATCCGTGACGAATTCTCTCGATGTTTCTCATAGAGGCATCGCAAGCTCGGGAAAAAACGCACCGATCGCAATCGATCTCGAATGCAAGCTCCACTGAGAGCTTCCTGGCGCACCTGGCGCCGCTTTCCTTATCGGCGCCCACTATCAACCGAGATCATCTGGTTCTCTCTCGTCCCTCGCGCACACACACACACACAACATATCAGAAATATACTCCCGCTCGCGCAGATATATCTCGCGCGCGCGGAGAGGAGAGGCGAAAGGAGAAAGTGTTCCGCGGCGCGGCCGTGTGCGTGCGCGCACGAAAGTCACGGTTACGTTATGTGCACGCTGGAGAACGGACGGCTCTGCTCCCGTTCGCTATCCTTTTTTCCGTATACTCGCCGCCGCGCCTTTGCTTCGTGATATGCACAAGTGCTCCGAGAGGAGGAGGATATGATAGCCGCGCTTCCGATGCCCCTCCGGCGCGAACGGGGAACGTAATCGCGGAGGCCTTTGTTTTTGCTCTCGCTCGCTGCTTGCTTTTATTTTCCGCGCGGCGAACGAGGCGTTGATTGATCGACGCTTGGCTCTTTTTTGGGGAGAGGAAGTGCACTTTGTTTTTAATAGGGCAGTGACGACGTGATTTGGTGCTGCTACGTGAGTTTATTTCTTGATTTACGACGAAAGCTGCGCAATTATCTTGCGACAACGAAATTGCATCTGATTGTACGTAATTTAATAATACCTGTAAATAGGTATAATCCTTCAACTTATCACGCGAGTGAGAACTTAATCGGGCAGCATCGAGATCAAACTTTTTGTCGCACCGTAATAATAAGTGGAATATTTATCTGACCTACTCGTATATTAGACGCGTATATAATTGCACGGTCTCGCGCGCCTCAACCCTTTTTCAAATTACACCTTGCACATGACGCGTGTCGCGAGATTAAGTAGCAGCTTGCATGAACGAGCGTGTTAAATGTAATAACAGCTTAGCTGGGAATCGTAGCGGACTCTTGTGTACATGGTGTTTTTATGCTCGCGCCATGAAATAGCAAGCGCTGTAGCCTCTTAAAAAGAACAAATGGATTCTGGGGATACGATTAATTTACATCAAAGTCCATTTCGTGCTGCGTGACCGTTTGCAATGCGAGTAAGTGACTCGAAGCGAATAGATATTAATCGTTATAGGGGACGCGGGAAAAATGCGATATATGCAAAAAATGTATCGCTTCGATCGAATATATATGTTTTATATCCTCGACTCTATTTTTGCTTCCTTAATGATACAGTTTTCTCCACATAGGGTAACAAGTGCTGAAGGTAAACGATTTCTCGGAGCGCGTCTATCGATTTGCGATAGCAGGGATAGGTGTTCATCAGGCGCAGTTAATTGGGTACTTGTTGATGCCCCTCT
The DNA here is from genome assembly GCA_024372645.1 of Trichomalopsis sarcophagae. Taxonomy (NCBI): domain Eukaryota; kingdom Metazoa; phylum Arthropoda; class Insecta; order Hymenoptera; family Pteromalidae; genus Trichomalopsis; species Trichomalopsis sarcophagae. The sequence goes on along the minus strand of QLSS01000054.1, from coordinate 585,281 downwards.
TTTTCGTTTTCTCTTTGCTCTTTGCCCGGGCGCTCATTAATCACGATCGGCGGATATTGCACAAGTATTGTGCAGTTTGCAAAAGGCAATTTGAAGATAAATTTTTTTACTACACGTAATATGTCTGCGCTAATGAGCGTCAAATTATGGAAAAGCGAGGCTCGATGTGTTTGTGGTACGAGTTTTACGCCAGAGGTATATTGCACAAAAATTAGTGAAATCATTCGAGGAAAGAATATTCATTGCAAGAGAAAGATAAATGTGTCGCAATAGTGGAAAGCGCTACAATGAAGAGTCCGCGACTCACGCGGAAGAAGTGCGATGCTACGGGCTCGCGCTGGGGGGAAACAGTTCCGTACGCTATAAAAAGACAGACTTTCTTCGCAAAAAGCACGTCGCGTATCCGAATTATAAATTTAAGACAAAAAAGAAAGTACTCTGTAGCATAAATTTGTATTTCGAATTCTTCTTGTAAACAGAAGTTTTGTAACGCAGGTCTTAAGTAACTGCAGCCTTTTGTGCAACAATGCGATGAACTTGAATATCTGTTCGTGCAGATCACGCGTTACTTCATGTATAACCAAGCTTGGTAAACTCGCGTTGAATAACCCTCACCCAAGATCAATGTCGAATTCGCGAATCAGACTATATTTTCAGTTCCAACTCTTTCACTCGGCCGCCGTCGACGTCAAAGGCAGTAAACGACGGACTGCTGGCTACAATTAAGCGTACAACGCGCTGCACTTGTCGAAAGTATTTGTCGAACGAATTTCGAGTACAGCGACGGCTTACTTCATCAGATTAGACGTCGTTACACCATTAGGAGCGCAGCGGAGGTGCTAAGTGCGAGCGAGTTGCACGCGCCGTACTGTAAATTGACTTAGAGCGTTTAGCGCGCAGCTTTCCCGTATTATGTCGCGGCGTCCCATATATTCCTATCGGATTCACCGTCGGACACCGATGCTGTAAATTTCGGCTCGACCGTGAAAGTATGGGGGCTTTTTTCGCATTAGCCGTAAACTTTTATTTACATCGTATGATGAAAATACCGTCACCGACGAAAAAAAGGTTTCACATCGTTTGCAAGCGCATAAAACGCGAATTCCTATCGTACTCCAACTCATCAGCGAGCGCAGTCAAGCATCTCGAAAATCCGCGCGAACTTGGGAATGGAAAAAAGTTGCCCGGCCAGCGCCGCAGAAGCCACTCGTCCGTATAGAGAAGATAAAAAGCCGCTCGCTCGCGCGGCCCATAAAAATCCAGTCCGAGAGCAGCCGCAGCTTTCTTCCTCCTCGAAGAGGATCAGAGGAGAGCGCGCGTATGTCTGTTCCGCGGTGGCCGTATTACGCTGCAGTACAGAGCGTAGAGTTGCGCGCACGCACGCGCGGACGCGGAAGTCGCCCCCTTCTCTTCTGTTCCGGCTTCCTCGTCGGTGCGGCTCTCTCAGAGTCCTCGTGTAGTTATTTCGGAGCGCGCGAGCAATTACGAATGCCCGGCATTTTCCCCGCTCGGAATTATTGCAACCAGTCCGTATGCGTAACTCTAACGCGTTTGCATTGCGCTTCGCTGGGATATTATTCGCGTAAATGGTGCGAGTTTGCTTGAATGGATCTGTACAGATATACGCTTTGGCGGGGTTTCTCTTGTGTGTTTCATAATTTGGCGCATTTTTGAGATAGATCTAGTGTAGGCGATAACGATAACGACAAGCACACTATTCGAGATTTTTTAATATGAAATCCCGTAAAAATGCAAGCCTGCACGCGCGCGCGCGCGCATATTAGTTTCCGGCAATAATTAATTTTCTGCTGTGTTAATTTTAACGAATCTATCCGATACGGGCTTTTCAGATTTACGATGCCTATACCTATAACAAGTTACAAACTGGTTTCAAGATAACTCGTTTAAGCGCTCATCTGATGGCGGAGCAAATTTTTTCCTAGCTCGTTCGTTGACAGGCAATTTGAATATTAAAACAGTTACTTTTTTTTACGAATGATCTCGTGTAGAAATTACTTTGGATCAAAGCTTCGCTTTCTTACACAGCGAAGAACAAAGTCGTTTGTATGCGCAGTGTACAGCTGAAGTAATAACCTCGTAAACGATGATATCTGAATTCAGATTTATTAGTGTTCTGAAACCTGGAACAAACACGATTCAGGCTTTACATAATGAAATTTCAATCACGAAACTTTCAACTCCGTCTTTATAGCGAACGTAGACGAATTCAAAGTTTTCATACATCCGTACTGATCCGCTTTCTCGTTACCCCTGGACGATCCTTTAAATTCACTCGAAATCAAAACCTCCGCACTTTCTATCCTGCGCTTCGATGAAAAATAAGAAATTTTCACGTTTGCTTCGTATTCTTCGGAAAAAAGTTGCAGCAACGCAAGCTATTTCCTATATACGAGTGCCTGTTCACACAGGAATGTTAATCGTATTTTAAACACCGGTCACCAAGCTGTTCCTTCCTCGTCGCGACGACGATGCACTACAATCGAAAACTCGAAGTAAAATACAAGCTAAATAAACAAACCTATTCCATAATCCCGATATCTCCCGTTCCGATCTGAAGCCGGTAGGTACTACTACTGGTGCTGCTCTGGCGCGACCTTGCGCGCTGAAAAACGAAAGTCCTTGCTCCGAGCCATAGCGCCGGCCGAAGAAATTTCGTGCCCGCACGCACACCGCACGCCCATTACGCAAGGCCCCGCAACTTCATTATATCCGCGTGCGTATAATATAACCTCCCATAATGGAGACGCGCTGCACCATCTCGGCCAAAACCACGCGGGAAGATGAGGAACAAGCGATGCATACGCAAGTTGCAGTTCTGCTTGGAATTCAGCGCGAGTTTCCATGCGCAGCTTTCTTTCTTAACGTCGTCGCGAGGGTTATGCAAGAAAGTGTATCATCGAAACGAACGGGACTGTTTAATGCCGGGGACTTTTTCGCCGATGGCTTTCGAGGTTATGTTTCATCGGTTACGCAACCGACGGGTTTGGGCCGTGGGTTTACATCCGCCGCGGGCTTTTCTTTTTTCGTGTGCTTCACGCGCGCACGCGTGCGACAGGAAAGTTTGTTTTAATACCGAGGCATAATGATTATGTAACGCGTACGCGTCTTTTTTTCGGGAAACGCGGCTTCGATTACGGTGACACGCATTTAAGCGCGGTATAAATATTCGGAAACTGTTCGCGATCGTTCGATATTACGTGCGGGCGATAAACGATCGAGAAAGTTGCGGCAGTTTAGTTTCGATCGAAGCGTCCAGCTTTTCGGCTGTTTGTCGAATCGAACACGGCGAGAGAGATTGGAGTTTCGGTGACACTTCGAAATCGAAAGGAAAAAGAGATAGAGCTGCGCGTTTAATCTATTATGCTAAAATAGGTTAAGCCGCGACTTCGTGATTACGGCTGTTACACTGTAGGCGTAATCACCTCACGAACGCTTAATACAACAATGATAGTGTAGCGTCTTGGCTTGACAATTTGTATAGCAGGAAGGACGCGTCTCTCTCTCTCTCTCTCTCTCTCTCTCTCTCTCTCTCTCTCTCTCTCTCTCT
>QLSS01000054.1:504840-581703 GCA_024372645.1 Trichomalopsis sarcophagae | reverse complement strand
TCTCTCTCTCTCTCTCTCTCTCTCTCTCTCTCTCTCTCTCTCTCTCTGTCGAGAGTGCAGCACCCGCGGATGCGTACGTATAAAAAGACGAGTCAACCACAAACGCCTAATGACGGCAATTTTCGTGACTATTCTGAAGGTTGGCTGTATTTACATACGATTCATACGACTTATTATTTCGGCTAGCCGCAGGCGTTCCGTGAACTCTCCTGGGCTCGATTTGCTACGATGGTTTTTGTACGAAATTCGAGAAAAATAAACAAAATTAACTCTATATAACTGTTCGGGAGTGATTGGAAAATACCTGTCGTGTAACGAGGGATGGAGTGCAACGACTACCACGTGCTTTTTAATTTCGCTTCCGCAGCGCACAATCGATCGAAATGAAAAAAATAAAAAAACCAGCACACACTGAACGCACCTTTGGTAAAACGTACACCGATTTCCGTTGCACATCACACCGCACCACGTCGATCGAATCGCAGAGAGCCTCTATCCTCAGGTCCTTCGTGGCGCATCGAGGCAAGCCATTTCAGCACACAGTCCTATCAACGATGGAAATAAGAAATTTGTTTTCTTCGAAAAACAAAGCCCGAAAATCGCGTGCGCGCGCGCGTGCGAACGAAAGCGCAAGTGTTGTTATACGGAGAGCCGCTCGTTCAGAGTGCTTGCGAGCCGGCAGGAGGCGCGTTACGGTACTGTACCGATGTAACTGGCGTTCGCGTTCGCGTTCTGCTCCTTCTCCTCTTTCTTTCTCTCTCTCCTCTCCCGGGCGCGTGCTGCTGCTGCCAGTGAAAGTATATTCTCTTCCTGGCGCGAGCTGCGGCCGTCTGCTGCTGCTGCTCGCCCCGTCAGCCGGCTTCTTGTCCTTCCGCGAGTCCGACTGGTTACCACATCGACGACGGCTTGCCACACACCGATAGGCATACGGCTCGAGGTCCAGGAGTTCTTGCCCCAGGCCTTTGCTCGCAGACTTCTGGGAAGAGTTCGCCCGATATGGCTGCATTGTTTCGTGGGCCGCGGCTTAATTGCCGCGGTCAGGCTCGCTCGGATCAAAAGGCTACCGGAGTGCGTGTATTATGCACTCGAAGATCGGGTGTCGTCAGCGAGAGTTAAGAAGCGTCGCTGAAATCGTAATATGTTGTAAGAGCCAACAGTCGGCAAGGGTCAAACGTCGAAACTGCGGGACGCGCGCAGAGCAAACTGCGATGTTAGCGCTAACAGTCCGAGATCAATATTGAGACAGAAGCGTTGGCCTCGATAGCTCTTGTGCAGTGTGCAAGGGACGGCATCGAATATGCTGCCTGGGTATACCGTTTGCTTCAACGAAGATCGAGTATAAAAACAGTTTACAGCCAATTAGGAAAAACCGCGCGGAGGTTAAAATTAGACGAAATTTTCACAATAGCGTGTAATTAGCATTATATGTAAAACCCGCGCGCTCTTTTCCGCGCTGCACAATTAATTAGACGGAGGGCATTTTAACTGCATGCGCGGGTTATGTAAAATGGAGGGGAAAGTAAGATAAACTTATTAAAGAAACCGAGTGTGCATGTGTATTAAAATCGCCGCTCGTCTGAAGTTCAGGAGCAAGATGTGTATAATTGAAACACTACCGGGTCCAGCGGGGAAATAATTGAGAAAATAATGACGCGCTGCAGTTTCTATCTTGCGCTCATACGATATAGAATCCTCGGACGAATTTGCGCGCGCGAATAAATTAAATCAAGCCAGACAGATTTTTTTCAGGATTTTCACCTTCTCTCGCGAATCCTCGCTCCTTGGCAACTGAAAGTTTTGCAAATCCCGTGTAAGAGCGTCTCGCCTGTGGGCAACTTGACGACCGCGGTGATAGCCGTCTAGTTCGAAGCACCGATGGCTGACTGTGCGTATTTCAAGGTGCGCGCATTGTCTCTATACCGAAGTGCACTATGGCGAGGATGATTTACGATAGTTCGCGAGATCGAACAAATTATTGCACGGTGGGCTAATGGAAAATATATCTCGGGGGTGCTTTATGTGCTTATTCTGGGATGGTGTTTACGACCGTGTAAATGCCGCGCTCTCGGACTGCAACGACTTAACTCTATATTTGTCCAAATGAATTTCTGGTCATTATCTCGGAAAATCTTTTCATTACACTGTCACACATTTGTCTTCGAGGAAACGTATACGCTGCTTGCACTCCGGGCGAAATAACTTTTCAGACCTGTTTCAGGAACTTTCTGTCTGATATATTTGTGGCATAATAGACGCCACGACGAGATTTTCATGGTATACATTTCAGTTGACGCTATGCATGTGTCCAATGTCCTATACTATAAGTGACGAAACTTATTCTTGGTGACTGATCGAGTGTAATTATTCATAGCACGAGATGTCGGATCGTGAAATGCGTCCACCAAAAAAAATGAATCTTTTTTCTTATCGCCATCGCATGTGTCAAGGGTAATGACAGCTCTGGATTATAAGAATGCGCCTCAGGAAAAAAGTGCGAAACTTTCATAAGGTATTTATTTTGCTTATGTAAATCATGGCCGTGTAAAATTGAAGTATAACTACTGTCATTACTCACCTTTGCTTCTTTCAACTCTGGGTAAACGGAGAACAATTAAGAGTAATTGTAGATGAATTATGGAAATTGCAAGTTAGTGTTCACTAAGCACTATGTATTAGATTCGAATCCCTCTGTCGCTTTCAGTTTGAGCAAAACAAATCGAAACGCCGCTTCGCTTTCCTTCCAGATCTTCGGAGAACTATCATGCATACGTCTAATAAAAGAATCGTTCTTTCCATTTGATGTGTAAATGGAATCGTTAATACAAAAATAACGATCTCCACTCTTTGCGTAACGACGATCCAAATACGCACCGCAGATTCTCACGTCTTCACTTTTACTTTCGTTCCGCACTCGCGTGCGCAAGTTTGCCCCGATCAAACTCACAGTCAGGCTTCTATAAAGGCTTGTTCGTGTGTACGCAGGAGAAGTACGTGCCGCACGACACGTATATACACCCATCTTTCTCTATACACAATAACGACGATATAGGTACACGTAATCTATGCACACGTATTACATGGGCATGTGTGCATGTATACAGCCAGAATAGTATAGGCCGTGTCGAAAGCGCCTTTTCCGGGGAGACGCGCCGCGAATTTCGAACGAATCTCCGCGCGGCGTGCCTTCGGAAATTTCAGCGGAACTATTTGTTCGGCGCTTTCTTTTTTCTCCGGCGCGTTCGCTCTCGGAGAGCTGAGTTTGCGGATGGAGCTCTATTTGTCGAGGCGTTCGCTTTTCAGCGGTATTTTGGGAAAGTCGGCTCTCTACACGGTTCGCGAGGCTTTGGGATAGGTCGTCGTGGGCGTTGGACTTGATGCTAGAAGGTATACATTGCAGGCTTTTGTCCGACGGCTTGTTGCGAGGTGTGCTAATGCCTGGCTTTTGCGAAGAGATAGACATAATGGATTGATGTTTGAATGGAGCGACGTTCGAAAGTGTTTTTCGAAAATGAGATTTACGTTCTAGCCGTTGTAGAAGTATATAGATGGTTGATACGAGACAAAATAGGTGGTAATTACATTTCTGTAAGTTCGGATAATGATGTGGACGTCGATACAGAATTTAATTGAATGTTCCATCGACACGTCGACCAATGCACCTATACCATTTTCATCGTACAATGCTGCGTCATCCAGCAACCAGAATCAATGTAGCTCACAAACTGTGCTACCAATCAAAAGATCATGAATTTCATCAAACTTTCCTCTCCTTTTTTTTTCAACCTAACATTCATCAACTTTGCAATATAAATAGAAGCCTTATCAGATTGCTTTTCCAAACAAAATTTTTCCTCCCGCTCGTATAACTTTCTGCTCTGTGTGCTTCCGCTATCAGCGAATCGCGATCCGTTTGTGTCGGTCCAAATAATTGTTTTCACTTCCTAATGTCGATCTGATAAAGCGAAGCATTGTTCAAGGTTGCGATCGCGAGTATACACACGCGCGGAGCCGGCACTTTGATCGGGTATACTAATACAAAGAGCAATTTTTGTGTCAATCCCCGGAGGAGAACTCTCGACTCGATTACGTGTACGTTCGTTAAAAATTTGAATTTCCTCGTTTTTAAGATGATTTCCTGAGATAAAATCACGCGCGCGCGGAGAACATCGTTTAAGAAATTCCGAGTCCGCGTGTGTTATGATAAAAAGGAGAAATTGTTATGCAATTAATCGATGGATCCGAAAGAATGTTTTCCTGGATCGAGAATCTTCCTCTTCTCTCGCGAGAGTATATAATTACAGAGCCTGAATAATGCAAACTGTTACGCGCACTGGATCGCCTTACTTTATTGCGAATACGCGTTCAGTCGTTATTCCTGCTGGCAGTGCAGTAGCTGTATTTATATTATATCGCGTCTACGATTATATTATAGCGACGAGAAATTTGAGTACGAGATCTCGTAAGGTAGTAATAGTTGCGCCACACTCGAACTGCAGAAACTTCCTCCTGCATAATGCTATCTGAAAGTCATTCCTGTACAGGAAGGCGCAGTATCTTCTTTCCGACGTCTTCGACGCGCGTCAAATCCAAAGCACTTGCATCACTACTTAAACGCAACTCGTGTCGCGATTCATGCTTTCAAAGGTCAAGCGGGACAACCTCGACCTTTTCATTTTTATAATCGCGACCCGTGTGTCTGCATATAAACGGCTTTTACGTTCCTGCATCATATGAATTTCTTGCTCGGCTCGTTCGATCGCCCTTTAAATCCGCGATGCACGACAGCGGCGATCGCAATCGCGCGCAAAAAGCACACTTCGCGGTCGACCGAGCGCACGCGAAATGAAAAAAAAAGAAAGAGAAAAAGGACAAATGCGATTTATATAACACGCGCCGGCCGAATGTCGAACCTTCCCTCTCGCTTTCCTCGTGATAAACTCGGTCCGGCCAGAATCGTCCTCGGGACTCCTCGTTCTGGTCGGTAAACTCTTCTCGCCTTGGTATTTTCGCGTTGTTGCTCAATTCTCTTTCTCTGTCACTCGCGGCCTCCTCGCTCCGTGCGAGTAAGTAACGGGAAGAAGTCGCGCCAAGTAGCTGCGCCTCCTCTTCTCGCATGACGACACTTGCACGCCAGCTGAGACGTGCGGAATCGACGGCGTATCATGGCTGCTGCGCGCGGCGGGCTTTTCACTTTTCTGGATATTTCGAGCCGCGCGCCGGTTTATCGGCATTTACCAGCGGGTTTCACTTTAGATTTTCTTCGATTCGCGGCAGGCGCTCGCCCCCCCCCCCCCCGCTCTTTCTCGGCTTTCTTTTCGGGGGTTTATGACGGAAAGATTTTGCTTCCTCCTTACGGTGAATCACCAAATAAAATTTTAAAGCATTTAACTACATTGTTTTAGAGATATAAGAAATAAAAAAATTTATAAAAAAATAAAATTGCAATCATAAGAACCATATGGGTTTAAAAGCTGCGCAATAAACTTAGCCAGAACACAAAAAATATCTACTTTTTGTTAAAAAACTCATTTTTTTCAGTTTTCAATTTATTATTGAAAAAATAAGTGGTCAAATCACTTGAAATTTTAATGATATATATTTTTACACGTGCTCCATCGACATGATTTTTTTCGTGAGGTTATGATGCTTAGTTTCAGTGATATGAATTTAAAAAAAAATCCTTTTTTTCATTTTTTCTGCCGAACAAAGCGGTCGATCCCGAGAACCAACCGAGGAAAAGTATTCTATTCTCTTTTAAATCCATTTTAGCTTTGTACCAATAGAATGATTAAAAAAAAACGCAAAATAGTGTTTTTCAAAAATCAATAAATGGCCATAAAAAAATAGTTGAGAAAATAAAGAATAACTGTTTTTTTTCGAATTCAGAATCCAAAAATAGATATGCATGTCAAATTTTATTGATATTGACGGAGAAATATTACGGTATACATGCACGCACACATCCATACGGACATTTTCTTTAAAAAGTTGATTTAAACTTCTAACACACCAAAAAGTATTATCTACAAGTTTTAACCAAACTCAAAGTTTTACTATTATAAAGCTTCCTCTAGGAGGGAGCAAAACATTTTCCACAAAATTTTCCTTTGTAAGCAAACAGGGTAGATCATGATGGAGATTTCTGCGTACTTTCGTTATTTACGTACGCGAAAAAATTTAAATTGAAAAATCAATTAAGGTTCTATACAATATTATGAATAGGTAGCAAGATTCAAAAATGTTTGGCCAGAACAACTCATGTTATGTGTATGTCTTAATTATAAATCACATAAAAAAGCTATCTTTACTACTGTCGGAAACACATTGTACAATAGTTATGCAATGCGCTTCAGGTGCGTTGATTTTTGTTTTATTTATTTTTTTAATTTATTGCATAAAAAATACCAATCATTATTTATAAGTTAAATTTAAATGTTCATATTGTTGATTTTTTCAAAAATGGACTTGATTCTAAATTCAATAATATTCCTTCATGAATGAAAAATTGACATTCATAAATTTTCCAAAAATACAATATTTATGCAATAATTTAAACAAAAACTGGAATCCTCGCCAAAAGCCATATAACCACGAACGTCTATTATGTATAGGCGTAATTTTATAAGAGTTATGGAAAATGATGTAGTGGCAATAAAAATATGTTGATTTCGAAATGAAAATTACAATAATTTTGAATACAAAATAAATAATATGTTACTAGCAAAGTTACGTTACTAATTAATTATTATTAATATTAATCAAGATAAAATACAATTATTATTAATGATGTATTTTACATAAGCGTCAGTAACATTTTTAAAATCATTTTGTCCGCATAATAGGGCAAAAAGTTTTGCTCAGAGCTCCTTTAAAAAGTGTTGATTCTAATGAATTTGCATGATTTATTATACACATAAAAAAATGAATTTTACTTTTCTATAATTTTCAAAAGTGACGATCTAAAGAAGCCTACTTTGCGCCCGTGTTACACAATATAATATAACGTATCAAAAATAACTATGGAATTCACGCAATCGTTATAAATATTAGTTATCAAAACTAGTGTTTTACTATAAACTAAACATGTGATAAAAAAGGCAAGATTGCAAAAGTTTAAAATATCATAAAATTAATTAATTAACTATAACTAGGACTATATTACAATTAGACTTAACAAGCATTATCGCAGTGGATTATTCTTTGATGGCTCAATTATGTCCTGTAGCCGCGATTGGAAAGGGAGTTACTCTTCGACACTGCAATATCTGCAAAAAATGTCGTCGCATTATTGTAACATGTTTTGCAAGATTAACTTTCGAAGGATCTCCTCCGAGAATCAAGCAAGTCAAAAGTGCAGCCGAGTAAACTCCACATTCGTATCGATCAGGCTGTTTTGTGACGATATCAACGAAGTTGATATCGCATTCCAAAATGCTTGGAAATCGCTGCAAAATATAATGCTTTTCCTGTTTGACGGGTTTTCCACCTGTGTAATTAGGAATCATATATGCGTACTGTATGACCATCTTATTATCCAAAACGTCATTGCCTTGTGCATGTACCTCCAATAATAAAGACACTAGTTTTAGTTTTCGTACCTTAAATTGTGGATGCTCTTCTTGAACTATGTTAAGAAAAGCATCGATAGAATCGTCATTCAACCATGCATTCCGTGCTATTATGATTGGCTGTATTGTGCTCAAGTCATATTCAAATAATTTGCTATCAAAATATGCAGTTATATTTGCAATATCTTTATAATAATTATCGCGCTTTGTACTCGAGCATACAAACACGATATCATCGTCATCATCATTGGTTACATCCACTACACTAACAGTATGAACGGCTCGAGTTTTTTCTGCACTTCTAATACAGAACCGTTTCGATGATGGACTAACTTTACTATCAGACGATCGCCTTCGTCTTTTTGACTCGTTTATATTATTGGATTTGATATCCCACTCACCTGGCCGTTAAGTTGAACGCCTAAATATCATTTTGATAGCCGACCTTTTCTTCGTATAAAAACTCTAATTTATTAATAAACAAATTAATGAACTTATAAATGAACAGCGTTAACTTTCGACTAAACTCACTAAGATAAGCACTTAATGCGGCATGAATTATCGTTCGTAAAATATAGGCAAAACTAATTTTTTAATTTACTGATTGATAAATAAACTGATTCGCTGATAATTAATATTAATGAACTAATTTATTAAAAATCAGATTAATAAACTTATTAATAAACTGTACTAACTTTAAACTTACTTAGATAAGCACGAGAAACTTGTAAGAAAATCTTAAATACATTTATGTTAGATACAAACTTAATTTTAATTTTGTGTTATAATTTGCTACTGACTGATATATGGTTGGAGCAAAAACCTTAGAACACAAATCACTTTTTGATACCCTTAGAACTGCACTCTCCACTAGTTCACTCGAAAATGATTGCTTATCTTAATCGGTGGTATTCAATACCATAGCATTGATGTCGATCGTCGACACTAGCGCCACCTACTAGTTTCATTCTCAAGTTTATCGAGACTAGCGCCACCTACTAGTTTCATTCTCAAGTTTATCGAGACTAGCGCCAACTACTGGTTTTATTCTCAAGTTCACCGAGATCATTGAATCATTGTCAGGGTTGGCGACCGGAAGTGCAGAAAACGCACCAAGCGGCTCAATTCAGACCGCGCGGAGTAGAAAATGAATTTCCATAGTCCATTTTGCGAGAGTTGCTCTTCTGCTGTACGCGGATCCGGAGCATGCGCAGTGGCCTGCTCCGCGGCCACGCTCTCATTGGCGCTCCGCACTCGCGCGCAATTTGAAAAAGACGGAGAGCGGGGCTTTGCGTCAGCCTCTTTTCTGTTAGTTACCATCTTAATTAACATGAAAAACTTTGTGTACTAAAAAAAAAACCAATTAGAAAGCTACACAACGATTTTCACATAGGGATATACGTCAGTAGGTAGCTTATATACAAGTAAACCCCCCATGACTATGCAAACGAATTTATAAACGCTATCAGCTGTAAAAACCTAAATATTAACAAATAATGTTTAAGCTTAAACAAACTTAATTTAAATTAAAGGCCATCCCACCCTTGCGATAAACATATGCTACTTTCAATCATTCTAGTCCAACGACGTTTGTGGCGGAGCGGTCAACGTCGTTGCTCATTATTCTTATGCTCCCTGGTTCGAGTCCGGTACCCGGCGAATTTTTTTCTTTTTTTCTACTTTCTTAAAAAATTTGCAGTATAAAATGCACAACCACAAGATAATAGGGCACTATTTTAACCTCGTCGCGCTCGTGCAGGTCTTCGAGCTTAGTCGGCGCCGCCGGGGGTCTGTACTCCTGCTTCCTGGAGCCGTCGATGCTGAAGAGCTGCTCGTCCTTGCCGATATTGTAGGTGATGCCCCAGGCCCTCTTGAGCTGGTTACGATGAGCCTGCAGCTCGTTCTCCTTCTTCTCGATGGGGCTGAGTTCGGGCGAGGCTCGGCTGTAGCAGTCGGGCGACATCGTGCTCAACCTCGAGCTGGTCCTCGGGAGGTTGACTATCTTCTTGGGGATCCAGTAGGTCTCGGGATCGGCTTGGGAGAACGTCGGAGTCGGCGAGTCCCTCGGCGCGTCGTCGTCGCTGTTGTAAAACTTGAACTAGATGTCCGTCGATTTGGCCAGTTCGGAGTCGCTGCAGTTCTCCTCCTCACTGGAGGTGTGACGCTCGAGGCTGCTCACCGGGCTTGGAACGACTGCCTTCTTGTGTCGTCTGATATTGCCAGGAGGCTTGCGCCTGAGGTTCGGGCGGTGGATTTTCGCGTGGATTTCAGCCATCAGTTTGCGGAACTTCTCCATATCGAACGCATCCTTAGGTACCATGTCCTGGATCGTCCGCTGCTTCTTCGGCGTCGAGGTCTGATCTCACCGGAGACGCGTCTCCGGCGACGACTCCTGGAAGGGCGTGTTCAAGACTATGTTGATGTTCTCAGCCCCATCGAGAAGAAGGAGAACGAACGAGCTGCAGGCTCATCGTAACCAGCTCAAGAGGGCCTGGGGCATCACCTACAATATCGGCAAGGACGAGCAGCTCTTCAGCATCGACGAGGCGCAAGTCCCCGACTCTGGCTACTCCGACAGATCCGAAGTCAACTCGAGAGCCGCCTCCTCCAGGGCCACGACGTACGAGCTGCGGAACAACGGCTGGCGGATGACATCCTCGCCGACGATCTCCTCGTCGCCCTTGCCCATTCTGCCCGTGTCCGTACCGGACTATTCTCAACGATTTCCCCCCACGCGTTGGCCGTTCGTGCTTAAATCTTTCTACGTCCGCTACTAACAACGAGCTGCTGCACAGGAAGAACGCCAGGAACACGGTGCCCAGCGGCTCCAGGAAGCAGGAGTACAGACCCCCGGCGGCGCCGACTAAGCTCGAAGACCTGCACGAGCGCGACGAGGTTAAAATAGTGCCCTATTAACTTGTGGTTGTGCATTTTATACTGCAAATTTTTTAAGTAGAAAAAAAAGAAAAAAAAAATTTGCCGTATATCGGACTCGAACCAGGGAGCATAAGAATAATGAGCAACGACGTTGACCGCTCCGCCACAAACGTCGTTGGACTAGAATGATTGAAAGTAGCATATGTTTATCGCATGGGTGGGATGGCCTTTAGTTTAAATTAAGTTTGTTTAAGCATTATTTGTTAATATTTAGGTTTTTACAGCTGATAGCGTTTATAAATTCGTTTGCATAGTCATGGGGGGTTTACTTGTATATAAGCTACCTACTGACGTATACCCCTATGTGAAAATCGTTGTGTAGCTTTCTTATTGGTTTTTTTTTAGTACACAAAGAGTTTTTCATGTTAATTAAGATGGTAACTAACAGAAAAGAGGCTGACGCAAAGCCCCGCTCTCCGTCTTTTTCAAATTGCGCGCGAGTGCGGAGCGCCAATGAGAGCGTGGCCGCGGAGCAGGCCACTGCGCATGCTCCGGATCCGCGTACAGCAGAAGAGCAACTCTCGCAAAATGGACTATGGAAATTCATTTTCTACTCCGCGCGGTCTGAATTGAGCCGCTTGGTGCGTTTTCTGCACTTCCGGTCGCCAACCCTGATCATTGTAACTTATAATTACTAAAAACGTATAAAGTATTAAGTCTTATTGTAAACTGTTCCTAGTTATGGTTAATTTATCAACTCTGTGACATTTTAAACTTTTGACTTTTTAAGTTTCTTATCACATGTTAAGATTATAGTAAAACTTAAATTTTGAAAATAATTATTGATAATGAGAAAGTAAATTGCATTATTATCAAAACGTATTTAAAATTGGTTTCATCCCTAAGTTCACCGATTCATGGAATCATTGTCATAAAATTCATATCACTGAAACTAAGCATCATAACCTCACGAAAAAAATCATGTCGATAGAATACGTGTCCAACTATATCCTATTAAAATTTCAAGTGATTTTACCACTTATTTTTTCAATAATAAATGGAAATCTGAAAAAAATGAGTTTTTTTTGTGTGCCTCGATTACGGACGTAAAAAGACCTTTTTGCACTTAAGATTTTGTAAAAGTAGATATTTTATGTGTTCTGTCTAATTTCATTGCGCAGCTTTTAAACCCTTATGGTTTTTAAGATATCAGAAGTTAATTTTAATTTTTGAAAATGTTTTAATTTCTTATATTTTTAAAACATTGTAGTCAAATGCTTTATAATTTGGTGATTCGCCATTAAAAAAGCTATCTGCTGCTAAAATTTAAAACGATTTCGTCAAGCGGTTCTCAAATAAAGAGCTAAAATGTAAAAACGAACTTTTTTCAAAACTTTTACTTCCTCTAAACCATATTTTATTTATTGGACCTATAAATTTAGTTGGAGGAAGCTGCGTGCCAATGAATTGGCAGCGGGTTTTTTCTCGGATAGTGCGTTACGTAATACGTAACGATGGAAAATGTTTTTATTCTCAATTGACACCTTTAATAAACCACTTCATTCCCAGAATAGTGCGACTAAAATAGAATTTTATTCCCTCATATTTTTTTCCGCGAAGAACTTTATTCCTGAAAAATGCGGAAAATAAACTCATTATTCCCGCAAAATGCGGAAAGTAAACTCATTATTCCCGCAAAATACGGGAAATAAATTCATTATTCCCGAAAAATACAAGAAAATTTTGACAATTTTGAAAAATTTGGCAATTTTGAAAATTTTGGCAAATTTTGGAAGTTCTTAAAAATTAGAAAATTTTGAATATCTTGAATATTTAAAAAAATTGTACTAATTTGTCCAATTTAGCTGTTGTAGGTCCCACTTTTCAATAAATAATTTGCAGGCTACACAACTCAGTCGTGAATAAAGCACTATATGCAACACGAGAATAAAGCGGATTAATATCTCGCTTCGCTCGGGCAGTAAACTCTTAATCACGGGAATAATCAACGACTTTACTCCCTCATTACATAATGTACTATTTTTTTTAGTCAGTGTCGTCGGGTGAATTTTAACAGATCGTCTAAGTTATTGATAGATGCATAGGTTATACTACAGTGTTGATTGAGAAAGTAGTACGAGCACTTAATGCGATTATAACTCTTGTAATCGCATTAAGTGCTCGTACAACTTTGTGCGTATTCATCCGGTTAAGCTGCGATTAAAACGCATAATTTAATTCTATATTACGATGGAACAATCTGCTCGCTTCCTTGGATTCAAAAATATTCAATTAAAAGCCCATTTGAAGAGCAGAAAATTTTGTCAGCGAAGCCAGCTGATATCCTCGCATCCAATACCGATGACACTCGTGTCGAGGCTTCACGGCCATCTAATAATACGTGTTTTCGTAGTGTTGAATTACTCGAGTTTGTTATTCGAGAGCGCATTAAATAAACGCCCGATCAATTTAAATTCAATCGTCGCTTTCTTCGCGCTCATCTCGGCACTCGATCATCTTGTCCGCTCCTACTCGTCGAGTATTTGTGTCGAGCTACATAATTCCGTAATTTGAATGCATAATGACCCAACGCCTAATAAGGATGTTCTCTCTCTCTCTCTCTCTATCTCTCTCTTGAGTCGAGTGGTCCACTGATTACAGTCACGATGCCGCGGAGGCTTTTTCCTCGATACTTTCGTCTGCCGAAATCTCTCGTGTAAATGCGTCTACGCAATTACGACAATTACCGGTATTATTTTGCATCTGATATTTTGTGTTCAGATTACGTAACTACTTTCATTGTTTCGTCTTTGAAAAGCACCGTGTACGGTATTAATTATTGCCCATACGACAAAATCAAAATGCATCGCGCGGATTTCACTTTTTGCATCGTAAAGACGGAAATCGCACATCTCTCGCATCTGCCTTTATTTTTCTTCTGCGTAAAAGGTGTCGCGTATATACAATCCATCTTATATCTCTTCCGCTATACGTGCGCGGCGTTTCCTTCCACTCTATTTGCTTAAAAGATTTCAGTGTTTGTTCTCGCGGCGGTCGCTTTGTTCGCGCACCTGTCACTCGCTCGTATTCATCTCCTCCTTTCTCCATTTCGTCCATTATTCATCTTCCCCCGGCTTATGAATCTCCGTCTCCTCTTTCTCTTGCCTTTTCTCGGTTGAGCGACGCGACGATTATAATACTGTCCCCTCTGCTCGCGTCGTCACGCGCCGTTAAAATCAGGAGACCGCCGAATTTAATTTATGCCCAGTCATTTGATTGAATTTTCACCGAAAGGGGAAGCTCCGCCGGTTCCGAGCTTTACGCAAGAGACGATGATTTGTTGGATGAGAGAAATTTGCATGATCGACACTGACGGTCGTGTATTGCTGTTTTACAAGCGATTGACGAACGCCGGTGGCCTGAATGGCCTATTGAGTAATGTTCATACAATAATATGGTTTATGTAATGAGTATCCCGGAGGCTTTCGATGCGAGTGATTAATTGATTTCCTCGTTCCAATATAATGATCGGATTAGAGTGAAATTCTGTATTTTATGGAATGCGAGTTTCGTTTGGCATACGCTTAGATAATAACGAGGGATCGATTCACACGGCTGTGTAGGTACGTATTACGCGCGTATGATTCGCCGTTGAAAAATTAAGCAGACGATGCAAAAAGCCAGAAATGAAGCCATTTATACCTCGTCCGTATAGAATTTTCACTCACGCGAGGCTTTTTGTCCGTACTTAATGAGGACGACACTAATCTCTCGAGTCTCTCGCTTCGCCGCCCATAAAGACCCGACAAAGTTTGCACACACACGAGGCGCTTCTGCAACAAGATAAAAATTTGTTAACCAGACGCCTTCGCGCAGTAAGCAGAAATTTAATACGCGTGCATATAATTATAAGCCGACGGCAGAGAAGAGCCTCTAAACGAGGATATCACGACTACAGCGTTACGTCGACGCGGCTTGCGACAGCGACCCGTGCGCGCGAGATAACGACCTATTAATTTGGCGTATCGCTTTCTTCGAGGCGGGGCCTTATGGAAGAGGGAGGCGGCGCTCGGGGCATTACGCGCTACGCGGCCTACAATTATCCTATACGCGCGCGCGCTCGCTTTCCAGCAGACGGCCGTTAATGAACTGATACGCGCTCTGATTTATGCCGCCGCGCGTAAATAAGGCTATTCTTCGCTTCGTTTTTGCGATGGCAGTTTGGATTGGGTGAGGACAGGCTGGCGCTTGCGCGAGGAAGAAACTACTTATTTGAATTTTAATTAAAAGTGAAATTACGTCTGGGAAAGCTATTGGCTGGTTTTTGTTTAATAAAGGGACGGCCGGTTGATGGCGAATCTCTTTCTTTTCGCTGGCTGCGCGGTTTAATTGTATGTCAGACCGCTGAAGTTGTGGCGTCTGTAGTGAATAGCGAATGAAAGTTGGGTGGTATAACGTTGTGAGGGAAAAAAAAGGAATCTTTTGACTCTTTGATTCGTATTAATGGGACTTTTATTGTATACTTATTACACTATGACGTATTTTAATTAAGAAAATTATATGGCAGACTATTTAATAAAGCATATTCCAGTTGAAATGTTTTGCTTATCGCGCTAATCGATGACCTTTCCGATAGACCTTTTCGTAGAGCACGTACGTGGTATAGCGATGTTTTATTTCTGACTCGGTCTGAAATGTCCCTTGCTTCGAATGAATCACTCTATCTATGCCTATATAATTATTCTACTAGACTGTCTTACTTTATACACCTCAACACGCAATAGTCACATTACGAACTAACAAAAGAAATTCACTCTGCTTAATTAAAATCTAATCTTCTGGTAAAGTTGCTCAAGCTGAAAGATAATGCAATAATTTTGAAGGGGGTTCGTTAAAAAATAATAAGAATTCAAATCTCCTCAAATTCTCTTAATAGTAACAACTATATTTAAAATGAAAAATCAATACGAAAAAAAATTGTGGGATTATATATTTACACTCTCCGGCTACCATTATATTAACGAATTTAAAAATTCTCGCACAGAAATATTTTTAACAGAACACACTTCTTGCTAGTTGTCGTAATGATCAGCCTATTTCCTATCTATATCCCGTTCTCTAAGCCGATACATATTTGCATCAGCACGGATGAATTGGGAGAAAGGGGCTCGTCCTTTCATTAGTTCCCGCGAATCGTGATCCTTCAGGTTCGCTAGCAGCGAGTTAATGACGCTCGGGGCCAAATTAACCTTTGACGCGAGACTGCACGGTTTTTCTTCTTTTCCGCGGTAATGACCGTTCCCGTGAGGGTCCCTCGCAATTATACCCTGCCGAACGTGTGCATAGACTGAGCGATTCATCGAGGTCGGCGCACCAATATTATTATCTTGCTTACGTGCGTGGGTATCGTGAGACTTGGAAAGCGAATTTTATCTCCTCCTACGGAAGGATTTTTCTTTCGGTCACGATTCACGGGCAAAGTGAATTTTTTTAAATTACAATATCATGTGCATGCTAACTATGCGCAACCCTACACAATCTTAATTTTATTATTGTTTTTCAGCGTAGATTTTTAAGAATATTTAAAGAGAAATTCTATAGTATAGTCATGAGTAGTAAGATTTTACTTTAAAAAAAAAGTTCAAACGCGTCAAGTCTAATGAGGACACGGCTCGAGTCTCCTGCGCTCGCGCGCGGATTATCGATTAACGTTTTCTAAAGTGTCCTTGTCACGGACACACGTATACATCGTGGAACTGGAAGCCGACGCTTCGCTTACACGGAAGTTCAGCTGCGAGAGTAAATTTCATTAAAGACGAAATTGCGTTTCGATTGCGAGTAGTGCAGCAGTTCGATTACCCTTTTACTGCGGTTGCGTTAACGATTTTCGCTACAAGAGCGATGGAAGTCAGTCATTAGAATCGATCATTGATATTGAATAGTATAGGAGAAACGTGGATTGTTTCCCACTGCGTCATTATATGTTCGATGATTTTTATTTTAACACTTTATAAAAAAATATTTATACAAGATGTCTTAAATTTACAATATAAATAGTAAAAAAATAAAATATTTTCAACGTAGCCGATTGCTGAAGAGACACGAGAAAGTACGTAAAGTATATAAGGCACACGCTAAAGTCCATATTTTCTATTTACAAATACTTGCGAGTCAGCGTTAGAAATGAATCGACAATTTTCTACGCATACTACGTGAAATGTCACGCTAAAAGCCTTTCTTGGTATGAGCTCGTGACGAAAGACAATCCATAAATTTCGTTTTTCTTTCCGTAGAAATTTCAAGTGTATACGGAAAAATGCTTTTACTCGGATTTGCTCTATTGTTCTTCAAGTTAGAAATTTTCAATGTCGTACGAAGAATATGCGGAGAGACTTGTGAAACTTGCAAAATTGTGTTTTATTATTACACTTCTATAGTATAATAAATATAGCTGACTGCAACAACGACATTCATTCCGACTCTTTTATAACTAAAAATGACCAGCTTTCTTTTCAATGTTGATTCATCATTATCATGTCTCGACCATAACAAATACTAGATGGTGAAAGCAACTTATGATTCTATTCTTTCAAAATTTCTTTTCCATAAACAATGAGAAGTTTAAATTTAGCAAAGTATAAAATTCTTACAAATGCTACGCATAATTGCCCAATCTTTCTAACATTGATCGTAATCTGAAGAATCAAAATATAGCTTAACACAAGACTAATTAAAAAACAGACTGACTCATTATCTAGATCGAGCGTGACGTTATCTTAGAAAAGAAAGTTTTCACTCTCGATTAGTTAGACAAATTTTTCATCTAATTTATTGCGAAACGATGGCATTATCAAATTTCTATCACATACACATAAAGAAAACAATAAAAACAACTGTACACACGTAACATATAAGCTTATCATTTACGAAAGTCCTGAGTGTCCGTTCTCCTACATACTTCAACTTTATCTATAAAATTGATTCAATCGACGAAGTTACTCTTTCGATACTTCCAATGCTAAATTGACTCGTATCATTAAAATAACGCTTATACTCTCAGAAAAAGGAGACAGTCATACAGCACGCAGAATACATTAACCACATGCATACAAACATCTCCACATACATATGCAGCGCAGATCGATACAGTAATTTCATCAATCCAGTCAATATTGCTGCTACCTTTCGGCTTCCCTCCTTAGCATCCTCCAATCCTCTTTGATCATGTCGCTGGCTTTTTCTGCTATCATGATGACTGGTGCATTTGGGTTGCCGCTGACTATTTCCGGCATGATTGACGCGTCTACGACCCTCAACCCCTTCACGCCGTAGACCCTCAATCGCGAATCAACGACAGCTGTTCTGTCGCTTCTGGGTCCCATCTTGCAGGTACCTGTGGGGTGGTAGATAGTGAAGGTGAAATGCCTGATCGCGCACTCCCAGTATTCGTAAGTGTCGAAGGGGTGTTTCTGGCATCCAGGCATTTGGATGGTCAGAGGTCTGGAACCGAATCTTTGGAAAGCCGAGGAGTTAGACACTTCCATGGCTATTCTGATTCCGTCGACCAGGACGTCCATATCCTCTTTGTGAGTGAAGTAGTTAGGTACTATCTCCGGGTAGATCATGGGGTTGCGACTCTTGAGCCGGATCCAGCCAGAGCTCTTGGGCCTCAGCAAGAGAGGTAAGATCGACCAGGCCTCGGCGTTTTGGATCGGTTTGTACATGGTGTTATAGACGCTGTCCCTCAGCGCCAAGATCTTGCGGATCTGGTCGCCTCCATCTGAGCTGATCGAGCTGGGTGCAAAGTGGAATTGCATGTCCGGAAAGTCGCCGCTAGGATCGGCATATCTCGTGTTCACGAAGGCAACACCCTCTACGCCCTGGGTAGTCATAGGACCACGCTCGTTCAACACGTACTCGAGCATGACTGCCGGCGTTTGGAAACGGTCCTTCTTAAAGGTAATAGGTTCGTTGACGAGGAAGGTCAGCCCGCCCAGGCCAACGTGGTCCTGCAGGTGGTCTCCGACGCGGAGATCCGAGAGAACGGGGATTCCCAGGTCTTCGAGATGCTCCCTAGGTCCGATGCCTGAGAGCATGAGAAGTTGGGGTGAACCTATGGCGCCAGCGGACATGATCACCTCTCGTCGCACTCTGACATGTTGCTTGCGCCCATCGCGCATGAATTCAACTCCGGTGGCACGTTTATTCTCGTTGAAGGTTAGCTTGAGCGCTTGGGCGTTCATAGCTATGTGCAAGTTGGCTCGGTTGCGTACAGGCCTCAGGAAGGCCTTGGCAGTTGAACATCTGCTGCCTCGTCGGATCGTCGCCTGGGTGAGCATAAAACCCGTCTGGTTGGCGCCGTTGATATCCCGGTTGGTGTAGCCCAGCTCGGAACCGGCTTGCAAAAAGGCGATTGACAGAGGCGTGCGCCAGGGTGTTTCCTGGACCGTGAGGTAGCCTCCGGTACCGTGGTAAGGCGTACGAGTCAAGTACGGGTTGCGGTTGTCCTCGGACTTGAGAAAGTAGGGCAAAACGTCGTCGTAACCCCAGCCGGGATTGCCCATTCGTTCCCAGTTGTCGTAGTCATGCCTGATTGAAAAAAATACATATTTTAGTACTTTGAAAAAAATATGTAAAAAATAAAATATTATTTATTTGTGGCTACTATATTCTCTAGAACTCTGATAAGAGATGCTTACTCAACTACATACTTTTAAGAAACAGAATTTATTTCATTAAATTACGAAAACTATTTATACCGTTCTTGTAAGTTAGGACACGGACTTTAAATAATATTGCATGATTATTCCGACAGCTATATGAAAGATAAATATTTAGATATGAAATATAACATATAACTAATATTCACTTACTTCGCAACTTATAATCTCCATGCAAAACTAGTATCTATAACATTTTTTTTCGATTACGAAATATTATTAACGTACTACTTTCGTTTTTGTTGCAGGTGCGTTACCGTTTTTGTTCTGAATACATGACTTGTAAATAATCCTAGCGAAATAGCGTTCGCCTATGGTGAGTATCTTTCTAAACGTTACCCAACAAAATGAAACGAGCCGGACAAACAGTCCCCGGTGCAACTTCTTTTAAAAACAGAAACAATCCCGTTGAGCCCGAGAACAGCTTAATTATATCCGAGTACAAGCGAACCGATTATATAAATTAAATATGTATCTCTAGTCTCGATCAAGCTTCGACGACGTAATCTTCGCGAATTATTCACTTCCTTTCGGTATAATCTCGAGTTTTACCGGTCAATTCAGATTACTCAATAACCGCCAGTTAACACGCGCGCGCGGCACACACACACACACACACACCTATTGCCTCTGACGTAGACCATGGCGTTGAGGACACTGGATCCTCCGAGGACTTTGCCCCTGGGCCAGTTGCACCGATCGCCGACCATCGCCAGGCAGTAGGCCGAATTGGTCGGCGGCGCAGTTTGGTACATCCAGTCGAACTCCGAGAGTTGCATGTAGCCCGTCAGAGCCGGTACGTCCGACACCTCGTTCTCGTCTCCCCCGGCCTCGATCAGCAACACCTTCCAATCTGGAATCTCGGACAGCCGGTTCGCCAAGACAGCACCGGCTGAGCCGCCACCGACCACGATGAAGTCGTATGTCCGCAGCAGCTGTAAAAATTTTGTTTAAAAATTATAGTTTTGCGTTATTGCGCCATATCTTAAATTATTTTGAAAACGAATCAATTAGTTTTTCTTTATTTATAGACTATAGCTGCAGGATTATATATCTGTCTCTCTTTATGTACATCATATGCAACAAAATCGGCTGCGGGACTTTTAGCGGCATTATAAATGTTTTACAGCGGCGATCAAGATATAAACTTTCTTCCGCGATGTACGTTATGCTAATGAGTGGAGATTGACCGACACTGAAATTTCTAATTTAACATCTTTACATATATCTCTTGATTTGTATGTACGATGCTACGTTTCGATCGTTACTCTCTGGCTCGAACATTTCAAAGGCTTCTTTTTTTCAACGCACAAAACTCGTCGCGCGCGCGCGTGTGCTAGAATGCGCGCGTCCGACGACAAGGGGCTTTTGAAAAGGAGGAAGAAAAAACCTGTCGCTGGTTGATAGGATGGGACTCGGGATCGATGCTGCTGTAGCGGAACATGGTGAAGCCGATGCCGAGGAGCGGTATGAGGCTCCAGCCGACGAAAGCCGCGGGGCCCGCCAGGCTCATTTTCGCTTCTTTCGCTGCTGCTTCTGCCGCCTCGGCTTTCCCCGTGCGACCACCACGCACTCGAGGCGATCCCCAAGAATCATGCGGCCGCGGTTGTAGTCACCGCCTCTGCGAACAAGAAAACTCGTTAGTCACTGTAGCTCGGCTGGAATGGCAAAAATTACTTAATTGCATGCATTTAATAAACGTGATACAGTCGAGCGAACACTTTCATATTAAAACGTAAACTCGATCGAATCAGCTTTCGGTATGCAGAGTTAAAGTCGTAATATTAATAAAACTAATTGTTTTTCGAACCGAGAGGCTTTTTCTTTTCGAGCGAGAATTCGGGGAATGCACGCTATTAAGATACGTTTAACCTAATGGCTTTTCCTGCTTTCAATTAGAATTTCGGAACTGTAAAGTACGGCGATTCTATATTCATCTTCGACCGAACCCGGCAATTAATAGAGATTCTCTGCAGCCCGTTCATTCGGTGGTTGGGTAATGCCCGATTTTCTCTCACATCTCTGCCGCTCGACACGTGGGAATCCTCGGCGGCGCCGCGCGATTCCATTATGTTATTCCGCGGCGGCGACGGTGTGTTCTCTCTCTGGATTTAGATGACTCTTTGGTAATTAGAACATTCGTCGTCTGGAAGTACGTTCTAGAAACTGTAATTATCATTTGCCTCGAGACAAAAGTTTTTTTACAAAATATCATTTATTTTCTTGAACTACATACGATGGAGACTTTTTTATTTATTTTCTTTTGTGTATAGAGTATGAAAACGAAGCGGTAATTATCTTTAAATCACATGTAATTTGATTGATTACACATTCCAACTCGTTAGTTCTCCCGTGCAGGTCGGTTCACAGAAATATCGATATACCGAAGAAACCGCGTGTACTCCATTTTTTCCGTTAAATGTAGTGTGATAAAGTATCAATAGCAGATATTAATAACGCTTGATTACGTGTTCAATGGTGTGCATTCGATCTCGAAACGCGTTTATTTCTACGTCAAATCGAGCTATAAGAGTACGCCTGTAAGCTAGACAACTGTATTCCAAATATCGAACTCTTCTGAATTTCCGCACGTATTTCCTGTGCAGATCTGAAGCAAAATAGAAAGCCACGTGTCCGAAGCGTACAGCTCATAACCTGGCCAATGAAAACTGGAACTCAATCCACAGCATCTCGCTCTTACGCTTCAACGGTCGCGAGCAATCCGCTCTTATCTGAATTTCAATTTTGTGCTTCATATATGTAAACGGGGAGAGGGAAAGACATCGGCGTCATTTTCATTGCTGGAGGCCCACTTTCATGCGGGAGAAGAAGACGGGTCCGGTCTACTTTCTCAGAGTCCGCGCGCATTTACCGGCAGTCCTGCACCGGCCATACGTGAAGGTACTCGCATGCTCGATCGACTGGGACGACGTAAAAGTGTCATTACAGACACGACGCGCGACATTGAAAGTTGCCGGGACGTTGCGAAAACGTCGGAACGATGTTCGGCGAGGCTGTACGATTTTGGGATGCGTTTCTAGAATTTTAATAAGATGAAATATCAACGATGTTGTCTTCTCTTTAGAAAGCTTTCGGCAGTCATGGCAAATAAAATAAAACTGATAAAAGGTATAGGTTTCGTCATATAATCGGTTATCCAATAAAAGTAAAAAACTTATAGACCGGCTGCATTCATTAATATATAACCATAATATTAATGATGTAAAAGAATCGCACGCTTTCTACGTTAGTGTGACGATACGTCTCTTATAGCCGCAGAATATACGCTCCTACTTGCAAAGAAGTGTGGCTAAAAAGTAAATGTGCCATAAAAGAGTACAATGGATACATCGAAGAAAATGCAGTATTACACCTTACGCATCAGCATTAAATTAATGGTTCCGACGTTGTGGCAACGTTAATGCGTACAATCTCTCCTTTCAAGATGATGAGCCACATTACAGAAATATATAACTTTATGCAACAGCGGTTTGACTATCCGGTCTCTCGAGTGCGCGCTTTTACTTCCACGTTTCCTTCGGAATTGAGAATCGACACTTTGTCACTTCTGCGAAGTGAAAACTCTCGGGGAATGCATCGATCGATCTTTCCGTACGCAGCAAGCTGGAAACTAACTTTTGTGATTTCTACTCGACATAGAGAAGGTTCAACGATCGAACTCCGCATAATTGTATAAATAACGAGTCACAGGGTTCAATTACGATAAATTCAGCGCGAAACACATAATCTCGTGCCACCTCTCGAGTATTCAATCCGCCGCACAGAAACTTTACACTCCCACGCGACACTGTCACTTTCACATAAACAATAACTACCACACACATGCAGCAAAGTAATCTCACCGTATGCAAAACCGGCGAAAAAGGGGAAGGATCAGCTCATCCTCTGCCTTGGACGATCGGCCTTTACAGCACAGTCGAGAGTCGAAGAAAAGCGCGGCCGACTCGCGGAGCGTGACAGAGAAGACGGACGGGTCCCGAGAGACTCTGGCGAGTGAAAAGCGCGCACCAAGCAGCGGCAGTAGCGCCAGACCGAGTGAGAGCACAGGCGGCTGCTCCTTTCGCGGCCAACTTCGCGCGAGTCCCACGCATGTACGACGAAGAGAGAGAGAGCGAGAGAGAGAGAGAGAGAGAGAGAGAGGGTGAAGCTTTATCTCTTTCTAAGCTTCGCTCGAGCGCGCGATTTCTTTCTCTCCTGCAGCGCCAGCTGAAGCTGCAGATTTCGCCGGGCCCGGTGTGTTTGTTTTTGTTTATAGATTTTTTTTAATTAGAGTTGAGCATGGATGGTTTTTAAATTCTTTGAGGCAGCTAAATTTTTATCGATTATTCGTGTGGTGTACCTGTATGCCGATATTTTGAAAAAAATGCGTGAGAAGGGAATTGAACGTTTTCCGTCTCTGTTCCCAACTTTACGATCGATATTTTCTGCCCCATTGATCGTCGGGAGTTTTTTGAGTTTTTTACATTGCACGCCTGTTTACCTTTATTGATGTCCCTCAAGATTAATGGTGCGATTAGAAAAATGGTCGTATCGTCGCGATAACTACATCAGGCTTTTTCTCTCGATCCTTCCGTATTCTCATCGATCAAGTTATTCACCAAAAATAAATCAAAGTTTATTTCCCGCTGCTGGGTATAGCATATAAAAATAAAGAGTGTACAAGTAATTATTTTTATCCTGTTATTCCATATAAAGAAAAAGTGCCAATGTTCATTTAAAAATTAAAAATATAGTTTGAAAAATGCGATTAACCGTACGTTCACCGACTTACGTGAGAGAAATCACGTAAACTGCGAGAACTTCCGAATGAACATTCGACAAAAACCTTCATTCTTTAACGACCTTATGCAATCGAATCGCTCCTGCAACCATTATACTGATTTCTACATCCAAAAATCACTCTTTCAGAGTAACGCAGCATGCACTCGAATAGAAATAACTTAGATCGGTGCGAAAAAGCGACCGCCGTTTGATACTCTGGTGAGGTTTTCGAGCGTTCAGCGCCTTACACTTCATTATAATAAGCTCTGCCACCGCCGAAGGCGCGCTAATGCGGAGACAGAGAATTTCGGGTTCCGTTAAAGAGAGAAATTACGATCGAGAGATAATTTACGAACAGGAAAATACCGTTTACCTCGTGTGCATAAGAGAAACGGTCCGATGATTCTTTTTTCCTTTCTGTGCCCTCCTCTATGGAGTGGTGTGTCTCAAAAATAGTTGCCTTGAAGTTAGTGCAGTGCGGATCAAAATGCCTTTCCGATGAAAAACTAGTTCAGCGTTCGACAATCAACTTTCATAACCCAGCCACCTGCGCACGCAGACTCCCTTGACTCGCGGCCCGTGTTTCTAGCAGCGAATCGATCTCCAGATAAACTCCGTCGCATTTTTATAGTCGCTCGGCTGGGTTTCTCCTCGTTTTTACGAGAAACGTGCTCCCGATTCTATTCATACGACACCCCGACTTCGCGTTGAACGGCATAGAGAGCGGATTTTGTTACATCCGTAGGCAAAAGAAGCAGACGGCCGATATTCGCGAAAACTCTTGCAGATCGACACCTTGAGCGCAGCAGCGCATATCGAGTCGCTTCGCATATCAGGTTTCCCCGATTTTCCTTCGTGGAATTCGAGCGCAACGCCTTCTGCGCACGCTCACCTACATTCTAATTGCGCGGACTTAGCGCAGACTTGCGTACTCCCATAACGACGTACCGTAAACATTGTATTCTAATTTTTTTGCTTAGTGTGTTGATTTTTTCGCCTGTTTGCATTTGCTTTTTGTTTTCTTTGCGACGGTGTTGCGGTTGTACTTTTTTTTTAGGCGATGTGTGCCTATGTTACAATTTTTTACCGAATCTTAAAGAATGATTTGTGGCTTTTATTCTTTGTATACGCTTGTGCTGACATAGCAACGACGTATGGCACAATCTATTAAGACGAAAATGTTGGATGGAAAACAAAAACAATCTATCTACCTTTCCAATCCATCGTCAACAACGCAGTCTCTCTCACATCCGTGCATGCCCCGAACATACTCCAAAAAGCCAAGCAACCACTTTTGATTTCGGATAAAATATGCTTATACACTGCCCTCCTTTGTCTAGCCGCGCACGAAGTACGCGTGCACAGACCACAATTCCGCTTCAAGGCCGTTCCCTCTCAAGGCCATTGCTCGGCGCTCCAGCGCCGCGGTGGCTTTTCGGAAGCGCCGGCGAACTTTCTTATAACTTTCTCCCGAAAGTCGCGTGTCATCCCGATGTACACAAGCCGGCAACGCCCCGAGATTATTTTCGGCTCCGTTGACGGACTCGTGCCGACGCGGCCGTGTATACTACGTGGACATCTGCACGCTCGTCGGTCAATCAGTGAAAGTCTATCGGCGCGCCGATGTTTTCACTTTACTATTCGCGCGGCGTCGTCGTCTGCGAAAGCAGGCGACGATGTGCCCGCAGTCATGCTATTTGTCATGAGCGGATATGACATGGATGCGATGCTCGTAAACTTGAGGATTAGAGATTTTTTTCCACCTGTTGAAATGTTTTGTCGTGTGTCTGATTGTAACGAGTTGTATAGGAATATAGCCTTTGTAGCTCGATTAAATTGTTGAGATTACTGGTTTTTGGTTTTGCATTACGCAATCACGCGGAAATCTTATTTATAGTTCTGGTTTCTTTAAAGACCGCA
Organism: Trichomalopsis sarcophagae; assembly: GCA_024372645.1. NCBI lineage: Eukaryota > Metazoa > Arthropoda > Insecta > Hymenoptera > Pteromalidae > Trichomalopsis > Trichomalopsis sarcophagae. The sequence goes on along the minus strand of QLSS01000054.1, from coordinate 555,836 downwards.
ATAAACGCTTAACAGCTGCCCGTTGTTCCAGATCTTAAAAGAACCTGCTTTTTCACGCCTACAAAAAGTCGAACATAATTTTAGACGTGCCTCGTCTTCAGTTCAGATGCATCGGGAAACTGTTCAATGACTACGTAGCGTGATTCACAGCATTTAAAACTATTAAAATTTATTTTTAGGCTCTCGACTTGGAACAATGCATTATTCGTAATTTCGTAGTCGTCGTAATTACGGTCTAATGGGTCGACTGCGATTTGCCGGATGGTGCGGAGTGTCGAAATATACCACTCAACAATGAAACGGCGGAACGACTCGAAAAGTCGAAAATTTTTCAATGTGGAAGGGTGAGATTCGAAAACAGGAATCACAATAGCGAGGAATCGCGTATCGAGAATCCGGTCTTTCAAACGTGAACGGGACACGATGTTTCCTTTAAGAAATATATACAGAATAGAATTTCGCAAGCACTTACAGAAGTCGAGGATCTACTGTTGAAAGGTGAAGTTCGAATAGCGTATTTGGATACACTTGAACTACTTTTCAGCGAGGTTTTATAATCGCTATGTTTTCGTTTCTTTCGCGTATTACGGGCTCATTAACGCGGCGTCGGAACTGGCATGAAGAAAGAAAGTTGTTTTTGCTTAATGATGCGCAGAGAGGATTCACCAAAATATTTTAGTATCAACTCTCTAAATGTAAAATCTTCATAAAGTTTCTCGACAACGTTATCTGATTTATGCTATATGTTAAAATAAAAATCACGTAACCAGCAGAGTTTTTTCCTTATTATATTCTTATCGCGTATGCGCAATCCCGAACAACATTTTTCGAAGGAGTTATTTCGAGAATTAAAAAATGGATTACGTATTGTAGACTAGACTATGCACACTCGCGAGTATAATGTATAACAAGTGGTTTTCGACGGAGATAAAAATCAGTATTAACGAGACGTGCATTGTCAGACTCCGCAACTTGGCACTCGCGTATACTATAACCGATTTGCCATCGTAAAGTTCAAGAACACACTTCTCTACTTTCTCTAGCTGTAGACAAGAGCTCATTACTATTTTTAAATTCATACTTTATACACGGGCTCGAAATGTAAGCCTAATGACCATAGGCTGTAATTATGTAGTTGGGTATACATCACGCATTACAATCGGCCTTTAAGCTTTCGCAGCTTCGTTACCGACTTTGCTTGTCAATTCTTGAAAAAAAAATAGAATAAAAAAAAATTAACTGCGCTGAAGAATAAAAAAAAACACAAAATTCGCGGAGATTTATACGTTGCCTCCGAGCCACAAAAAATACCCGCGCGATTTATGCCTCTGCTACAGTATATATTGCCAATCGAAAGCCAAACTTTCAAAACCGAAATAAGTGACGCGATTACGAAGTCATCGCTAAGCAGCGTTTCGAAAATTAAGCCAGAAAAAAATGCGAATCATCGAGAGAGAAAAAGAAAGATACACAGCAGAGAAAGAGCTAACCTCTTGCGATTACGTGTTCAACCGAAGCGAAGGCGTAATTCCTGCGGTAATCGGCGTCTGGGATCAGGTCACGACGTCACGTATTAGCACTCGAAGGGAAAAGAGGAATAAGCAACCTATAGTCGTACAGCCCATACACGTGCGCGCGCGAGAGAACAAATGAGGTAAGACGCCTCTGTACGACACGGAGCTAGTATACGGGGGCATCGGTCGATTATGTCCGTACACATACGAGCGGAGTTACGCTCGCTCCTCTCCTCTATAGCGCTGTGTAATAAATTTAACGAGCTCTCTGACCTACACGTCTGCGCATCGTATATCCTAGCCTCGTGCTGTTTGCATGTATCCGCGTACACTACGATTTTCACTTTCTCCGCACGAGAGAGTATGTGTGGATATAGTATACACGTACAACGACCGCGATTATAATAACCACACAGACGCCTCCTTTCGTGATCGCCTCCGATTAGCTGCGCTCTCGACTCTTTTTCAGACTATTACGGTTTCATCCTTCACCATTAGGCTGAGTGTGCGTAAGTAAGTGCTGGGCGAGGCTCGACCTTGGTCTGGAAGACTGGATGGATGCTTTTCCGGGATGGGGGAAGACGATGGCTCTCGCGTGACGTCAAAGGTCGAGGACTTTGCTGTTAACGGGTTCCCTTACTTCTATTGCGATATCGATTGCTGTTGTTGTCCGGCTGAGGTGAAAGTACCGCGTGCTGTGTGACGGCTATTTGGAAAAAATCATCGTGCACGCGAACGGCTCTCGTTTTGTTACAGCAGCGATTAGTACCACCGATCGGCTACGGTTACATTTGTGCATACGTTTTTACATGCTACTGCACGACTCGCGACATACATACCTTTTTGATTTATTTCCTCTGGCTTTTGTTTGCCCGGTAGCAAAAGAATGGTGCATTGCTGGCTCGAGCTTTTAGAGGCTTATACTAGAGAACAAGGGAAAAATTATACAAAAGGTTCGCGCGTCTGAAATCATTAAGGAGCCTGCTTAGCACACTTATGTAATGCGTGAAGTCATTAGTTAATCAATCCTAGTTGCACGGGTCCTTACTTTCTAGAGACTGCGCTGCACAATGAATATGATGCTTTTGAACGATGCTTGGGTATTAGCGGTGATTTTATTTTGATGATACCAATGGTATACAATGCAAACATATTGTCTGACGAATGATTTCAATTCAATACACGTTTAATCTAACAAATACGTGAATAATGAAGCCCGAAATCGCTGAAGACGAAATCAGAATAATTCGTATTTTAATTTGCAAGCACCCGACAAACGCGCATTGTAATGCAGAGCCGATGCACGTGCTCCGGTATAAAGTTCTTCCACGTAGCGTGACTGAAATAACAATTGAACGTTTCAAAATTAGAGAGCATTTCTCCTCATTCGCATACAAGAGACGTTCTTGCGGCGTATGTATAAATGGGATTGACTGCTTCCGGGGAGTGTAGAGCAAACGAGTCACGTCGATCATCCAAGAAACTCACTTAACCTTTGCTTTTGCAATCGACGCGTTGAATTTGCTTAACCAAAGCGAGATATAATACATATTTGTTACTGCTTGTGTGTTGTGACACCTCTGATGGTCTTTTCGTTTAAATAGTCGTTAGCGATTATGTTTGGGACTGCGTCATCCCAATTAAAATATTTGTTTGAGCTGTATCGTTTTATGCCGTTGTTTGAAAATATGCGAAATTAATGCGTTACACGGAGAAAAATTTTTGATGAAAAATTACTATACTTTTCATCAATCGGGGGACAAACTTGATCTATGGGGGAATTTTAATATATTAACATCAATATTTATAATGTTTATATAATTTTATAACATGTAGCTTTAAAGAAACTGCTCTGCAGTATAGCAAAAATTATGAAAAACAAGTTACGATATACGCTCATATACGTTTTAACACGTAGTATAGTAAAATTTGTGGTAAGTTTTCAACAAAATTTATTTATAGTTTGAAAAATAATAAAGTACTAATAATTGAAATTTCTAAGTAATTTATTTATAACCTATCATAAAAATCAATAATTGTTAGCTTAATGTATATTGCATTTTATTTACAGATCGTATTCCTTAAATCTCGATATTCAATCATTCATATATTTGACGTTAGGGGGCATCTCGTAAAGTCTACTCGCAAGTGATGAAATTACTTTGCGATCGGTATATAAGAAAAATAAAAATCAATGTATTTAAATTGTTCTGCGATAGCGAAATTGCGTAATTAGGTAATTTGTTTGCGATATATGTACACATTAGGGTTTAATATAATTGTATCTGTATAAGCGTTTGAAAATGTGTGAAATGTAAGAAGTGCTTGCGTTGTGAGCAAAAAATCGAACAACGAAAATTCCTCTAGAACCAAACAAGAATGCTATGAATGCTAAAATAGATACTAAACTTTTGTGTTTTCATAAAATTAAAAAATTCTCAAGTTTCATAAAATTGATTACATAGTATAACAAAATTTAATGTGGAGTATAGTAAAATTTGATGACTCGAAATTTTACTATACTATGTATTAAGATTTATTATAATTCAAGTTTGTCTCCTCTTTAGTATGTAGTATAGTAATTTTTAATGGGAATTTTAACAGTATTTACTGATATATTTTTCTCCGTGTACAGGCATGATAAATGAAAGACTTATTTTTAAATGAAAATATCATAATACCATTTAAATTCTTAGCTTGTATAAACTTATACCTATGCGTGCATTTGACTCGCTTACTGCCCTGGTAGAAATCGCAACCAATTTTAACCCAAAAATAAGCTTATAAGTGTCGAATTAGCTTATCTAAGCGAAGAATATTGGGTTATAATTGGCTAACAGCGACATCGTTTTAACGCAAAAATAAGGTTATTTTTGCCCATATTGTTTTTAAAGAAGAGATGTAACCTTAAATGCAAATAATAATGTAGCAAACTAAAAAAGCGCAGTAAATATTGACGAGAGTAGGTACAGTTTTGTTACTAGGAGGTTTTTGGGGTCGCTGAACACGAATATCGCGACGGCAATACTCTCAGAAGTACCTGGTGCCAAGGGTTGGCTGTATCAACATCGTCTCCTGGAGTTTCACGGAGAATAACGACATATTTCGTCGAGACTCTTTGATTGGGGGTTTTTGAGGTCACTGTATACGAGTAAAGTGACGATAATCGCTTTCTAGGTATCTTAAGTATAGCACCATATCCATGCTCAGTGGCCCCAGAAATCCGTGAGTAACGTATTTTACTTAATTACTATTAAATTCCAATAAAACTCCAGAAGATGACGTTGATACTATTCACCCTGGGCACTAGGTACCTCAAGGAGCGTTAGTGTCACGATATTCGTGTTCTGCGATCGCAAATACTCCTGTGTAACAAGTTTTGGCTGAGTATGTTTCAATATCTCTCAAAAATCCAGGAGACGACGTGATACTGTCCACCCTGGGCACCAGGTACCTCAGGGAGCGTTGCCGTCGCTATATTCGTGTTCAGCGACCTCGAAAACTCCCAATCAACGAGTCACGACAAAAAAGTCGTTAATTTTCCGTGAAACTGTTGGAGACGATGTCGATACTGCCCACCCTGGGCACCAGGAACCTAGCAGAGCGTTGCCGTCACGATATTCGTGTTCTGCGACCGCAAAAACCCCCGAGTAGCAAAACTGGACTTATTTCCATAAATATTGATGGAGTTCTTATTTATTGTCTCTGTCGCTGCACTTTATACATATAGGTTATGGTCGCATTCGACCCGCATATTAACTCATTATAAGCTTAAAATTGGTTAAAAATTGGGTTATTTTTAACGAAAGAAATAAGGTTATTCTTACTAAGCAAGCCAACGCCTAAGCTAATTCTTCTACCAGGGTGCGCGTTCATGATCTTTCGTTAAGTTACACGGATTTGTTTAATTATATGAAAATGTACTCAACACTTACAATAATTACATATTCAAAAAGAAAATTTTCATCAATTTAAAAATTTTACTATAAAATTTAAGCTGTCACGTCGATGCATTACCTTTCGAGTTTTAACTCCAAGCATTACCGATCTCACATTCACTTCAGCCAAATGATTCACGATTTCACTTCCAGATCGCGCTTCTCAATAAGTTCTTCGCATATTCTTCGCCTCGTGCTTTTCAGATATACCTATTTGTAAATTTATTTAAAACTACGCGTATGTAATAGCGATCGGGTAATTGAAATCTAATACAGTTTTTAGTCACGCCATTTAAATATTTTTTCACGCGTTTTTTATAACTTTATCGACAAAGCATTTACCTGCTTACTTTCCACTCGAAGTTCACGATTTCACTTACAGATAGCGTCTCTATAGAAAATAATTCAAATAATTCATTCATGTTTGCTGTTTAGTCTTTGTTTTTCGTCTTTTTTCTGATCCAAAATTCTTTTCAACAAACACTTCAAATACAGCAGCATCGTAATTCATACAAAAATTATATTTTCATGATTCTAACTTTCAATTTGCAATATGATATTGCAGGCATGTAAGTACTACTTTCTTCTAGAATTTATTATGCAGGAATAGCGACATAATTCAAATTCTCGTAAGTTACTTCAAACATTCATCCTGCTAACCTTCGTGAACACTCCTTTACACTCTTGGGTAATAAGTAACTGTAGCTATGCATTTTTTTGTCGATCTGTAAATTCATCATGTTTGTCAATATTTCTGTTTTTTTTTTACACATTAAGCTCCTTGAGGGGAGTCAGGCCTCAATCAGACGGTCAAACACGCTTTAACATCTGATTCGTTCCAAAAGAGTTCACACCTTTTATTCGTAACTCGCCGATGCACAAGGTACTCGCGCGATGAAAGTTAACGACTCCTCTGCGCGCTAACCGATAATAATCCGCGTGCCTCGTTCAGAACGGTAATGCGTGTGTGCAATGCAGGCTGCCGACTGTAAAAGCTAATTAAGTGTAAAGTGACTTTCTTAAAATAGCCGTCAGCTGTTACTTTCAGTGAAGCGCGGACAAAATCAATCCAAGGAAATAAATCTTCCAAACAATCTTTTACTTCGAAATCGAAGCGCGTATACGATTATCTTCACTGGAAAAGTCGGATATCCACTCGATAAGCAAAGTAACGATCCACTCGACATAATTCAGCATGTAGATCTTAGCGCAACACACGAGGCTGCATAGTTTAAAACTCGGCTATCGCGACTAGCAGGATGTGCGAATCCGAACGCTGGCCTCGACGAAGAAAGAGAAAGACAAGCGGACTTGCGCAAGGTGTGGAACTTTTCTCTCCGTGTCTTCTCGTCACTCAACTTAACGCACACGCGCAAGTACTCTCGATCGGACAATTTAGTTCCGCGTCTCACGCTTTTGTCGGTCAAAAGCTTAATTTTGTTCGAGGACGGTCTCTAATGTTAAAAATAAGGTTTCATTCAAGAGAATTTGCGCGTGGAATGTCTGTCACGGCGCAGTAATTTCAATGCTCGACTGTTTTGTTTGGTTTTTATAGTTATGCAAGTGTGTGAAATTATTCTGGATAATGAAAAAATTCGTCGCGGAGTTTATAGAAGTCTGTTATATTGTATATGATATAATCTATATAACGTGTTACATCTTCACGTTTCGAGTTTATAATGAGCCCGGTGAATGAGAATATTGTACGATCATCTATTACACGATGAAAAAATATTCGTTTCCATCACCGATACTTGTTCGCGAGTTTCACGCGTAACCGAATCGATTATAGAAACGTTTCAAAAATAAGTCTTGACTTAATTGTGATCATAAAAATGTCTCCGACATCAGATGGTTTATCATTTACATAACCGATTTTAATGGACTCCCTATTCAACCTACCGATTTCGATTCACATGGGTGAATTCTAATACTCCTGGTCTTCATAAATTCGTTATATAGAATCCGCTTATATATAAGCGACAAAATCCGCTGTCCCAATCGCCTATTGTCGCATTCCCATTTTCATACTGGTCAGTAAGATTGCGAGACATTATATTCATTTTTTCTTTTTTAATATTTTGACATATGCTAATGTAGTCGTTAGTTTACGACACCTATGGCAGTTGACATTTGCCAATTTTCAATTCCTCGTCCCCGCGAATAATAAAACCTTCGTTTCATAAGCTTTTATTGCCACGGCATCAACGGCTCTTAATGATCGTCAACAATTCTTGTCATAAGATGTTAGTTTAGCATTTCTATATCGTAAAAGTGTATGATTGACTAGCCGCCAGAGACGAAAGCATTTATCCATCACATCCAACCACACAGCTAACGCACGTTTTCACTTTTCGCACGGGCCCGCGCACCCATAAATCCCCTTCCGCCATATCACGGAATAAAACTGTAAAAGGCAAAAACAACAAAAAGAAATGCCAGTCATCGCACGTAGCCGCAAACACACACGCACACACACATACACACACACAACGCGAGGGTCGCAATTGCCAAAGCATTTGGCAGAGCCAGCGTTTATCGTCTCGCGCACAGAAAATCTTTATCCCGGCATTTCGCACCGCCACATGCACGCGCAGTATAGTCCATATGCGTATTTCTCATCGATGTGTTGCCCGTGGGTGACGTCAGAGTTGCACAACCAGCGGCGACAGGTGAAATTAACTTTCATCCGACGAGGTGGACCCGTGTTCTACGGTGTCCGTCGAAAGTTGATTTTGTATAAACACGCGCGAATAGAATAGATAGGTTAGGATTACGAATCAAGGGCAGTCGGCCAGATATATTAGATCTTGATATCGGATTTTGCGATCGATCAATTAGATGAAATGCAAATTCATCAGACTGATTGGCTAATTTCGTTTTATGGCGATAAAATTATAAGACATTTTATGCAATCGCTTTTTCAGCTGAATCTCGGAATAGCTGGAAATAGCTTTAATTTTATTTTCTCGATGATGTGTATGAAACTAAGATTGGTTTGCAGGACATGTGATATTTAGCTTTGATTGAGACATCGTCATAAGGTGAATAAACAAAATAGGATATTTTTGAATTGATTTTATTGCTTCATTTGTAAAAAAAAAAAAAACACGAGAAAATTTAGATTTAGAAGATCTATTGAAGCCTACCAAAATACAATATTGTTAAGCCTAATTAGTAGAATTTGATTTACAAACGTTATATAGATTTCAATTTAACATACCAGTTCTCAAAATTTTTCATAAATCATATCACAGACGAATACGAGGTGATTTATTTATCGCTGTGACTTGACTTTCATTACGTAAAAAAATATAATATTTAGTTTAGCACACTATGCTTAATTTAACTTTGATTTAGTCTTGCATTAACAGTAAACATGAACAGTAACATAGAAACATAGTTCTTACACCGCTACGTATTCACAATCCTTAAAAAGACCTTACGCAGTTACACCTAAAATCAACTATCAACACCTTCACAAATGGCACTTAACGAAAATGCGTTGCTCATATAACGAAATGTACAAAGTTATTTTACAATCTGAGGTAAATAGAGACGCACCAAACGACTTGTCTAAATTCTACAAAATACTCACTCGCAGTGCCTCTTGCTCATAAACTTATTTATGTAATACTTTAGCGAGTATATATTTGCAGAGAAAAATGAAAGGTAGATCCCGTTGGTCTTGAGAGGCCGGTGCACGAGTAGAAGGACAATATTGCTTAGCCAAACTGAAAGTCGAATAGCTCTCTCACTGACTCAAGATTCCGCTGATAATTCGGCTGAAATTATTGCCATCCGCATACTGATTTCGCAGCTCGATTGCATCGCTGCAGTACGCGCACATATTTCAGCTGCGGTCGATGGAATCTAGCTTAAATTTATGTCTGTCTTCAAAGCTACTGACGCCCTTTTGATTCACAAAATGAAATTGACTCCTGACCTGCTTTTGCAAAGATTTGTAGTTAGTAAATTTTGCTCGTTAAAAGTCAATTTAGTACAGCTATATAAGTTTACTTGAACATTAGTATCGAAGCCTTATTTCAAATATCTGATTCATTACACTGACCAAAGGATATCATTCCGCATTGAAAATTAAACGCTACATCCACGAACACTAAAACGTTTGCACAACCAAAACTAAAGTTGCATTGATTCCACTTTTTGGTTAACTCCATGAAACCGTAGACGCGCACTCGTCACGAATCGTAGATCCAGTTTTTGTTCCACTTTCAACGCATTCGCCTATCTTGTGAAACTTTAACACACGGCAGAGTAAATCACGCCACACCTGCAGTGGTAGCGTTCCTGTACGTCCTCCTCTTTCTCTTCATCCACTGTTCCTTGATCATGTCGGCTCCCTTCTCGGCGATCATGATGACTGGCGCGTTAATGTTACCGCTGGTGATGGAAGGCATGATGGAGGCGTCGATGACCCTTAGTCCCTTTACACCGTAGACCCTGAGCTGTGGGTCAACGACAGCCATGGGGTCACTCGGTGGTCCCATCTTGGCAGTGCAGCTCATGTGGTAGATGGTCATGGTGTACTGCCTTATCGCACAGTTCCAGTACTCGTCTGTGAAGTGTGGCAAGTGCTTGCAGTTAGGCAGTGGCTTGCTGTGGAACCGAGCGCCGAACTTGCGCATCGTTGAAGTCTGTCCAAATGCGATGGCTGCCTTGACACCCTCGCGCAGCACGTCTACGTCATGCGGATCAGTCAGATAGTTGTGGTACATGAGCGGGTACTCCAGAGGATTTTTAGAACGAAGCTTGATAAAGCCACGAGATTTGGGACGAAGTATCATGGGGAAGACACCGAAGACGTCTCGGTTGTTGATCTGGCCGAAGACCTCGTTGTAGAACTCGTCGGTGAGACCGTGAGCGTTTTTCACTTGCGTACCACCGTCTGAGTTGGTGGAGGAACTGGTAATCATAAACTCGATGTCAGGCCAGTCATCAGTCTGATTGGCGTATTTGGTGGAGATGAAGCCCACAGCTTCCAGACCCACGCTCGAGGTTAATGGGCCATCCTCCGTTATGGCATACCTAAAAGATTAAACGATTCTTTATTAGTTGAATTAAAATTTAGCCTATCTTCCAGCTGCTAATTTGAAATATACATTATACATCTTCTACAAATAAAAACTTTCTTTTTTCTTTTGTTACAGGTAAGACGCTCATCTTCTCACAAAGCATTCAGAAATTAATGAAGAAAGAAGCTTGGTAAGTCGTTGAATTATCCTTCCCACACACGCGAATCTCGAATAACCACCTTGACCCACTGCTCGCGCAAGAGAAATGCGAGAATCCGAACTCTTACCTGAGCGCAGAATTGAAGTTAACCAGTCGGTTGGAAATGATGCTAATGGGATGGTCAATGAGAAAAGCTAGACCACCGACGGCGATGTGATCCTGCAAATTCTGTCCAACTCCAGGGGAATCCTGTATAACAGGGATGCCAACCTCGCTAAGGTGCTGAGCTGGTCCGACACCGGATAACATTAGCAGCTGGGGTGAATTGATAGCTCCAGCTGCAAGGATGACCTCCTTGCGCGCGTAGACGACCTGTTTTACGCCGTCACGTATGAATTCGACGCCGTAAGCGCGCTTGGTTGCCGGATCGATAAGGACTCGGGTCGCGTGGCTCCAGAGCGACAGGTGGAAGTTGGGCCGAAGGCTGATTGGCCGAACGAAGGCTTTAGCAGTACTGCAACGCGTCGCTCGACGCATCGTATACTGGAACAAAGCGAAGCCCGTCTGCTGAGCTCCGTTTATGTCCAAAATTTCGTAGCCCATCTCCTCACCAGCTTGCAGGAAGGCGACACCTAAGGGTGTGTTGTAGGGGGCGTCCTGGATTGTTAGGTATCCGCCTGAAAAAATTTGAATGATTAAATCAGTTATTATATATGTCAAGCCAATTTATGATATGGCAAAATGAACGTCTGCACTCGCACTTGAATTACACGGTCATAAATGTAACCAATTTACTGCACTTTCGAATATACATCTATAATGCAGTTATGGTACACGCAACGCGCTGCTGATATAAAACATGCAATAATGCTTGATACTATATCTCAAAATCTAAATGTTGTACGAAATTCACCGCTTCATGTGAAAGATGCGATTTCGTAATTATTCAAAAATGTCTATCTTATAGAAAATATAATGTCAAAGACAGATTTTTACCATCGTGAAATAGCGGCAACCTATCGATAATCTCGAAACGCCGAGTCGGCGATTTTGCAGCTGTTATAACGAAGCCATAGGCTCGCACACCCCTACAAGAGCAAGCGTGACCTCAAGTGCATCTCTGCGTGCGACATTAATCCGCCAGATAGAGAGCCGCGCCGCCGCTCCTAGCACGCGCATATGCAGTCGTGTCCGCACACGAACATATACGCACGCGCACACAGAAGCAGCGGTCAGACAGAGAACCGGTCGATCGGCATCCGATTTTTTTCCCCGTGACATAATTTGACCCAGTGAGCGGAGAGCGCGAACACGAGCTACACGCGTTTCCCGTGCTCGCGTGCGCGTGACTGGCCGCCGAGTAATTGCGTTAATGATGTGTTCCGAGCGGCGCGCTTACAAAATCTGAGCAACCATGAATTCTTGCCGCGGCTTGAAAGTATCAATTTCATAATGGGGAAATTGGACATCGCTTGATACATACACGCGAATTCGCTCCGACGCGCTTTTCATCGGTCAAGTGACTGGAAAATGGTATGGTTCGATTCGTGGTTTTATTAAGCTTCACTCGCACGAGATATGCGATTTGACTCGCATACGTCGAACGGATTTTCGGAGGGTACGCGTGTTTTTTTTAACCGGCGCGGATGTATAGCTTTTTACGATAAGCCGCGTTACTTAACGAGGGGAACTGGTATCTGGGTCGACGACGAAGGATTTTTTTTATTAGAACTGGATGTTGTGTTGGGGTTTTCCGAGTTTGTTTAGTAATTAGTTTCGTTATAGGTTGAGAGTTTAGTTTTTCTTGCGAATATGTGAAACTTGAGCAATTCAATTTTATTTAAAGCGAGATAAAAAGTTGCGTGCATTCTGCAGTTTTCAATTAATTCGTGAATTAAATTCGAGGTTAAAATAGGATTAGATTGCAGTGAAACTCCCCTTACAGTTTCGTATATCTGGTTAGTTTTGCAAGTTATATGGAAAAGGCTTTTAGCGAATATTCTAACTCTTGAATTTATTTAATAGTTATTTAATAAACGCTCTTCGAACTTTCCCATTTCTCCACTCTAGCAGTGATCCCTCTTACGTGGACTTGCCAGAACAATACAAGGCAATAATTCGACACCTAATGACGCTTGAAGCTTCACGACATAAGAATCTTATTAAAGGAGGATTAATCTTATTAGGTAACCGCAAACAGCAATCATCCCAAACTTTCCACGCTTTTACGCTTTGATACATTTGCGCAATTCGATTACTATACACACAATAGATCGCATTTTTTATGATAGTTGAGAAACCTTTGAACAACGACTATTTTTTCTTAGAGATTAAACTATACCTGTAGAATTATTATTGTGAGAGCGAATCTCAAAGTCAGAAAATAACTTTAATTTTCAACGTTTATACGAAGCGTCGCAAGCTCTCGTAAATCTCTCACTTCATTAAATTTATTCGACTTTATATACCAACAATTTTTGCACCGCGCGGTCGTAGATCACGGAATCCCTCCACATCTATTCGCATATCACTTCGACTCAACACGTACGCCTAAGAGAGCTTACGCAATAGATTCCGAAGCAGAGCTTTCTAGGGTATGGTAATGAAGTGATACTAATGCCGAGATACAGGCCTCGTTGTATACCGGGATATATCATCGAGATCGCATGAGAGCTGCTTGTAAATCGATCGTTTTCGGCGATCCGGCTCCTCTCTCTTCGGAGTTTGTTTGCTCGCGCAGCTTAATACAAAGTGTATAGTGCTATTATGAAGATGTTATTTTGAATCTTTGGTTGGAGTATTAGATAAGACTTGAATATTCGACAGTGAAGATGGCTGTATTTACGTGAAGAATTTATATTGAATGAGGAAAGCGCTGGTATTAGATAAAACAACCAATCAAGTAATAAGACTTGCAATAAAAGTTCTTGATTGAAAGTTTAATTAAAACTTTTATCGACGCGATGCATGGAATCAAAATCCAAACTTACCAGTTCCGTGATACTTCTGATCCCGAGCCAAGTAGGGATTTCTTTGATCCTCGGACTTTTTGAAGTAATGAAGTATGTCGTCATATCCCCAGCCGGGATTTCCGAAGCTCTCCCATTGATCAAAGTCGCGTCGATTTCCTCGAATGTAAAGCATCGTATTCAAGACGCTCGAGCCACCGATTACCTAGAGAAGAGGAGAAAATCATTCATTAAAGCACATGTATCCCTGTACTCATTATATAGTCAAAGAAGTTATCACAACAAATCGTTTGTCATCGCAGGCACCTTTAAAATCACAATCCCTCTCAAAATCGATCATCAGTCCCACTTCCAAAGCATTACCTATATATCCGAGCAACAAGAAGACTTTCTCAGCCACATTCTCATCCAATCGCCATCGAAGCAATTATGTACAATCGATACACCCAAATAACACATTGCGACAGATCGAACAAAAAAAATCTATCGTTAAGGGCCGCACTCGAATCGGATCGATGTCATAACTTCGGACCGACACAATCGCTATGACTTTTCCTCGATTTCACAAAATCACGTTTCCCGCGTTTTGTGCGTGACCCGACGGTTAGCTCCGTAATCATGTGTGTGTGTGAGTATAGTGTGCGCGCAAGGGACTTTCTACACTGCTATATATACGCGATTACTCCGAGAGAACCGCGCGACCGGCGATCTGATTCATTTGAGACGAGTCATTACGGGGAGCCGGCGGTTTTCCGTCTCGGACTATTCCCGAGCTTGGATGTGTTTTTATAGACATTGAAACGGCGTGAGCTTCGCGGAAGTCCGAATGGAAAAATAGTAGTGATGGATGGTTTTGGGTTCGCCGTGTCATCTAAGTTTTGCGTATACGTAATCGTTTTCAGGAATTAAGTGGACTTCATATGATCGATAATTTAGAGATTCGAGAGAAGCAAAACAATCAAAGCGAAGATCTCAGTGGCGATGAAGCGCGAACACAAAAAGCCCCGAATATAGCGACAGAAAACGAAATTTTACTTTCACTCTGACCCGGTTTCGCGAGTGGCCAATGCGCACTTGACACTCGCCGCAACCGCGCGATATACGAATGCACGCTATATACCCACGCGTATACATGCATGCCTCGCTGAGTCCACGATTATACAATTACGTCGTTTGTACGCGTTGGAGAGTATACGGCTGGTTCTATTATACGATTTTTTAACGAAGTTACCTTGGCTCCGCTCGAGTTTGCCGGCGCCGTTCTCTTTGAGCTGTCGAGACGCCCCTTTTTTCGGGAGGAAAGTTTCCGCATTATTTTGTTTTTTCTTAGTCGAGTCTTATTTAAGAACGAGGAAAAGGGAGTTTTAAGTTTGTTTATTTTCGAGTTGATGCTTATTTTCACTTTTATGCCGAAACAGTAACAGGATTGCAAACCCTACTCTCGCGTAAACGGACCACTTGGATCGAAGATCTAAATAATCCAACCGCGAGTCGGCCGAGCCATCGCCGCGTACAGAAGCGAGGCGTGTCTCAATTACCGATTTTTTTGTCCGCATCGCAGCAATCGGCTTACATAAGTTCGAATCGGACATTCGCGCTGCATGCATTCTCCTCCGTGGTTTTTCATCGGCCACGACGGCCGGCTTCATTAATAATACCTGCAGACTCGGGCGTTAACTCGCCCGGCACTGCCAACAATCGTTCTATCATTCGCAACTCCCCGGATAGCCTTTGCTTTCCTTCCTAATTCTACTCCACGTCTGCATGATTGCGCAAGGACTTGTAAAGTATTTGCTTTATTGTTGAGTATGGATATAATACGGGGATTTGATTTTATTGGACTGTGATATTTCCGCTGGAATTGGAGAAAAATCAAACATGCAATAAAAGGTCCGTTAAGTATGTAGGCGTGATCGATCTGTGGCAGTGAGTTTAAGAGATTTTTAGATTACTAATGTTTCTGATGTTGACTCTTCTCGTTATATAGTTTAAACTGCGTTTTGCATAATATTACCGATCTAATCTCTTTTCCTTTGCAAATTAGAATGTTAGTTCCGTATCTTTGTAACAAATGTAATTTGTAACAATAATTGACGAACTTGTTAGTTTCCAAGTACTAAAAGCTTAAAGGCAGACTTCAAGCGCAATTATTCGCTTCGATAAAGGCATGATCACGTATGAGCAGCAGCGGTAATCGCTGCAAACGGTTAGATTTATATCTTCGGGGAGAACAAAATCACGCACGAGAGCGAGTATATAGGTGCTAAGAAACGTGCACATAACGAGCGTAGACGCCGCGACAAAGCGGAAGTTCCTCGCAACTACAAAAGGCCGACGTCCGCGGGAGGAAAACGAATAAAGACTGTCATTAATTTCTCGGGTATAATCATGGATCGTTAAGCGGCGCTAAGAGGCGGTGCGCAAAGCATTTTCAGGACTCTCGCTCTTTTAAGACTCCGCGGCCGCTCTCGCGTACGTCCAGCCAGGTCTAGCCTCTTGTGTACACTATATACATTATTCAGAGAGCGTATGTCGGTGGTCAGTCAAAGGAAAGGCCGCTCTTGGCTGTCAAAACAGAGCGACGAGACAAAATGACTCAATTGGCCTGGGCTCGTAGATTTGCATCTTTTCACTTTCTGCAGGCCAAGCAGCCGAACCGCTCTCTAAGCGGTGCAGCGACGCGACGGTTTGTTGGAGCTCGTCGCTCGCTCAAAGTCGAAAAAGCTCGCGACCGTGTGCAGCCATTGTCTAGGGGCCGCTATTGTTATCCCGGAGATAATGCCGAGGGTCGGAGACGATCGTCGTGTTATTTCCGCAGTCGTTTGTCGAGAGGTGCGCAGGAGGAGCGCTTGCTGTTGTAAGTTTAACGAACATTTCTAACGTCGAATCGACTTTTTAAGTGATTTCGTATACCTATTTCCGCATGTGAACGAATTCATCCCTTCGACGCGACGACCCTTATTTTCTCGCTGCGATTACTTCCTGAATAATTGACGCGGCAATACAGTAGGGCAAAATTGGAGGGGTGGCAGGAATACGGTGCGTTGACTCTCATACTTGAGGGAGAAGTGCGCCGAATCGAGAGGCTCGAGCCTCGCCTAATTGGCAATTAGAGCGCTGCGCAATGCTTTTAGGGGATTATAGAGACAAACTGCTTTTTCTTCTCATTCAGCAATTAATCTCGACTCGAGTGGACACCGACGCGGCAGATGAATTCGTTGAGACTTTCAGGGTATAGGATTTTGTATCACTGCTACACAAAAAAGTCAGCGAGAGCACCCCTCTAAGTCTATTACTTGCAAATTGAAAAAAACCACAGAATAATATTATTGCAATTTCAACGTTTTCGACTTAAAAAATATATCAGAACATTTTCCTCTTAAATTTGCACAAATAATTGAAAACAAAATTTTTTTAACCGGAAAAGTGAAAATTGTTTATAACTAATTGAACAGCGCCAGGACTCGTTCCTTCCGATCGAGCTCCCGACTCCGCAAACGTCGCACGGCAGTGGGGAGGGGCCTGTATAACAATACAGCTCTCTCGACGCTGTTGACAGCGCCACGAAGCCTGCGGACTATTTACCGTGATAGCTACTTTAGACGCGCTTCGGGCGTTCCTGTCATGTATGCTCAATTTTACTTTTGTAGATTAGGAATTCATAAACGTAAAAATCTTGCCCGAAAAGGAAGAGCCAATCGTAGTGCAGTAGATTCATTTAAAATCTGACATTTTAAGGTTATATTGAGCCTAGCAGAAAAGCATCACCCCGCAGGCGCGTCGCGCACTCTCGATGTTTCGACTTGATTCGATATTCTTTAAAACATAACTAATGATAATTTGAAAAAAGTGATGCAAATGAGAAATAATTCAATCTATAAATGCACACGATTGATTCTTTTGTTCAGGATTATACACTTTTGAACTTGAAAAAATATCGAATTGTCATGTCACATCGACTCACCTTTCCTCTGGTCCAGCAGCAGCGCTTGTCTACCATAGCCTGGCACGCCGAGTCCTGCGGCTGCGTCCGGTACTTCCAGTCGAGCTTGCTCTTGTGCAGATAAAGAGAGAGTATGGGCACGTCGGTGATCTCGGTCTCGTGACCTCCAGCCTCGAGCAGCAGCACCGACCAGTCCGGGTTCTCGGTCAGCCTATTGACCAGGACGCTGCCGGCCGAGCCGCCCCCTACCACCACGAAGTCGTACTCGCGCCTGAGCTCGCGCTGGACTCGCGGGTGGTTCTCCGGGTCCATGAGGTCGTAGTGGAAGTAGGCGATCGCCACGATCAGCGCGGGGATGAAGGCCACGACCTTGCCCACGCCGAGCAGCACCGTCGCGGCCTTCACCGCACCCGCCACCACCGTCGCCACCGCCGCCACCATTCTGCCGGCTTCTTTTCTCCTTTACCACCCTCTTTTCGTCCTCGGCGACTGATTTTCGGTTTCGAAGAGTCTTCGAGCGAGCGCAAGGCGTTCTTTCACTCAGTGCGTGAAGAGAGTTTGCCTGGAAGCAGAATCGTTCGTTAGCGCTATCCCGTACTCTGCTAGGTGCTGGCACAAGAGATCGTCTGCGAATGACGCGACGCGTTGCCCGGCTCAGCCTCGACTGATCGTTCAAGAGCGGGAAAGATGACCGACGCTCCTGATTAACAGTTATTTCCGGTGAGGTTTTCGCAAAAGTAGGGAAAATTACGCTCAGGTATCCCGGAATATTACAGGGGGGCGCCCGAAATAAAGGTGGCTGCGAGAGTGGGGATAATGGATATGTAGGAAGATATAGGGGGCAGAGGATCGGCGCGCAGGTATACGTCCTACAATGACACAGCGCGAACAGCTTGCCAAAATGCGCGTTTGAAATTCTCTAGATATTTGCACGCATATCGACTGCACTGGGTTAATGCAAGAACTTTTAGACACCAAAATATCTATCTCGTCTACTGTGAGGTCGTTTTGACGTTTTGCGAAATCTCGCGCATGCACCTCAATGTCCAAAGATTCTTATTTATGCATGCAAAATATGCGGTTGCATAAATTAATTCGCGTTATGTAAGAAAGAGGATTTAAAAGGTTTTCAGCATACTTTATTGGGGCCACTCCTCTGCAATGAAATTAAATGAAAGTGGTCCGCGAGCAATGACTTAATTTTCCTATGAATCGTGAATCATGTCCATGGCTTACTTTCTCACTTCAAAATAACACAGAGATGCGATTGCTAAAAACTGTTGGCCGGATTAGTTTGATTTGAATAAGCCACTAATAAAATGTTCAAGCGTGCAATAATTCAGTCATTCATCCGTCAAAGCTTCGTTATTTTCCCAGCAAAACGCAGAAAGTCGACTCTCACCTCCTGACGGTACCGACGCCCAAAACGCCAACAAAAACAAAAGCACACAAACCCGTCGCCGGCTACTCCGTACGCACCTATTCACTCGCCGTCAAACACTCAAGAAAGCGTATAAAAAACCTCCTCCAAACAACAAACTCCACTCACGGTTTCATCTTCGACGACGTTCCCGTCTCTGGCTCACTGTCCCACGCTCGTCGTCGGCTGCAGCTCGAATGGCTTTCGAACCTTCCGCAGTCCAGGACGATCTGACGGCCAGCAGGAGAAATTCATTCGGCGCTCGCGTATGCGTGTGACGAAACCAGAACGCGATATATACCTCGCGGTGATGTAAAAATTCCTGCCGTAATCTCGCACGTGTGTGCCCGGCTGCCTGTCGAAAGTCAAGCCGAAAATATGGTTAAACAGGTAATTACCCCGGATGGGCCTGACTCGTGTATTGAGTAACGGCCCGATCAATAGCTACAATCTATGCGTGAAATGGTGATTATGGCGATGATGTTCGGACGATGGTGAGTTTGGTAGGAAAATCCGGATGAGGATCTTTCGGAGCGATAGTTCTAGGCTTTTAGGCTTCTCTAGGCTTCGATCTCAACTGCCGAGATACATGATAGAGTGAAATGATACAGAGTGATGACACTTGCGAGAGACGCGTCTCGTTTATTTCTATTTTTATGAAAACGAGATAAACGGAATTCGGATGATGCAAATTTCAGTTTCTTCACGGATAGGCGCGTGCGTATATTTCTGGAATACGAATGCATTTATATTTCATAAAACAAGTGTAAACCAAGAGAGAGATTAGATCAAAATTTACGATGAGAAAAAAAATACATGAAATTGACAGTGTTTATTGGGCAATGAAAGCGCTCGACCAGTTTGCGTATCTTGACTCGAGAACAGGAGTCGTCTTTCGTTGTTGTTATAGCATGCTACTTTTACCGAATCCGTTAAGCGATGACTGTCGAAAATTTCTTCTCGAGCCATGACCAATAGCGTGACATAATATTGCACGTGCGGTTATACCAGTCAGAAAACGTCAAACTCGATTACTCGACAAACGGACTGTTGAAAAAGCGCCTCGTCCGCCCTTTTGAGAAACAATGCTCACATTTAAAAAAGCCTATAGATCTACGTTTATACTCAGAATAGAAAAACACACTCGAAGGTAAATTTGCCTGCGAGTAAGTGATGGGCACCGGCGTCTATTGACACGTCGAGCTGCCGAAAATGCTCGGCCTAGCCGGCGGGTCTGTATCGCGACGCTCTTTCACAATGGTCATCCGAAATGTTTGACTTTCTATACCCGAGTCAACAGCTCGTTTGTTCATTAGACCCTAATCAAACACGTACTTAATACTTATTTGATAGCCATTAGGCGAAAGAAAAAAAGGATGATTAGAGGATGAAATTTCCATTGACGGGTTGGGATTGTAAACTGAGAGCGTCGTTAAAGTGTCAAGAAATAAAGCGATGATCGCTGGCAGATTTTTCGGGAATTTTCGAACGAACGTAACAACTTACTGTCCACAGCTACGCGTACAGAACAACGTACGTTTTTAAGATTAATTCCATCTCGAGGCGGAGATCAACATTACATAATGTAAATATTGTATGTAAAAAACTTGTCAGCTGTTGCATTGTACAAACGTATTTGTATTTTGCCTTACGTAAGTCCGCGTATTATTGTATTTCCCAGTCGGATCGAAAAAGAAATTTGCATACTCGCTGTAAATCATAAAAGGGAGTCTCGAAGAACATAAAAGTTTCGCTACGTGATATAATACGGCTTTTAAAACCGCAAAAGCTCCAATCAGTCTCAATAAAACTATTTTACCGAAAAAAAGATCGATCAGATGAGCTTACCAAAATGACAAAAAATCTTCGTATCACGGCATTATAACACTTACACAAAGCTCCTAACAAGTTCACACACTGTACTGTATTTTGCAGTAGCACGTAACGCAAGAAAGCGCGTCGAAAAGCACGTGGCCCGCGAGTCGCGTACACGGCTCCTGCGGAGCCAGAGAAAGCGCGAGACTGCGACTTCGGACATGGGGCCACGAACGTATAAAGTCGACGTGCAGGTGTTACCACCACCATCACCTGCGCTCCGCCAAAAGGCTATGAGCAGCGCCGCTCGTGCAGCCGCGATTGCTCTTGGCACTGCTGGCCGGTGTGTACGTGACGTTTTGCTCGGTACCCTGCTATTTCGGTAAAAGCCGGGGGGACCTAGGGTAGATGCAAAGCGGCAAGGTTAATTTGATTTTGGTAATCGAGTTTGTTCTACAGGGGAGTTTAAAGCGCGCTTTGCTCGGGAAAATTCTGTTTTATTGATTTAAAAATGTAAATTTGCGCAGGTAAACTCATTTCGAGAATCATTTTTTAAAGAGCAAGCTATTAAATGAAGTAGATTATATGAGTAGGTAAATATGCAGGTTGAGCTGAGCTCTGAAAATCCTTCGAGTTTGTGAAATCCCTGTAAACAAATCAAACGGAGGAATCAGCAGCTTTTAGTAAAAATCCTCGTAATTCTTCGCTGGATATACGCACAGTTTTCGCAACGCCCTTGTCCAGACTTTTTTCCTCGTTCACGATCCCGTTCGTGCATCCTTGACTTCGCCATAACCACTACCACCACCACCTGCGCCGCTCTCATAATGATATTTTCTCTCCACGGACACTACATTGCTTTTCATGCGTTTGCTCCCGTTCGGCACGTATACCGCAAAATTCCATGGCTCGCGGTTATTTCGATGGAATCGTCGTTCGCTGACTCAATACTGCGAGCATTAAACGATCGTTAGGCGCGGACGCGCGCGATTTTTCGAATTCTTGGACCTTGCGTGCTTCGAGTGTTCTCGACGATCGATATGGAACCTCTTGAAATTTCGACAAGGACGTCTGTGGATAGAAGCGTGTTTGCACTTTCCCGAAATCTGGATTATTTGCGATCGACTTTGCCGCGGTCTATTGATTCATCTCGAAAATGGGGAATTTCAGGATTTTGCAATCCCTTTAAAAGCCATCGAGAGCGAGGATGGAGAGAATCGTGAGATGGTGTTGTGTAAAATATTATATCCTGATTCTCTGCAATGCCGTATAATAATAACTCATCCGCTCGAGGGTTTTCATAAGTACATCTGCCTAAAAAATATCGCTAATCACAGCTTTTTCTTCGCAAGTCTTGCGCTTCGGCAAATTCATCATGCACATCTTTACGCGTGATCTGCAAAAAATAAATGACAAAGTAACCAAGATCGATGCATAAAAGTAGAAAGAAGCAACCTTATACACGAAGATCGACCAGTAGTTACAACCTCAACTGCAGCTTCTTTCGAGTGAATGATTCATGCGATAGAACAATAATATCTCTTTAATAGAGTCATTTAAAGTATAACTAAGATTGATGCGTTTTTTACAGTATAAAGAGTTACAGAACAAAATCGATACGCTTTATCGTCTCAACCAAGTAAAAAACCATAATACTCACCAGCGTATAGAATTAACAATTCATACGTCCAAACTCGCCACAGTCCCTTATTATACAAGACTATTTGAATTGAATGGCAACAAACGCCAAAGCGCGCCGGTAGACGCTCTAAACGATCGCATTATATCCACGCATCGGCGACTCTATATCCCAGTTTCACTTTCTTCGAGTTCACGGTGTCACGCTTCTTAATGCAATCTCGCGCGCTGCGCTTGATGCAACTTTTATGTATATAGCACATCCCATATGCACAGCATATTACGCGTCGAGGTTCATTATACTCTTGTAATGCCGAGCCGGGCTCTCTGTAATAAGCAAAAAGGCGAGACTAAACACATACGTAATTTTTTGTGCGCTATCCTGTCTAACGATTAAGTCCCTCGGTCGGATCGCGAATCGAGCCATTTTTTCTGCGTGCGAATTTGTATAATCGGCTGAATCTTTTGCAATCCATCAGTGAAAGCTGTACCGACGTGCTTTTATCGATTGACTAACGAGCTTTCATCGCAAGTATGAATAATCGTTTGATATACGTATACGACTTGATATTGTGCGAAACTCCGGTTTTTAGTACCGATAAAACGACGCGACTGGAATATAGCAAAGACACTTTTACATCCTCTACTGCTGTAATATTATTTTCTGCTTAAGAAATCGCTAATCACAGCACAAAATGTACACCTAAGCCACATATAATCAACGTTTACTAAAGGCTAGTCACCCGTAATAAAAAGCATACGCGTTCCGTACTACATATCGGAAAAACCACTTTGTAAAGTACAGGTAATTTATATCGATGATGCGTTTATTTGAAAAGCTACATTCGTTTAACCAGAACATTACACCTCTCGAAAGTAGAGCTTTTTGGAAAACTGATTCTGTCATATATATAGAAATATTTATAGCAATTGTACTCCGCGTGAAAGTTGCCTATACAATCACCATCATCGAAGCTGGTAAAAGCAAATTACACATATAGAGCAGGAAAATTCGATTGCACACCTGCACCGTTTTGCCGCTGACGAAATCCTCAGCGATGCATCTCGAGCCGACGCTCATTATAACCGGTCGGCGGCGATGCACGTTTTCATTGTGCTTCCCTACCCGCACAACTAGTGCGTACACACGAACTCACTTAGGCCGGAAAAATTTGAACGCACTCCGCGAAAGCGCCCAAATAGATCCTTACACGCGCGCCTATGCGCTACTCGGAGCTTGCGAAACGTCCCTCGTCGCGGCGATGATTCAATCCTTCCGCGCAGTTGTCGTGGTCGCTCTTGTGATTCGTGTATCGTCGAGGCTTTTCGGATCGTGAGGAAGTTCGCTGTGTTTAGTTTGGGAGGCCGGAGTTCGTTTAGTACAGAAGACTTGCATAGTTCTTTAGGTTGATTGACTCTATGGACATCGAGTCTTTCGCTGAAGAGCTGTTTTAGAATATTATATGGAAAAAAATTATTTTCTTTATAGGCAGGTGCCATTTGAAATAAAAGTCGAATGGATCTGAAATGATAAATGATTGCGCACTAATCTTCTTAATTTTACTAGGAATTCGCACTTCCCTATAACTTACAGATTAATATCAGACGAAAAAATTACGTGAAAAAATGCGCAATCTTCTGATGCTAATTAATTAAGATGTCTGTCAAGATATCATACGAAAATACTAGTTGTCGGCGTAACACGAAGAAACGCGACTTCCGTACCGTGTCCAGAGACTCGCATGCGTACTTAGAATCCCAGTAGGTGCGCGCAGACAAGTCTGGAGAACGGAAAGTAAAATTCACTCGAGAGATCGTAATTTCAAATGTCATGGTTGTGCACCCGGTGGCGGATCATTGCGAAATCGGCTGCGGAGGACGAGCATAATATTGTAATGAAAGTAGTCTAGACGATCCTATAAAATACTTTCGAAAGTCCGCGTGTAATGGAAACAAGTATAACGTATATTTCGTCTAATGAAGCGCGGTGTCAATCAAAGAACATCATCTCTCGGAGCTAATCACTGCGAAAGACTGATGACGATTACAATTGACGCTACTTTCGTTAGCTGAATCCTGGTTGTATAATGGCATAGCTGAGCAGCGAGTCATCGCCAACTTTGCATCATTATACTCATCTTTTTGGTCCGAGTTTTTCTAAGGTCCGGCTTGAGAAATTAGGTCTATAGACTTGCTGTGCTTGTTTAACGCAAAATAGTTACGTGGCAAAATTTTGCAACCATACTGTAAAATCAGAGCTTTCAAAGTATTGCTCTCTTCCTAAAGATGCTTTGTAAGAGTGATTTTTGAGTTTGTGTAAAAACATGTTAGAAGGGCGTTCTGATACATTTTAAGGTAGTTCACTCGGTCAAATAAATAGTTTTGAAACTGCAAATTTTTTTTGAATGCTGTTTTATTAGATTAGTAATGCACAGGCAAGAATATATAAAAATTATATAGAAAAGAACAGAATCCATGTTTTCTCAAACAAATTCAAGCGTTAACTACTCGGATATTAACTACAGAAAGAAGCATTAATAATTACGCTTATATATATTTAATTTTATTTTTTATCTGATCTTTATGAAACAAGGCTCATTTTGTTCTTTGAGAAATTTCAGGGAGGGTAACGGTAGGAAACAACCGTAGGAACAATTGTGATATTAAAGCAATACATAATGTTGCAGAATAATATGCAAATAGCACAATGTCTAATTTACATCAACTTTAGAGTGGTTACAGGCAGAAAAACTTGTATAAATAAAAACTGAGACTAGTGCAACTTTCATACAACTTTCTTATTCAATTATGACTTCAACAATACGTGACTAGTGTACGTAACATTTATTTCCAAGCCTATAACAAACAACCTTCTGAGATTATCATCTTTTGGTACACAGCACGTTGCTCTCAGTTATGGTGTTTGCCATCCATCGATAAGGCAGTCAAGTTTTTGTACCTACATCTTTTCAGAATAAAACGGTGCGGTCTACGTACGCGCAAGTTGATATGGTTGCATACATTCAGGCGCAAGTTGATATGGTTGCATACATTTCTTGTTTTGTAAGAGAACTATGGAAGATTACGAAAATTGATTTCTGTATCATAGACAAACTATCCTAGACATAGTTTAACCTTTAATGTGTGATGTATACTTTCAATGTAAATGTATAAAAAACGATGTTCGCATAAAAAACACATCAACTTTATCTAATATTTCTATCAGATGATTGGACATATATTATAAAAAAATCAATTCTGATTGTATGTGTAGTTCTCTGTACGTAAAACTCTACCCGGAAAGCTAAAAATACTCGCACAATCCTTCATCAGAACGTTTCTAGATCCGGTCTAAAGATAGTTTCTTTCAAATCCCGACCGCAAACTTTGCTTTATCTCTCACAGCTGATATAAATTGAGCAACGGGAACACCGCTGGACGACGTTAAATATTTACAACCGATAAAAGGAAAATCCTTACGCAACCGCTGTTACACGGCAGTGTTCGTGAGAAAAGTATCAACCGGGCAATATTTATTTTTAAGCAGTCTAAGTGTAACCCGGTGCCTAGATTGGCGCAAATTTCTGACGCGCAAGAAACTTTTCCGTAGCGTCTGTGCCCATCGATCTACGTCCTGCTTGTGCGCGTGGAAAAAAAATGACAGGACGACGGGCGCTCCCCTTCGACGTTCATAACGAGGCTTGACGTACGTCTGCAAGCAATTGCGAAAGGATATAGCCGAATTTCGCTCTTGACGAATGTTTGCCAGTAGGCTTTTTGTTCAGGGATTTGGTGTATTGACTACTAGAATTTTGTAGACTACTATAATATATAGAGATTCTCGTGTGCGAACAAACAACCAACGAAGATTCATTTATTTACTAAAATTATGAAACGATAGTGGATAAATATATGTTGATCTTGATTAAACAAAATTTTATTTCAATCTAATTATGCATCTGCACCTCTCGCCGCAAGTGTGTGTATATATATATGCGTATAAATTTATGCCCTGTCCATTCGCGTCCTTCCACTTATCTATTCCTGACACACTTTATCCATCGGTTTATCTTAGCTCGCCGGGCGCGGTCGCGAAACAAGCGTCTGCAACGGGTACAGGAGTTTATACCGCTCACTTTTACTACACGGAGATAGGCAAAAAGTCCTCGCGGCGCCGCGCATATGTTGCTGTGTACTGCGGTTTTGCACAATGGACCGACCTTTTTACAACTGTTGGGAACTTTTGCGGATACATCGATGGGCGAATGGCATGGCGTACGAAGTGCATAAATACATAGCGAATATGGCAGTAATTCATTGGATCCGGCATTTATACTTGTAGGCCATGGCATGTGTGACAGACGAACCCCCTCGAGCGAATCAGTTACGCTTTGATTATTGTGTAAATTTGATAAATTGTAAATTCTCACCTTGCGACTGGGCTTCTGCGACTTCAGCTAAATCACTGTGATAATTCAAAAGGTTGCAGGTTGGGGGAAGCGGGAGCTCGGGTTGAGCTTTATTTTACGCTAAAATAAACTTTATTGGTATATTTCATGATTAGTATATATCTACATTAAATACATTATTATGTAATACTTATTTTACATATATAGATGACAAAACACTCTAAAATCTATTACATACCGATCATCAACTGGAATAATGAATCAGAGCATAGCTTACGTTAATAGTGTTGATCAAATTTAATCGTATTCACATAATTACACCTTCAAACGCCGCCGATCAGGTTCAACTACACGCTCGACGGCGAACAACAAAAATATTCATTACCTCAAGTATGCAATAAAATAAAATAAAAAAAAAACAACCTGCCAAAAGTAGTTTCTCGCTGTGTGCAGATATCATAACGGGTTTAGTCCTTATGCAATAGCGCATATTTCCACGGATAAGCTGCAATTATCGCACTCGAAACACTTTATTACAAAACTTTTTGCCCGCTCTCCGCGCTCCCATTGGAATTTGATCGGCGTGGAAGATTAACGATCGTCTGGCCGACTGCGCGCACCGAGGCAAAAAGCCGCTCGACCCGGAAGTGCACAGCGATCGAGAGGAAATTGAAGACAGGATTTGGATTCCACGTTGCATCTGCATCCGGCACGAGCTCTCGTCATCCCGGCAGCGGCGTTTACCCGGTGGCGACAGTCGTGTGGACCAGGTTTAGCCAGTCCTCCTTGATCATGTCGCTGACCTTCTCGCCGATCATGATGGTGGGCGCGTTGGTGTTGCCCCGGACGATGAACGGCATGATCGAGGCGTCGGCCACCCTCAGTCTCTGGACGCCGTAGACTCTCAGTCTCGGGTCCACGACCGCCTGCGCGTCGGTCTTCGGGCCCATCTTGCAGGTACCCGCCGGGTGGTAGATCGTCGCCGTGTACTCCATCAGCACGCACTTCCAGTACTCCTGGCTGTTGAACTTGTGCTGGCGGCAGGCCGGCAGCGGCACGTCCAGCATCTGCATCCCGGCGTCCTGGAAGGCCCGCGTCTGAAACAGGTCCTGGGCTATCCTGATGCCGGCGACCATGGCGTCGAGGTCGGGGAATGCCTCGAAGTAGTGGGGGTTCATGAGCGGCGCGCCCCAGACGGGGTCGGTCCGGTTCAGCCGGACGGTGCCGCGGCTCTTCGGCGCCAGCAGGACCGGTCGGATGTTGATGCCGTCGTAGTAGGACAGCGGGAAGACGGAGGTGTCGCCCGACCGGGCCGGGTCGCTCACGAAATCCCGGACGCTCGTCCCGTCGAAGGCGTATTGGATGTCCGGCAGGTTCTGCGTCTCCTCGAAGGGCGTCTGCGCGAAGGAGCTGCAGGCGAGCGTGCCGATGGCCGAGAGCGGCCCGGTCTGGCTCTCGAGCCACTGGTTCGCGTCCGCCTGGATCTGCTCGAGGGTCTTGGTCGTGGCGGTCGCGTTCGACAGGACGATCATGAAGCCATCGGTGGTCACGTGGTCCTGCAGGTTACGCCCGACTCCGGGCGAGTCGTAGATGACGTTGATGTTGTGCTCGCGCAGCCACTCGGCCGGACCGACCCCCGAGAGCTGAAGAATCTTCGGCGAGTTGATGGCTCCGGCGCTGAGGATCACCTCCTTGCGAGCGAGGGCGACCTTGGTGAAGCCGCTGCGAGCCTCGTAGTACTCGACTCCGGTGGCAGCTTTCGTCTGCGGATCGATGATGACGCGCGTCACGTGGGCCTCGGTCTTCACCTCGAGGTTCTCGCGGTTGTTGCGGATGGGCCGGATGAAGGCGCCGTTGGTGCTCTGTCGCGCGCCGTTATTCGCCGTCGACTGGATGTGCACGACGCCGAGCTGCTCGGCGGCGTTCGCGTCGACCAGCCTGTAGCCGATCTCCTGCCAACCTCGCAGCAGGATTTTCGTGTTCACGTCCACGTAGTCGAACCACTCGACCGTTTGGTAGCCGCCTGTGCTGTGGTAGTACGGGTTCCTTTTCACCACCTGGAAAGGGACCATAAGTTGAGTTCGGCACTGTGATATTACATCGTGACCTATTGTCGAATTTTCAATTGTGAAATCGATCGCCTCGATTTAATGCAGGAGTTGGGTACACAGTGCAGTGTCTTATTGCGAGCAAGGGAAATCGGTGCAAATTAACGGTTGCCAGTGTAATCTTACTTCGGGGTTTTCATTATCTTCGGACTTCTTGAAATACGGCAGGACTTCCTCGTAACTCCAGCCTTCGTTGCCGATTCGCGCCCAGTTATCGTAATCCTGCCGATTACCTCGGATATACATCATGTAGTTTAATGTGCTCGAGCCGCCCATTACCTATAAATCACAGTCAATTTAAAATTCGGAATTTTTCTCACCGCCTACAACTCGTTATGTTCGGGACTTAATGAAATAAGCGACGGTGCAGCGCGCTATTGATTTTACAATTTTTTTTTTAATCGCGCTTATTCTATCTCACTGATTTATTTATTTACATGAAAAATCGGTAGTTCATAAATTATTGTTCTGATTTCAGGTCAGTACATTTGCTACACCGCCATCAAGGCTTTCCCTCCTGGTTGTGAGTAAAAAATAGCAAAATACTTTTTATTTTAAATTTTCGTTTCGTTGTAAATAACTCGAATAGATATTGCTAGAAAAATAATTATACAATTACGAAATAAACCGCGCATGTTTACTTTCGCGCAGTATTCAAACAAGTAGAAATGAATTATAAATTATGAGCCTACTTTTCCACGTGCCCATCCGCACGTGCCATCCCTGCGAGATCGACAGCCCTTCTTCATGCGCGTTGTTCTGTACATCCAGTCGACATTGCTTCCTCGCAACGCAGGCGCAAAGCCCGGTACATCCGCCACAAGGGGCTCGTCTATTCCTGCCTCCAACAGCAGTACCTTGAACAGTATTGTGCAAACATATGTATTTTGGTCAGCAGTTTTATTTCCAACGAATTTTTCAATCAATTGAGAGTAGACAACGTAATTAAAAAAAAAAAACATAATTTCCCTCTGGATTAATGAGAGTAGTTAAAAATTATAAAATCATGCAACGACCAGTGGAAAATCATTTTTCGATTTTAAAGAAACATGAGATCTCGCAAGCCCCGCACTTGAGAGATAATTTGCGAGTGTCGCGCGTTCGGCTCGAACGCGATTTCGCACACGAGTGTGGTCGCGCGCAACGAGCCGTTCACTTTTTTTATACGCTCCAGCCTGCAGTCCATTCGGCGGCCTGCAAAGTTTCGCGGGAACGTGCGTGGGTTATTTTGCGCCTGCTCGACTCTCATAGGGAAGGCATTTCCATTTCGGCGCTGGTTATGACTTGTTGCGCTATTACGCGCGAAGCGTCGATATTCCGATGTATATCGAGGTCGGCTTTAGCGCGGGGCGGAGCTCGTTAATTATTTCGGTGGATCGTAATTAGCGCGAGTGCGCCGCTCGCGTGTGTTTGTTTTGATCGGCAAGACTGATACTTAGCAATTTGGTTTTTTCCCTGTTCGTGTTTGCGCATAGAGGAAAGTATGGACATTTATAGATTGTTGCAACGAGCTATAGTTCCTTGCTGCGGTATGTCGTTATAGAAATGAAATTGATTTTTTTTATACTTCGATGTATATTGTGGAAGGCACGAATATTGTGTACAATGTGCGAGCGTCAATGAATTAGTCATAGATAAAACGTTATTTTAACTCTATTAACAATTATATAACTTGCGTATGAAACCTTAAAAAGACGAAGACAATTCGTTGTATTGCATTCCCTTAAATCGCTGTATAAAAGATTGATTACTATTAGATATTAAAAATTGTCGAATTCAATTTTCCCTGTATGCCGTTCGTTCTTAGTTGTAAAGTACGCTTTATGATTATTATAGATATAATGAAATTAATGTTCTTTAGTGAATCTTCTATCTGTTATCTTCTACGTATGATGAATCTGCTATAGTCTAGGTGCTGAGCACTTTTCGAATATCGAGATTGGAATGTCTAAAAGTGGTCAGGTAATTTGTTATTAACAAATTAATTGTTAATATTTAACCAAATCATGTTATTTCAACCCAGAAAACATTTTTTCAGATTCTTTACATGATTCTAAATCGAAAATGTTCTCATAAGATTTTCTGAAAAAGGCTTTGTTTTTGAGTAAAAATTGATCAAGTTTGATAAAATTGAGAAAAAATATCGCGATTTTGACCGGATTTTAGTACTCTTTTGTTCGAAAAGAAAGCCTTTTTCATTCTTATGTATTTTTTCCTCCTGAACACGAATATCGAGGTTGGAATGTCTAAAAGTGGTCAGGCAATTTGTTATTAACAAACTAATTGTTAATATTTAACAAAATTATATTATTTCGAACCAGGAAACATTTTTTTTAGATTCTTTACATGATTCTAAATCGAAAATGTTCTTATAAGATTTTTTGACAAAGGCTTTGTTTCTAAGTAAAAATTAGTCAAGTTTGATAAAATTGAGACAAAAAATAGCGATTTTGACCAGATTTTAGTACTCTTTTAATCGAAAAGAAAGCTTTTTTCAGAAAATCTTATAAGAACATTTTCGATTTAGAATCGTATAAAGAATCTAAAAAACTGTTTTTGGGTTCAAGTTTTTGGGAAATAACATAATTATGTTGAATATTAATAATTAATTTGTTAATAACAAATTACTGGACCACTTTTGGGCATTCCACCCTCGAAATTCGTATTCAGGAGGCAAAAATACATAGAAAAAACCTTGGTGATCTACTGGCCATTCAAGTCCGACGAAAAATGCTCAGCGTCTAGACTACTACTAAAATAGCCAAAAATGTGAAAATCCAACAAAAAAAATGAAAATTGTGGCTTATTAGGCATTTTTCCCCATTTTTCGATGATTTTCACCCGATTTTTAATTACTCGTCACTTTTGATAGGGACGGTCGTTTTCAACGATTTTTTTTTTAATTCAAGATCTTGGACTCCGGTATCCATTAATGCCGTAGAAAATAATGTCTATTCGGCCAGGTATGGTTTAGATGGCACCCATGTTTTTTACATATTTTACGCCCAAACGCATGTAAAAAACTTGGTCTGGTGGGTGTGCCCCCAAAATTGTTCAAATTTTCGACCGCGAAGTACCCGACTTCTTGTAGAATGACTCATATAATGTTGTTTATAGCTAAGCGCAATGCGCTTTGAGCATGGTAACTTATGACATCCACATTGACCCATAACTCGATTAGTTGTTCCACTATGTCGAAGTTCTGACTGGGACTTAAGTAGACCAGGGCTGTTTCGATAATTCGGTTAGCGGAGTCGACCGGGCAACCGGTCCGAACGAGGAGTTGCACGAGCAGTTGCCGTAGACGGAGTTGTTGTGCAGAAACGTCGTACTAATTACAGAAATCTTCGACGAATTCGTTCATCTGTTTCAGCAGCGACAACACTAGATGGATTTCTTCCGTATACAAACCGATCCCTCTTGGAGAGTGTGTGTGTCGAAAGAAATATAGCTCTATAAGTTGATAAATTACAAATTGCTTATTTAGCACGATACGAATCACATTTTGATCTAAAAACTGATTGCCGTTCCAGTATTATACCGTTATTGCATAACGCACCTTGCAGCTGCATAATTCGATCTTGAATTGTAATGGACTAAACTTACAGCGTATTGCAGTCTATAAGTACGTTTTACTATCTACTTTTAACTGCCAACTCTGTTGATTGGTGTTTTCAAAGACACTTATTGCCTAAGCAAACGAAATTTTTAGCAGAAGGAATATGATTTCTCGAAAACTTTCCCCAAACGCATTTCCAATCATACAGTTCCAGCTTTTGTCTAGCCCAAGTCGCTTACAAATTTCAATAACTGTGAGACCACTTCCTTTCACTTTAGATGCTCGTAAACTAGCTTCCTATGCAGCACAGATTATTCTGTAATCGTAGCAAACTACTTGATCCAGATGATCATATATTATTTACGATAACGGCCGCACCCTGTCCACGGGAAAACTACTTTCAGAGCTTACGAAAATTCAGTTTTCATCTGCTATTTTGCAGGTGCCTGGTTAATGAATTGAGCATCAATAATTCGATCAGCATTAGGCAAGCATATTACGCGAAATTTACTCATTAAACCGCATGTAATCGCGCAGGAATATAATTACAAGCGTGAAGCTTATCTGCCAGAAAAATCAAAGAACATACAAAAGCCCGTAATATCATGAGAAACGAATTAAGATATGCAGAAAAGGGCGACTCTCGATAAATCACCACAATTTGACTAGCGACGCATTTTTTCCGAGCCCCTTGAACTTTCCGGCGGCGAAGGCTCAATGCCGCTTTTTTGAGTTCAAAGTACGCCTGTAGCAATATTCCTCCGAGCTACACTCTCTCTCTCTCTCTCTCTCTCTCTCTCTCTCTCTCTCTCTCTCCCTCTCTCTATCTCTCTCTCTCTCCTCTCTCTCTCCTCTCTCTCCCTTCGCGTGCCATAAACTACAAGCCAGCTCGATAGAGCGCGCGAACGGCACACGTAATTGCGAATGACTCACGTGCGCGCATATGTTCGATGCGTTATCTCTGGCGGCTCGAAAATCGCGTGCGGCCAGCACTCGAAGCGCTGGCTACTTTTTATGTACCGATTCGCAGGGGCATCGATTTCGATTTCGACTGCCACAGCTGCTTCCTTTCCGGAAGTGAGAAGAAAGCGATTATATAGGGCGCCGCTGCATTATGCCGGATTTGCGTAAGCTCGCACGAGGGAGGGAGATGTGATTGCCACTTTTTATTTCGCTTTACGCGCCGTGACCGAGCAACAGACGATGTAATTAACCAGCGAAGACCACGGGCTACGGGAACGAGATCGGTATAGACTTGAATTGGTAAAAAGGAGTAATTGATAGAGCGATGATGATGTTTCGTTACAGTTGCTGCTCGACGTAATTAACGCCTGGCTGTGGGTTTATCGGACTGCGCTTTTAAGGGAGAACGCGCTGCGTTTACTCGTTCACTCTACACACTTAATATTACGAAGGTTTGCCTGATAGAGCATTTCTCGGCTTATTGCTTGTACCTGTAGCAATTCACGCAGAAACTTGTACATTTAAAATTTATGCTCGCGATTTGAATGTGGACTGGATCTATATTCAATTTCGTCAGACCGAGAAGTTTTTTTTCAGCAGATGTAAATAAAAAACTGTTTAATGTATAGAGAGAATTCGATTTTTAGAAAGTCGTCTTTATTATTTATAACCGAACGAGCTATAAAGTTTTAGGTGATACACTTTCACAGTAGAGAATGGATTATGCATTCGCATTATTTTGAATATTAGCACCAACCCCGTCTTTATTGCCTGGACTAGGAAGTAATATTTTTCGATAAGCTATAAAAATGTTGATTTCGATCCTCTTTCATTTTTACACCTCCATCGCTATGGAAATTCTTTTTACAACTCGCGACTTTCAACGATTTTCGAGTAATTGATTACTAAACTATTTAAATATTCTCCTAGAAATTGAAAGCAGCTGCTCACGCTCTCGAGTCGTAAATCAAACTAATTCGAACATTGTAACTCCGCAGCTACACCAGACATATTTCTATAATAACAGAATGACTCTATTTCGCGTCGCGCGAGCAATTATTAAGTCAGTTCTTTCTTGTCAAAAGTTGTGAAACGCATTTCCGCGAGAGGCGTGTATGGCAAACCAAATTTCCTTTTGTTAGTGCACACTGAAGGGCATAATCAGCGCCAATTTTTCGCAGCAAAAAACTTTGCCAAATCACGGGATACAATTAGTTGCGATTCACGGTTACGCCGATTCCGCGAAACGATCTGTGCTTCATAGCGAGTACGCATAAAGTGACGGTAAAAGGGTGAAAAAATGTATGACTGCACAGACGCGGAATTTAAAATTATGCATTATAACCGAAGGTCTCAACTTTCGGTTTATCGTCACTTTTATCGCGGCAGTAAAAAGCGAAACGTTAGCGTAGCGAAGTTAAAAACATAGAAAGCAAGTTACTTAGTTAATCGTTCAATCTTTAAGATTTACAATTAGCGTTCTCTTGTATACCGAAATAAAAATGATCAACTTAAAAAAAAATCAAAAAATACAACGTACCTTCCAGTCGTTTATCTCACTGAGCCTGTTGGCGACGACGCATCCAGCGGATCCGGCGCCCACCACAATAAAGTCGTACTCGTCCGGCATGAATCCAGTGGGTTCCGGGAAATTGGCGGGCATGGCTGCGACGTCCTCCTCTTCGAGGGACTGTTCCTGCTCGATGATCTTCCGCTCGTACTTGTTTTCGGCGTAGATGGCATCGACCTGGTACACCGCTGGCGTCGTCTGGAGCGAGGTCTGCTGTCGCCTGATCGGCACCCCGTAGTAATAGTCGGCCGGAGGAGGCGGCGGCGGTGTCTGGGTGGTGTGTTGGAACCTGACCGATCCTCGTCGTATGCTGTGCCTGAACGTCGGTTGCGCCGGAGTCGTCGTCAGCAGCTGATCGAAGAAGAAGTTGGTCGACGATTGCTCGGTCGTGCTCGTGGGGAAGAAGTAGTGCAGCCCGTTGAAACGATCGCGCAGTTTCGGCTTGATGCGCTTGCCGAAGTCCACGTCGTAGTGCAAGAGCGGATCGTAGTCGCCGTACTGCGCACAGGCGTGTGGTGCCGATTGAATTTTAAATTTTGCCAAGAATAGAAGAGAAAAAACTTATTTACTCACATCGGCGGGCGCTTTGTTAAGGGCGTACTCCGTGGTCGTCCTGTAGCCTTCTCCAGAACCAAAACTAGGCTGCGAGCTGTACTCTCCGGAGCGATATCTTTCTCCCGAGCCGAATCCTCCTCCGGAGCCGAATTTCCCTCCCGAGCCGAAGACTCCTCCCGAGCCGAAGAATCCGGATGATCCGAATTTGAAACTCGAAGATCCGAAACCTCCGGCCGAGCTGTAACCCCTCGCGGTCGTGGACGGGACACTGCCGTAGCCGACCGCGGGGGTGTAATCTCCGATCTGGTTGTAATCGGCGTAATAGTTGTTGGGCTGATTATTGTAGTCGAAGCTTCTTCGCGCCTGGAGCTTTTCGTTGTATCCATTGAGGTGATTGCTTATCTCGGTGCTGGTTCTGGGTCTCGAGCTACTACTGCCGAACGGTGACATCGGCGCGAAGAAACTCGACTTGACCATACTGAAACTGTCATCCCTGGAGTAGCCGAACATGCTCGCCAGGAAGCTCAGGAACATGAATGCAGGCGGCTGGCACGTCGAGACTTGGCTCTGCGCTGGGCACAGCTCCGCCAGATTCGGCGGTACCCACGACATCTTGATCGAACTTTTTCACTTTTACGTAAAAGTTGCCTCGGTTTCTCTTCTTTGTAGTAGGCTAGCCTCTCGAGCGCTTGGACTTATCGTATCGATGCTACGTAATATTGTACGTTTAAGGGCAATTTTTTTTTAAATATTACGCGAAACGAAATTTATTCTTCTCGGTAGAATCAGCTCGATACCGACAAAAAATCATCTTGACATGTCGCACTGGAGCACAAGCCCAACGAGTCGCTAAAGAGCCACTGATCCGCAGCTTCTCTTAGTCCGAACCGGCCAATATTTAAAAAAATCCAATAGACGCGAACAATCAACAATGGACTCGACTTTCACAGTTTTAACGACGTCTCGATCCAA
This sequence comes from Trichomalopsis sarcophagae, assembly GCA_024372645.1. NCBI lineage: Eukaryota > Metazoa > Arthropoda > Insecta > Hymenoptera > Pteromalidae > Trichomalopsis > Trichomalopsis sarcophagae. The sequence continues at coordinate 519,267 of QLSS01000054.1, read as the reverse complement.
GTCCCTCGACCTCAGAGCATCTCGAGTCAAGACGGACAACAAAGACGCGGGTGCTAATAGCAGCCGAAGTCGCGGCACAGAGGTTCGAAGCGCGAATGGCGCGAGTCGGGGTCCGGGTCCCGAGCCTCGGCCCACACCGCGGAGATATCGCGAAAAGCCGATCGCGCGGGTGGGAAAAGCGAGCGCGGACTTTGCTCTCCCATCGGACCCCCTCAAGGTTACGTCTGCAGGCTGCAGTCAGCGGTATGCTCGCCCCTATTGCTATTATCACACCTGCGCTGCTTTCCTGCCTCTTTTCTCGTACTTTTTTGCCCGCGTTCGAGGAGATCACCACCTTTGCGGGAGATTTTTCATTCTGTATAGTCGTACACGGACTGCGCGATTGTCGTGTCTTGGAATGGTAGAAACTGGGATTTATGACGGCTTTGGTTTTAGTGCGGTATATTTTTCTTGCTGACTTTTTCAGACACCACACAAACAAACGTGCTATGCTTAATGCTCCGCATAAGGAGGCATTCCGTTTTTTTTATCTCTGTAACTAGGAGAATTCTGCAATGACGATAGCGTAAACAGGACACTGCTTCGAGTCGGTAGCTTTTTGTGCGTAGGTATATCGATTCCGGTAGAATACTCGGAAAACGGCCTTCCCTTTTCCACGTCAGAACTTACTCTTGCAGAACGTCTAATGCGTGGCTGCAGATATTAAAGTCGAGTACCATATATATACGAGATATGTGGGCCGAATTTAATTGTGAAAAACGGATGTGAAAGGGTGTTGAATAAGATAATTTAACGAAAATTTGAACTCGTCGTTGTACGAAACACTTCATTGATCGGGTGAAATTATCGTGTATAGATTCCGTGCCACGTGAATCGATCAACGAAATAGTGAAAATATGCTAATGTATCGAACAGCTGATTTTCGCGAAAGATTCGTCATAATCGATACGCTCCGACTTCCGGAATTCCAATCGCGTTTTTTTACTTTTTATCTGAAAACTCGAATAATCTATAACATTTTTTTAATTGAAAAAATCACTTGTAATGCGATAAGCGGTTTTATCTAATTCAAAATATACATTTCCATCATAGATAAAGATACCAGTCAGTAAGTTGCTTCCTGCTTAATCCACCGAGTGTATATTAATAGTTCATGAATTTTTAAATTCACAAACATAATTCAAGGCTGTCAGCGTATCCATTTGTTATATTTTACTGGCGAAAGTGAATAACTCAAATTCTCGCATATTTTGGACAGGATTAAGCAATTCTTTTCCATGAGTACATTTCAAACCAAAACTCTTTACATTTTAAATCAAAACAGTGTTGCGAAATAACTCGTATAGATTTTCCTCGTAGCGTTCGATTCGCGTGTAAAAAAATTGTCTTGCAGTAAATATAAACAAGTGCGCACCCGTGAATTCGAAACCGAAAAGTCAAAGTTATCCAATGCCATTAAACTTATTCCATAGCTCGGAATTTCCAGTTCTTATAACTTTTATCGTCGCTTTCGGAAAAAATTGGAATTGCTTTCTTACGATAGTAGTAGCTATATATACTCGCCTACGAAACACAACTGCACGGCAGCTTTCGAACCGGCTCTCCAGCACGCAAAATTCGTCGATGTAACGCGCCGTGCGCGCCCAGTTTCGAAACTAGTCCCACATGTAAATTTTGAGCGAGTAACCGATAGCTCTATGTATAAGACAAAAAGCAAAATAGAAGACTACCGTCCAGCCCATAATCTAAGCGATTATCCGAAAACGTGACTTTGCGTCAACGCTGCGCACATGCGACTTTCACGCTAATCGTCGTCAAAACATATAAGTACGCGCGGCTTTGTTGTTTATAAACTTTGCGTTGCGGCTCCCGGTCTCTCGCGTAAACTAGTTTTGATTATTTGCGCTGTTCGCGCGGTCCGCGTATACGAGCAGCAGCTGCGCGATAGCAGCACACTGCCTACGCCGTTATGAATCGACATAACGCGTGTAATGATGCATTGAGAACCGGCAATTTGGCGACGCTTAAGTCGCAATTGTCGACCCGCGTGGAAAACTCTCGTAAAACAAAAAGACCGAGGAAAAGGCTGCACATGTAGCTGCGTTACTCGCATAATACAATCTCGGGAGATCGGCGCGGCAGCATGTGTGCTTCGGTCTCCGAACGTCCATTAAGATTTCCTGGTTGCCACCGCCGCCGTCGAGCTGCTCCACTTAGCGCGAAAAGGGAAAAAAGATCGCTTTGAATTTATTACAACGAAGACTGTTCGCGCGAACGCGCGCATTTACATTCTTTCGCCGTAAGTACTTTCACCCGCGGGGCGGAAATTTTCTTGCTCTTGCTGAAAATGGCTTCGTTTTAAGTATGGTTGACAGTAGTTCGACTTTTCTAAATGCAAACGAGGCTGACGATAAAGGATTGCTATTGATTTTCAGAGGCTTTCCAGAGTTGTACAGTGTCACTTATATATCTCGGCAATCTCTACTGGACGTATACCCGCAAAATTTTATAATCATCATTATTGCCCCAATAAACTGAATACGATCGCCCTCAAAAATATATCGACGATAAATCGAAAATGCCCGATATTAATCGACAGATACAGCGCCGATAATCTCTGCCCATATTGCTTCCTAATAGCATAAAATCAATTTTTCTCTACGCCATGAGCCAGCGCGCGTTACATTCCGTGGGCAACGACAAAATCGCATCCCATTAAACGTAACCCATAACTCTTTTATAACTCGTTCGACAGAGATCGTGCTTTAACGACACATTGTCGAAAACAATAAGCCGAAAAAACGAGATCGCCTAATGTCCGGTATTCCATTTTCGAGAAAAAAAAAACGCTCGAGACAATCAAAAGGTGTCCAACCGACGACGCGATGACCGTTATACACCACGAGATCGCTATTATATAATCGTCGGAACGTTAACTTTTTACAGCCACCTGTGAAACCTCCGCTGGCAAAGTTTATTAATTTGATTTTTAATCGCGCCAGCGCGGAATTCGTGGCTCGTAAATTGAATGCAATACTTTCGCGCGCGCTGGTATAGTAGTCCAAAGCCAGAGCGACAATTTCTCGCAGCCGATTCCATCGTCCTGCTTTACGACTCGTTCATTTCACCTTCCGGTATCGCTGCGCGGAGGAGAAAGATCGAGAAAAAAGCGCCGACCGAAGAGGCTTCCAACGCGGAAAATTGTCCTTTTTCAATCTTCAGTCGTAAAATTGGCCGAGAGCTGCTCCTCCCGCGCGCGCGCGCGCGCGCGCGCGCGTCCCAATGCAATTAGACTGGACGTTTTACTGCCGATCGTCTGCAGCGATGGGCGTAGGCACTGCGTTCCGTAGCAGTGTTGAATTACCCTTTCGCCGGCAGTCGTAGAAAGGCCGCTCTGGTCTTCAGAGGCCGCGTTTTATCTATTCCCTCAACGCGAAAATACACGACGGAGCTGACCCGGTCGTGTACGATTGGACTCTAACGCAATATGTGCCTGCACGCGCCTGCGCTCGTTGCTGTCCACGGCGGCGCTTGGATATCGAGAGCGCGATTCGATTCGATGACTGCGTCTGCTTATACGATATATGTAGGCCCTCGTTTATTACCGTGTCTGCAAAAGAGTCTGATTAAGTGCGCGCGCACGCTTGGGATAGTTTTAATTAAGATCGCCTTTTGAGCGTACTTTTGTTTCTCTGCGCCTTATGCGATAACTCGTTTAATTGTGTTTGCGTATGAGCTTTTTCTCTAATAGATATATAATTGACGCCAATGAGAAACACTTTGCTTTTAATAGCGGGAGTTGTTAATCATTGCAGGTGATGTTGATTTAAAAGATCGTTTTTGCCAACGTCTCTCGATGCATATTTATTAACAATATCAGAATTACATAGTATTATATACTAATTTTTATTTGCGAAGTTATTTGCGATGAGCACTTAAAGCTCGTTGCAATGCAAAATGTAAAAGTGGTGCTTCTTTTCATAATCCTCATAACAAATTATTTCAGTCGCGTTCAAAGAAAAAACTGATGTAACTACGTTACGCACAATGGTATTATAATCGGAAAGAAAATTTATAACTCTGTCTTCACACTCCACTCTTTCTTGATAAGATCGGCAGCCTTCTCCGCGATCATCAGAGTAGGCGCGTTCGTGTTTCCACTGGTGATCGTCGGCATGATCGACGCGTCGACGACTCGAAGACTCTTGAGTCCATGCACTTTGAGGCTTGAGTCGACCACCGAGTCCTTGTTACCAGCCGGTCCCATTTTGCAAGTTCCTACTGGATGGTAGACGGTTCCAGCCGTGTGTCTCAAGTTACACTCCCAATACTCCCGCGAATCCGTTGCGTACTCGGCACAGCCGGGGATTTCGAATCTGCGCAACTGCATGCCCAGATCCTTGAAGGTCTTGGAATCCAAAAGCGAGCGAACAAAGTCCAGCGTCTCCATGAACACCTCAACGTCATCCGGATCCGCCAAGTAGTTGGCGTGAATCTCGATCTGATCCTCTGGCTTGGCACTCCTCAGCTTCAGCTGGCCTTTACTCTTTGGCTTTAGCAGCGTCGGAGCAACGAAGATGATCTCACCCTCCTCGTTCTGCCTGAGCAAATCCTTGACAAGGTCTTCTGATAAATCGAACCCATTGGCCATCGCTTCGATCTTAAAGCGCTGGTACCGCGGTATCAGCGTGTGGAAAAACTCGACGTTGGGGTACTTAGAGTCTGGGTCACGGGTGTTGATGAAGCTGATCAAATCGATGCCACCAGTCGAGGTCAACTCGCCCTTGCGGTTCAACAAATAGTCGTAGGCCCAGTCGAGCATGAACGTGAGTGGGGGAGCCTTCGCCGTCTCGTTAACGTAGGTCAAGTGGAGACCAACCCAGATCATGTGGTCTTGTAGATTTTGACCCACTGGCAAATCGGCCACTACGTCGATCCCTTTCGACTCGAGATGTTCCCGCGGGCCAACTCCGGACAACATCAGAATCTGTGGCGTGGCGATGCTTCCAGCCGAGAGCACTACTTCCTTGGCTGCGGAAAGCTCTACCTTCCGACCATCCTTTAGCGTGACCTTCACACCGGTGGCTCTTCGTCCGTCCAAAGTTACGGCATCCACCCTTGCCGATTTCATAATGTACAGATTGCTTCTGTCCGCGGCAGGTTTGAGGTAGGCCTTAGCGGCGTTCTGCCTAGCGCCGTTGTCAAGGGTACCGTAGCTCTTTACGTAACCGATGTACTGTTCATTGTAGGGCGCTTCGATGATTGGTATTCCCACGTCGGCAGCTGCTGCCAAAAAGACATCGTGTAAAGCTCCCTCCGAATAATTGTAAGGCCGAATAGTCAACGGGCCACCAGTGCCAAACATGTTCGCTCCGTGTTTTGCCACGACGTCCGGGTGATAGTTTTCAGACTTGCGAAAGTAGGGCAGAACGTCCTGGTAGCTCCAGCCGGCGTTGCCCAGTTCCGCCCAGCTGTCGAAGTCGCGATCGTTGCCCCGTATGTGGATCATGGCATTGATAACGCTGCTACCGCCGAGGGCTTTGCCTTTTGCCCAAATACAGCGTTGGCCTTTCAGACCCTGGCAGAAGTTGTCGTCTGGCTCGACCAGGTACTGGTAGTCCTCGACGGAATTCTGCAGCATCAAGAGAAACGCCGGAATATCGCTGTTGGGTGAAGGATCGGTACCGGCCTCGATGAGGAGAACGCGCCAGTCTGCTACTTCCGACAGACGACTTGCTACTACGGATCCCGCCGTGCCACCCCCTACGACGATAAAATCAAAATTGGGATTGTCGAGGACCTCGTCGGTGCGATCGGCTGGATACGATTGCTCGGAGACTATGGAGCATTGGGCTACGAGGAGAGTTTGAATCAATTGGCTGAAGATGGACGCCGATGAGCCAGAGGCTGCCGCAGCGCAAGACGCCGACAAACACGTATCCATATCTTTGCTGGTTTCTGAAATTGAGACACATGCATTACAGGTGGCAGAGAGAAATCTATTTGTTGTGTGCAAATTTAATGAAAAACTTTCAGAAAAGGGAAAATCACAACGATTACCGCAATAATATTTATCCACCGTTATGGCCTACATGTACTACGCTGGCTCGATGGAGCTACTGTGATCAATTTTATTATTATTGGTCAATTAATAGACCCGGCCAATCCGAAATCACGAGTTTCTGTATTTACGAATAGACAAGTGTCAGATAAGATACTTGAATTAGCGTTCAACACAATGCTATATAGACTCTTATCTTCCTGTACAGCAGTTCCAAAGTATTGCTTCCTCCTAGAGGAAGCTTTGTAATAGTAAAATTTTGAGTTTCGTCAAAACTTCTAGAAAATACTTTTTAGTGTGTTAGAAGTTCAAATCACGTGTTTTTAGAAAATGCACGTATGTATGTGTGTGTGTGTGTGTGCGTGTGTGGATGTGTGCGTATGTATACCGTAATATTTCTGGAACTACTCGGTCAATATCAATAAAATTTGAAATGCATTTATATTTTTGGATTCTGAATTTGGGAAAAACATTTGCTTTTTATTTTTCTAACTATTTGTTTTTATGGCCAATTTTTTATTTTTGAAAAACACTATTTTGCGTTTTCTTTAATCATCCCATCGTTACACACAATTCAGCTAATGTGTGTGTGTGCGTGTGTCATATGATGACGCAACATATTAATCACAAACATTGATATATTGTAAAATATTAATAATACAATTGAAATATAAATAAAACTTTTCTTTTGTAGTTGCCCTATACTCAATTCCAACTTGTTCAGATCCACAATATTTTGTATTATTTTTTAATTGCTCCTTCAGCAAAATAATCGAGATTGAAAATATTTAAATAAGCATTAACATTGTATATTTAAATATTATTTTATCTATTGGAACTATAAATTTAATTGGAGGAAGCTACGTGCCAATGAATTGGCAGCTGTTTTTATTATATGTTTGTAATATTTTTTGAAATCATAATTGGCTTGGCCCTTTCTACGGAGACAAGTATATGTTGATCATGTAAAATAAGATTCATTTTCTTTCCTAAGTGGAGAGTAGGAGTTATAACGTTTTGACAGATATCGAACCCGTATGACAATCGCAATGCGACTATCAAAAGGCGAGATTTCTATATGAACAATGTCAAAAAGTGAACTGGCCTCAAAAAATGAAAATTCTTGCTTTATGCAGTACATTGACTTGAACAGGTATCAAAGCACCGAGGAATATTACGTATTTTCAATTTTTAATGTAAAATGAATGGAAACCGAGTTTTTCTTAGCAGCGAGAAAAAACTTTCCTCCCAAGGGAGTAGTTTTTTCCTCACTCTGCAGCCTATCCGATGGATGTGTATGTCGATATCAGTATTTTCAAAATTTTCGAAATTTTCAAAATTTTTGAAATTTTCAAAATTTTCGCAATTTTCAAAATTTTCGCAATTTTCAAAATTTACAATACAAATTTGTTTTACTTTGAAGAGTCCTCGAATTTCTCATTTCTTTCATATGTATGATAAATCGCCTATTCGTGCACTTATCATAAAAATACGGTGTGCAACAAGGGGGGAGTGACTTTTTCAGACTCGGGTGATGGTTTGAGCACTCGTTTCCGTCTCGGGCTCCCACGCGCCCGAGACTCCCACTTGTGCTCCAAACATCACCATCGCTAGATAAGGCCTTCCCCCCCCCCCCCCCCGCCCCTAGTTGCACAATATACTGTTGTTTATCGAAGCAGTGTAATAAAAATTAAAAAACCGCTGTCAATTCTTTAGCACGTAGCTTCCTTCAATAAAATTAATAGTTCAAATAGATAAAATACTGTTCAAATATATAGTATATTAATGTCTTTTAAAATACTTTCAATCCTAATTATTTTACATAAGAAGCACCCGTCACAATATCAAATCATATAATTTTCATGAAAAAATTTAAACCTTAATATTTTAAATACCATAGGGGCTTCATAACCTCATTAAATCATGAATTGTCTTAAAACATTCTAAACTTTAGTTAGCGAGTTGCAAGGTTTAACAGAAATAATAATTTTCAGTTATACAGGGTATACAGGGTGAGAGACAAAGAATTTGAATCCTGATATCTTTCAAACTAAACGGTTTTATAAGCTGCAAAAAGAACCTACCCGAGGTGATCAAAAGATCAATATTTTCCTAAAATTTCAACTTAATTAAAACCTTTTTACTCTCGTAATCGTACGATATAAAAATCCTTTTTTTTAGTTTTCGATTTTTAGCTTGAAAACTAGTGAAAATGGTTTAAAATTTTTACAGCAAATAGATATTATCGTTTCTTATTGTCATACATTTTTTCAAAACGTTTGACGATTTGGTTTTGGAGATGTTAAATTTTTTTAAAAATCACCTTTTTATCATAAAAATTGAACGGAACGGTCAATCTTGGAAACCTTGAGGGAGAAAGTAGGAAATTTTATGATCTTTTAGATACACTATTGTTGAATATATTGTATAGATCATATTATCAAAAAATAAGCAAAAATATTTTTTCAAAAATGGCTATAATATGGTCATAAAATTGTCAGAATCGTAAAAGAAATTTTCCCGAATTTGAAAACATATATGCATGCCAAATTTTATTACGATCGATCGCGTGGTTCCAGAATTATGACAGTATACGTATAACATACACACACAGCCATCCACATGGACATTTTCTAAAAACGTATGATTCGTACTCCAAACACCGCCAAATGCGTTTCTACGAAGTTTTAGCGAAACTGAAAATTTTACTATTACAAAGCTTCTTCATAGGAGGAAGCAAAAATCGTTTGATAGAAAAAGTGAAGTGCTATTTAAAATTCTCAAAAAGAATACAAGATCTTTACTCACGAGCTCGAAGTAATAACGGATCCGCGTCTGGCCGACTGACTCTTGTCGTCTTGCTGAATGTAACGTATGAGCTCAACTGAGTCGAAGCTGCATGACTCGCCACTGTTCGAAGATTACCACCACTTCTATCTGAGAAGCAAAAAAAAGCAAAACGAGCAGCGATGCTATAACGCTGATGGTGGAGGCAAAAATATGCCGGCGATTGGCGTAGATATTTTTGAAACCAAGAATGACTCCTGACCTTTTAGATAAGCATCGCAATATGCAATGATATGTACCCACAAAAAAAAGGCGACGGCTGCTACTTGAGTTTCTATTCTGGCTGCATAGTACGAGTAATCGTAATTTTATCTAATGCACAGCAGATGGCTTGCAAATATTGTGACATTTGAGACTTGCTGCATTATATTGGAGGTGTGCGATTGACTTACAGGAGAGCGCGACATTGTTGCTAAGGCCTCTAAATTCTGTCTTGCATTAAACATGTACGTCTCCGCGAACTAAGAAGCAATGATATTCTTCAAGGAATTAGGTTAAAAGAAAGTTGTCACTGAACCGGTTTTTGTCGAATATAGATAGACATTGTATACTAAATTATCCAGCGAATGAATTTTTGACGAATACACCCATGTTGAATGGAATTTTACAGATGAGAGAGATATGAAAAGGTCGCACTTCATTATACATGGCTTTGTATGGTGCATCTAAAATTTTAAGCGCTGAAGTGTTACGGAGGTAAAGGAGACGAGTCGAAAGACGAAAAAGAGTAGACGACGGGATGCAGGAACCGGTACGAACCCGGAGACCAGTAAGTCTTTTAGAAGTGATTCTTTATTGTCTTTTTAGATATAATAGGTACATTAGTCAAAGAATTAATGTGTACAGAAAACCAATGAGGTAGTATATTGTAACACTCGCTGTGTTATTGTAGTATATTGTAACACTCGCTGTGTTACAATATACAGATAGGATTATTATTTCAATTGTGTGCTATTACTCTTTCGGATGAATTTTAGTTTATCCTAGAAAAAAAAAACGTGTAAACGTATGAAAAAATAGCTTGTCAAGCCAAGGAGCTAGCGCATACTACGCATCGTAGTATACTTGCTGCTCGCGTTGCAGACGTGTGCGCCTGTGACAAAAGAGTAAAAATAAACGAGATTCATAAAAGTTTTTTCTTCTTAACGTACACATAAAATAACGAAGTACATCTTTGCTTCAAAAAGTTTATTGCTAACGATGCACAAAATCATGGAAAAAGTTTAAATCCAACGTTTATGCTATAATTGCGCTGTACAGTACCGAAAAATTACATATCACATCGCGAGTAACACTCGCATCAATAACTGCGTACTCAGTATACATAGCTAAAAACAAAATCGAGTAGCAAAACAAGTTCCCGCATTGTCAAAAGAAACCATGACAATTCCACACATCACATCTAGAAAGCCCTAGCGAATCCATCGACTCGCTGCTGCACCTTCTTCCAGTGCGTGACAATCATATCGGCCGCCTTCTCGGCGACGACGACGATCGGCGCGACAGGATTAGCGTTGGTCAGCACAGGGAAGACCGAAGCGTCGGCTACGCGAAGATTCGGCACTCCGTGGACTCGGAGCTCGTGGTCGACGACGCCGCCGGAGGCCTGGGGAGCCATGCGGCAGGTGCTCGACTGGTGGTTTTCCGGACCGGTTTGCGCGCGGATCAGGCACTCCCAGTAGGCGTCCGTGCCGAAGTGATACCTTAAACAGGCAGAATAAAAGTCAGTTCCTAATTTGGAGCGGCCTGCTCTTCTTTTCGGGAAGGTGCATAATTTTGCGAGTTTTTTGGAAAACAGCGAGAGGAAACACTTGAACGAAGTCAAGATTAATTGTGAGGGCAATAATTGCTCTTTATAGTGCTCGTTGTATCGAAAGATCGATTTTCTGCAATTTATATAACTTTAGCTACGTTATGACGGCTCGTGTTTGTCTTCCTGTATAATATAACACAGCGGTTATGAGGTCGAGTAAAGAATTCGATTGTAGGGAGAACAATTTATGGAGGATGTCGAGCGCAGTGGTGTTTAGTGTTGGAAAAAAATTCCCTGCTGTTATTCGCGATAAAATAAAATAACACGCGATATCTACTCCATCTGAATTTTACGAGGGTTTAATAATCGCTCCTGAGTTCCGACAATCAGCATGTAATTTATTGCATTCGACTTCTTTTCATCTTTTATTGCCAGAAGTATCTATAATCCGATTCAAAGATTATTATAGCAAATATTTAATTATTTGGAAACTTGTCCTACTTCGAAATCTTTGCAATGGATATGTATTTTAATCCGTTTGCATCTTTTTCAATACAACTAAATAAATTATATGTTTACGTTTGTTTCGTCATGCGAGTTTAATCACGCGAAATCGAGCGAGAATTGTGCAAACTGTCAAAGATATTTTATTCTCTATCCATAATTTCAAACTGTATGAATTATTTGGCAATAAGACTTTTTCATCCTTTGAACATTGCATTTTACTTGCAACAAATTACAAAGTATAAAATCGTTACCTAGGTACGAAATATGCAACTGGCGATCGCGGAAACCCATACATGACTCCAACGGTAACGTGAACCCGTTAAATATAGCCTTACAAAATTTTTCAACCGCATAATATGCTGCAAAAAAGATTTCTCACCTCGAGCACCAAGGATGCGGCTTCATTTCCAACCTCATGTCCCACTTCTTCATCGTTTTAGTTTTCGTGAGTTCTACCACCTTCTTAATGCCCTCAATCAGTATCTTTATGTCGGTCTCATTGGTGAAGTAATTTGGATAGATGAGCGGATGATCCAGCGGGTCTTTGGACCTGAGGGTGAGGTAGCCACGACTCCTGGCGATGACGACCGTTGGTCTGGCGACGATTTCCCGACGACCGGGACAGGTGCCGATCGATCCGTCCGGGCACTCGATGTCCAGACCTGTGCGCACGCAGCTCGAGCTAAAGCCGTCGAAGAAGATTTGGATGTCCGGGACGCCGGGGGTCGCGAAGCTGCTCTCCAGGAAAGCCGTGACCTGGGTCAAGCCTGTGCTGGCGACCGGTCCGCTGCGGTTGAACACGAACTCGTTTACCGAGTCGAGCGATAGGGTTTCGTAGTAGTCGTCCTTGATCGTCATCTGCGCAGAGGAAAACATTCAATTTCTGCTATTCGCAATACCAGTCGCAATCGAAATATTGATTTCCATCACATTAGTTTTCGAAAGTAAATGAAGATGTCCGTACTGACCTTGATGCCGATCGACACGTGGTTCTGCAGGTTCCTACCGACCGGCAGGTCTTTCACAACAGGTATGTCGAGCTCTTCGAGGTCATCCTTGGGACCGATGCCCGACTGCAGGAGGATCTGAGGGGAGCCGATCGCACCGGCGGTTAGGATTACTTCCTTGTTGGCCATGAGCTTGCGCTTCTTGCCTTCGTTGTCGATGAGCTCGATACCGATGGCGCGTTTACTCCAGGGCTCCATCAGAACCTTCGTCACGTGGGCGTTGGTCAGTACGTAGAGATTTGACCTGCCTGCTACAGGTCTCAAGTAATATCTGCAAACGAAAATTTTTGTTTCTCTTCACATTAAAAAACTAAATCTAGTCTAAGACGAGCTCAAGCCAACCGACCTCGACGTAGTGCCTCTGAGCCCGTCCTGCGTAAGCATCGGCGCGACCATGAATCCCGTCTGCTTCTCGTCGTGCAATCCGGCAGTCCTGTAACCCATCTCAGCCGCGGCTTTGAGGATCTCATCGGCAAACTCGGGCTTGTGGGAGAAATTATCGATGGTCATGGGTCCTCCGGTGTTAATGTTCTTGAACATCCGGTCCGTGACGAACTTGGGATTGATAGGGTTCTCGGCGCGATCGAAGTACTCTTCCAGCTCCTTGTAACTCCAGCCGGGGTTACCCTGGCGAGCCCAATCGTCGTAAACCGAAGGGTGGCCCCGGGCGTACATCATACCGTACATGCCACCGGTGCCTGAGACCATCTTGCCACGCGGCCACGCGCACACGCCGCCGCTTTCTGCAGAACGATTTTGAATTTTCACCTCAGTTCTCGTAGTTCACGGAGAATTTCATGCCCAGTATAATGATCTCGAATAAGAAGCGGCTTAAAATATAGAAGCGAATACAATGCGAACGCGTTACAGCGGCAATAAAGCGCAAAAGCACAGAACCGCGAAATGTGTAATTACCGAGACAGGCGGTGGGATGGGGCTCGGTTGGCTCGGTCAAGTAGCGCCAGTCGAGAGAGGAGTTTATCGCGTTGAATGCCAGTCCTGGAAGCGCGGTGAGCGATGGTTCTTCCGGTCCGGCCTCGACCAACAGAACCCGCCACCAGCGGTAGTCGCTCAGCCGCTTAGCTATCACCGGACCCGCCACGCCTGCACCCACCACTATGAAGTCGAACCTAGGGGCGTTTTTTCAGATCGACGCTTTTAGTCTTCCTGTATGAATAAGAGAGATTTTCAAGGAAGCGATTAAAAATCAGGCCTACCATTCCTCGTGAGGCACGACATCGGTGCCGAGTCGTCTGCAGGGGTCGGAGATGTCGCACCTGGCCATCATCAGGGCCTGGAGCATGGTCATGAAGGAGGTGAGCCTGCCGCAGGCGACGTTCATGTAGGCCGTGTCATTGAAACGGCAGTGGCAGCAGCCACCGCTCGCCACTGTACCGGTCGTTCCGAACGGGTACTCAGTCACCGGCACGTCGCTCTGCAAGTTTCCAGAAAATCGCTGGATTATTATAATTTTACGGCTTCATTACAAACGAACCATTCCCGTAAACGTTCGTTGTATTTAATTAGCTCTGGCCGCTGCTTTTATATACACTATCGTAAAGCGGCGGATTAAAAAAAGTTTACTGGCGCGCAATATGGCTCGCATAAACCGGCCGACAGTGTGAAAGCTGTTAAAAAATTAGAGTGCAGTTGTAAAAATCGAGCGATGCACCGGAACAATCGCATGTGCAGTTCTTTTGATACATGTATAGCTGCTCGCACACTTATATTATAGCGTCGGCGGCGTTTCCCTATTTCACATCGGAAAATTAGCAAACTACGCCCGGCCTCAAGACACATTTACGACGAGTACTTTGGCAAACTTGTTTGCCGTGCGCCACATTAATGCTACATTTTCAGGCGATTTTTACGAGTCTCCACCTTTAGGATAGTCGTGATCGGAAACTGTGCAATTTGAGATTGAATATTTATGACCGCGAGAAAGGTTGACTTCCTAAGAGCGAAAAAATCCGCGAGCGACTGATTTATCGGGTCTCGAGCGCGCGGAGTATAGCTGTGAGGAAAAAAAAACAAAAACGCCCGAATTATTTGCCAAGTTAGAAAGTTTAAGAGCCCGCTGGAAGGGAAGTATCCGTGGAGCTTACGTAACCGGCGTGTGGTCGTCGGCTTTTTGTTAAGCCGCAAAAACAAAGGGAGCCAGGCGCTGCAGGCAAACGGTCGTTATTGCACTGTTTATTGAGCCGGCTCTCTCTCTCTCTCTCTCTCTCTCTCTCTCTCTCTCTCTCTCTCTC
>QLSS01000054.1:478608-504830 GCA_024372645.1 Trichomalopsis sarcophagae | reverse complement strand
CTCTCTCTCTCTCTCTCTCTCTCTCTCTCTCTCTCTCTCTCTCTCTCTCTCTCTCTCTCTCTCTCTCTGTCTCTCGTCCGAGCGTGATTTACGAAGACGGCCTGAGGTGTATCGGCAGGTGTCGAGATCGATGCGTTCCAAACGTTTCAATCAAGTATCCCGCCAGTGAGACGTACACTTGATAAACGAACTTGATACCATCGGATATTTCGTTGTGCTTCTTGCTTGGAAATAACCTCTTTGTTTCTAAGCTGAGAAATATACGCGATAAATCTAAGCCTCGGGCGGCATCTATCGAGCCGCATCGCGCGTAATCGTAAATCACGCTCCGTTGGCGCCAATTTCTCGCCGAACCAGCCGTATAGCCCCATGTCCCAGTTTACGTACGAAGCCACACGCATTTCCGTTTTTTCAAAAATACATCTCGCGCGCAAAGCTCAATTTCGACCCGCATTCCCCGGCAAGGTATAACGCCGGCGCGCAAATTGGCTAATCCTCGCGCCTACACGCTGATTAAACGTGAAACCGTTGTTAGAAAGAAGCGAAAATAAGTTGCGAGAGAGATGCAGATTTTGAGTTATTATCTCGTCGGGTGGTGTAGTGCGCTACACTCTTTCGGACAGGGATAAGCGTATGTGCGTGAATTCGTTCAATTTTTTCTCAACTTTTTGCGCAAGTTTTACGCGGTTGAGAAACGGTTAGTTTTTTCTCCCGTGCAGCGATAAAGTTACTAGCAAACGTAAATTGGTTTTTAAGAGTAACGATATGGTGGCGGCGTCTTTTTGCTTTGAAGCTCAATTAAAATTAAGTAACTTTTCGCATTGAAACGGATGACTGTATAATACAGCCCCTTTGTTTGAATAACACTCGCAGTAAGCTAATAAAATAATGAACCTTTTACTTACGGCATAATGAATGCTTGCTGCTGACCAAACTCCAAGCGCAAGAAAGACTAGAACTCCTTGTGTTATGCTTGCCATTTTACAAAACCAAAAATCTGCAATAAGATAGGAATTATCAAATCTCGTAAAATAGTCGGAATAAGTTTTATTCTTCCAAAGTGAATGCTAGCGCCGCGGCATTTCTTTGGCCGATCACAAGAAAAATTAAGTTACGTCTGGGTTTTGCGATGACGTTATGGCTTCAGAAATTGCTGAGGCTGCGACTCGTCTACAGCGCGATCGGTCTAATTATTATATTCCCTTGTCGCATGTAGTCAGGGCCGAAGCACTCGTATTCAAGGCTCTTCGCAACTTCTTATATCCTAAATGTTCACTCATTGACTAGCCAAATGTGTTAACGATATCTCCTAATGTTGAAAGGGTATAGATCGATCAATCATGATAAGAGTATTTTACGAAGAAGTCCGATCGTGTTTGCATATAGCGCGGGACATTGGTAGAACGAACAGAGTCTTCCTTCATTAAATTATCAGGAATCATCATTCAACTATTCGTTGACCGAGTGACGTGTGTATGTAGAGCAGCGACGCAACAGATTATCGATTACCTTAAAACCACGGCCAATGCTTTGGCATGTACTTCCTTTAACCTTATGGATTGGTTCAATATTAAAATTGTTTTTGCTTCCTCCTAGAGAAAGCTTTGTGATAGTAAAATTTTTAGTTTCGCTAAAACTTCATAGAAATGTATTTGGAGGTGTTGGAAGTCTGAATCATACGTTTTTCAATGTGTTCGTGCGGATAGCTATGTGTATGTATGTATACCGTCGTAATTCTGGAACTACGCGACTGATCGTAATAAAATTTGATATTCGGAAAATTATTGTATGATTCTAAACATTTCATGAAAATTTTTCGAATTTTGAAAAAAAAATTGTTTTTATTGTATAGCTTACATATGCAAATCCAGAAAAAACCGGACACTTTTGGGGATCTGAGTGAACGAAATTGAAATTTGAGGGCACACCTTCCAGACCAACTTTTTTAGGTTCTATAGGCCACCCAGAACCCAACAAATCTTGGGTTCCTGCGATTACGAAATACTTATTTTTTTGCCGGACACTTTAAATTTTCTTATAGGAATTTAAAACGAGGAAAATTATCTAAAACTAGTCACGATTCAACTTTACCCACTCGAGTGTAGATCGAAGTATTAAAAGAGAGCTTCAATTTGCGGGCTGGTGACTTAAAAATGGTTACCTGGGTAAAAGGTTGTCTAAGTTTGGAAATAGCAAAAAATCATAAAAACTTGGATTTTTTACGAAAATCAGTAATTTTTCCCATTTTTAAAATCCTTATAACTTTTGATCCCAACCGTCAATTTTAACCATCCGAGGCTCAAATTAAAGCTTATTACTTCTACTTTTGTTTTAAATATTTAGATCAACCTTTTAGTTGTTTAATCAGTTATATATATATATGAAACCGGTAAAATGTTTAATCTGATTTCACAGAAAACCGAACACTTCAGGGGGTCTGAGTGAACAAATTTGAAATTTGAGAGCACACCTACCAGACCATCTTTTTGGCTTTCTTAGGACACCTAGAACTCGAAAAACCTTGAGTTCCCACGATTTCGAAATACCTATTTTTTTGCGGGGCAGTTGAAATTCTCTTATGGAAATTTAACACGGGGAAAATTAACGAAAACCAGGAAAATGCCACTTTTTGTCTAGAGGCGTAATTTATAAATGTGTTTTAATAGAATCAAGTATTGAAAAAAAGAATTGGTTTGAGGGCTGATGGGTTAAAAGTGATTGCCTAGGTCAAAAGTTGTCTAGGCTTGAAAAAGACAAAAACTCACCAATTTCTCGATTTTTTACGAAATTCAGCGATTTTTTTATTTATAAAATCCTTATAACTTTTGATTGAGCAGTCAATTTCGACCACCCGGTGCTCAAATTGTAGCTTTTTTCTTTCTCTTTCGCTTTCAAAATTTAGATTAAATTTTACAAAAGAAGAAAAGAGCTACAATTTGAGCCTTGGATAATCAAAATTGACCGCTGGGCTCAAACGTTATAAGGATTTAAAAAAAAAACACCGATTTTTGTAAAAAATCCAAGTTTTTATGATTTTTCGCTATTTTCAAGCCTGGACAACTTTTTACCTAAGTAACCATTTTTAACTCACCAGCCCTTAAATTGAAGCTCTCTTCTAATACTTCGATCTACACTCGAGTGGGTAAAGTTGAATCGTGTCTAGTTTTCGTTTATTTTGCCCGTGTTAAAGATATAGAGAATTTGAAGTGCCCGGCAAAAAATAGGTATTCTAGCGTCCACAATTTTGCTTTTTTCCTGAGAAAGCCTTGTAATAGTAATTTTTTGAGTTTGTGTAAAAATATGTAGGAAATGTGTTTTGATGCATTTTCAGTCAAAAAATATTGTTTTTGAAAATGTCCGTACGGATGTACTTGTGTATGTGTGCGTGTACGCGCGCGCGTGTGCGTGTATAATAAAAGAACGCCGAACGATAATATAAATTATATGCGGTAAAAATATGGGTAATTTTATTTTCTTTCAGATAAATACTCAGCAATTTACTTCTATGAACTATTTCAATAACTTCAGTAGAAAAAACTCATAACTAAAAATTGCTATAAAAAGTAAAAATTCTACAAAATGTAAAAACAAACTGTTTTCTCGTTATCTTATAGTAAAAACAAAGAAAATGAGACTTGACGGATTAAAATCCACTGAGTAGAAGCTGAGATATAGATGGATGCGAACGAACACACATACATACATCCGAACAGACATTTTTTTAAAACACTATTTTTTGACTTAAAATGTATCAAAACATATTTCCTACACGTTTTTACACAAATTCAAAAATAAATACAAGACTTTCTTAGGAAGGAAGCAAAAGAAATGTATGCTTCCGCTCACACTCTCAGCTCTGACGCGTGATTCTGATCTCTGATTTCATTTACATGTATACATTTAGCGTGAGACCATTCATATTTCTCCCCAAGCTACACCCAAGGGAAACCCTTATTCTTTAGCTTTTCTTACCAGAAAAGCTTTAGTGGAGGCTGAACTAAACTTTATTCAAGACGACGCTATCTTACGCCGAAAGTTTTTTAGAATGTAAAATCGTTATGTTATAAAAGAAAAAAGTATGTTTTCAACGACGAATGGCCTGTTTTTAAAAGAAAAATATCGAGTTGTGTGTGCTTCTTTATTATTTCAGTCAGAAAGGTTTTTACTATGTACGGATAAAAATACGTGTGATGCAAAAAGTTAAAACAACATATCTATAAACTTGAAATGTACAGTGCCTTCAATTTAAGTGTTAACTTTCTGTCTCTTTGCGTTATCAAATGGTGTCTATTACACAGTCTATTACTATACAGTTAGTACCAGATATGAAAAATGAAATTGATTTATTTATGCTTATCATTAATTATATCCATGTTAAATAAGTATAGAAAGCTGAGAAAAATAATGTATCCCAAAGATGCGGCCTTAATTATTTGCTTCCTCCTAGACGAAGCTTTGTCATAGTAAAATTTTTGGTTTCGCTAAAACTTCATAATAAGTTATTTGGAGGCGTTTAAAGTTCGAATCATGTGTTTTTAGAAAATGTCAGTATGCGGATGGCTGTGTGTGTATATATTTCATCATAACTCTGGAACTATGCGACCGAATATAATTTGACATTCATACATGTTTTATGATTCTGACCATTTTATGGTTCTTATGGCAATTTTTCAGTTTTAAAAAAATATTTTTGCTTCTTTTAAATGATATGATTTATACAATAAATTCAGCAATAGTGTTTCCAAGAAAGCATTAAATTGCCTACTTTTTCTGGCAAGATTTTCTAAACATCTTCCCGAGATCTCAACAACGGCCTGCACTTGCGTCGACTATGAATTGTATTTTCTTATATGGAAAGGGTCGTTCGATTCTTCAAATTAACAATTGGCGTTTCTGTTTAATTCGTATACGTATTAACCATAAGTTATATAAAAATTTGATTATTTAAATAGAAAAGTGTTACATAAATTATCAAATATGTTTTTTATTGACAAAAATGGTTAAACTACATTGATAGAATATTTTTAAGATGTTTTACATTAGAACAATAACACGACACCGATTAGGAGAAAGCTAAGTGCCAATGAATTGGTAGTGTTTTCGAATTGTTGGAACCTTAAAACTGAATATTATTCGTCATATTCTCGAAATATGAAAGCAGCAAAATATTTTTTAAAATAATATTACATCATCTATTTTCAAATCTGCTTGCAATATTCTACGATTTTTAACGCTCCGTATATCGAATGTCCATAAAAAAACACTTTTGAAATTACTTTTTATGCAACATCCACAATAAATTAAATGAAATAATTTTACGTAAACAGCGTAGCTAGAACCGTGAAGATTTCACTAGTAACTTACAATCCAATTTTCATCACGATTCCTACGAATCCCTCGCGAAAAAGAAACAATCTCAATAAAACTCACTTGAGCGTTGGCCGAGCAGTCCCTCTCTCGCGGAAGAGCCGAGCAAAAAATCAGCAGCTAGCGGTGAGCCGTTCAAAGCCGGTAGGGCATGATTTTCGGCGAAAGCCCGATTATACACTAAGCTTCCTACGGAAGCACCGAGATGTAACTGTACACAGTCGATGAGGATCCAACCAAATATATCGCCAGCCCACTGACTCTCGGCTTTCATATGCGAGAGGCCGCGCGTAAACGATAAAAAAGCTCCCCTCTACTTTCGGCCCGCTATACACACGCACACACGATTTTTTTTATCCTTCTTCAATTCCGTTTCGTCTTCACTGGTGCGTGTGTGACGCCAAGTAAAGTTCCCCACTAATTCTTATCAGTTTCATTTCTGTATCATTCGATGGTTTCGTCGAGTACAAACTCGCGATTGATTTATGGATTATGGCTTTTCATTTTATTGATTATGCGAGTATGGATCAGGCTTATATGTAAAAAATAATAATAGCACAGCGAATAACAGTGCGATGCCTTGTTCGCCGATATGACTTTCTAACGCGCACGATAATAACAATATTTACAGTGTTACAGCAATAACATTGGAGTACATATTTACACAACGAGTGGGATATATAATAAAATATATAATTAATTCTCGAGTGTCAGAACGAAACTTATTGTCTATATAAGTTTTATCCTCGTGCGCGATCATGGCTTAACACACTTTGAATTTCCGCTCCTTGTTTCATCTGGCACTTTTTATGTGCGAATAACCATTAATTTGATTCTCCGCTCATTTCGCAACGAGACTGTTTCGTTCTACGCCTCGTCGTAGCCGTACCAAGCCGACTCCAGCACGCCGTACCTCTGCACCAGAGGATTCAGCGATGCAGTCTTTCTTCTAGCGTAATCCTTGCGGCGCTGTCGGTCGGGCTTCAGTTTCTCACTGGTTCGTCCGCGCCGCGGATGACGATGATGCTGCCAGTCCTGCTTGATCATGTCGGCGCCCTTTTCGGCGATCATAATGGTCGGCGCGTTGGTGTTGCCCGTGACGATGTTCGGCATTATTGAGGCATCGATGACCCTCAGACCCGCGATCCCGTGCACGCGTAGCCTCGAGTCCACCACCTGTAAAGAGAGTTTGAATATTAGTCGCAAACTAAATTGAATTCGCCTGCATTGGCTCGATACAATCAGCGCGAATTGACAAGGGCGATTGTTTCACTCAGGTATTGTTAATACGGGAGGTAAAAATAAACTTCATAGCACAGTGTGGCTAAAATCTGCTGTTAAGTCACGCCTATCTGTGACTAAAGTAGTCCTTTTTTGCACCGTGTTTATCACACTCGCTACGCTCGTGGGCTAACCTCACGGTGCAAATAAGGAGTACTTTAGTCACGAATAGGCGAGGCTTGCGGATTTTAGCAGTCTGTGCTATAAAATTTTATACGATACTCTTGACTTAAATGGTTCAGTTTTACACGGCGCAGTTAGCACCCGAGCGTAGCTGTAACAGCGCCGTGTAAAAAAGAACCATTTATGTCACACGTATCGTAATGTACTATTGGGTAAACCAGGTCAGCTGTGACAATAAGAGATCTAGTTAGCGGTCATTTGAGTTACCGATACTTGCAGGAACGCTGTACGCGCTATTAATTTAATTTAATAAAAATAAAGTTATTGAGTGTTTATTTTTGCATTTGATCATATACGAATAAACATGAATAATTCAAACTTTTCAGTTTCATTCATAAATCTAATCTACTTTTTTCTTTTTTTACAGGTGAGTTTCCCGAAAAAGGCATACATTTTGGCAGTGGTACATACTCAATGTAAGTTTATACGTTTAGCTATCAAAGAACAAAGGCAATAATTCAGTCCACTTCACAGAACATATTCCCGACATTTCGTCAAATAAATTAAGTATTCAGCAGAGTGACGTATCGCACGTGCGAGCTTATCGGCACCCGCGTTTCAACGAAAAAAAAAAAATCAGCCCGCCCTCTTTCGACCCTTGAAATCGCGCAATAGTGAAACCGGCACAAAAGAAATCCAAAACTGTAACGACAACGATACGTTAAGAGAGCGAAAAAGTAGGAAATACAAACAGCCATTGGGTCTTGTGCGGGTGCCATTTTGCAAGTGCCGGTCGGGTGGTATATGGTCATTGTGTAATGCCGGGCCTGGCAGCGCAGATACTCGTCGCTCATGAACTCGAGGTGGCTGCACTCCTGGATGACGTTGTCGTTCGGTCGGGCGTTGATCGAGCGCATGGTCGGGCCCTCGCTCAGCTGGTGTACCAGTTTTGCCGCCTCTACCTGTTGGGCGAAGAAGGCATTACGTTGGATCGAACGTTTTCTTCGTTGACGCATGTGTTCGGTTTATCATCATCAATGAACGAGCATCATCTTTACAATAACTTAAGCAAATATTAAGCGCCTTACAAGGTGACACTTGCCAGCTTCTGTTTGACATGACGTAGGAAACATTCTAATGAAATTTTCTATGAATATTTCGCTAAACAAATATTTTAATGTGCTAAGCTATAATACTCCAGTCTGTGAAAAGTTTCTTTTTATCAATGTACAAAGACTCCACGTGTAAAAAGTTTCCACGATTTCAATAGTAATTCGAGGCACGTACAAACGTATCAGACGCAAGTTGTCAAATCAAATCGAATCGACTCTACTGTTTACAGTAGATTATAAAAACTTCAATATAGATTCTACGTAGAAGAATCGAATTATCTCTATGCAAACTGGGACGTCGTACGCTTGCTACAAACAAACATTATTTTAAGAGCCGATGTATATTTATTTATGCTCACCAGTATTTCGAGGTCATAGGGATCGTTGAAGTAATTAGGCACAATCACTGGTGGGTCAGCGGGGTCAGCACTGCGCAGCTTAATGTAACCCCGACTTCGCGGTCTAAGAAGAAGAGGAACCGCCGCGTAACTGTCCTGATAGAGGATATCCTCGAACAGCCCAGCGAAGAAGTCGTCGCCGAGGCCACAACCTCGTTTACCGTAGAGCCCACCGTCAGCATTGTCTGCCGCTGATGCGAGGAATAGTTGAACGTCTGGGTAATCGTCCTCTAGGAATGCTGCGTTATATCTGGATAAAACAAACAAATCAAATAATTCGTAATTGTATAAAATATATCTATAAAAAGCAAATATTTGATAAAGAATTGATAGAATACAAATAAAATATCATTGGATACCTCTAAAATATGAAAAAAAAAATCATTGAAAGCAAAAAATGCACATTTAAACTGAAAAAACTTGAAAAAAAACGGTTTAACGAGCTTTGTTATAATAATATACTTAGCCCTAATCATACTTGGTATTGACAAAAGCCATAGCCTCACACTCAGGCACGAGATACAGAGGGCCAGTGCCATTCCTCGTGAAGTCAAAAATCGAGCGAAAGTTCAGCAGTTTGGGAAGCACGAACGAGAACTCCCTCTTTCCATACACGTCCCTCGGAGGATCGATCAAGTACGTCAGTCCGCCCATAGCCACGTGATCCTGCAGATTCTGGCCAACTCCAGGCAAGTGCTGTACTACGGGTATCCCCATCTCTTGCAGATGGTGTCCTGGCCCGATTCCCGAGAGCATCAACAGCTGAGGTGATTGAACTGAACCGGCAGCCAGGATGACTTCGCAGTTAGCTTGGACCGAGTACCTTAGCTGGCCTCGACGGAATTTCACGCCATGAGCTCTCTTCGAGTTCTCGTCCACGAGAATCTGCTCGACGAAGCTGCGCGTCGCCACGTGCAGGTTGTCGCGATCGTGACAGGGCCGAAGGAAGGCCTTGGAGCTGCTGCAGCGCAGACCGTCGCGCAGAGTGCCCGGGGAGTAAGTGAAGCCGGTCTGACGAGCACCGTTCACGTCCACCACGTCGTAGCCCAAATCACGGCCGGCCTTCAGGAAGTACTCCGCTATTGGACTCTGGAACCTGTAGATAGTTTTGAGATTTTTACATCAAGCTTGGATATAGAACGATAAAAATGTAGAGATGCCATCGATCGATATGGCACCTGTAATAAGATAGAAAAGCTCATCTCACTACCTGAACTCTTCAATCGTCAACGGTCCGCCTTCGGCGTGATACGGCGAGTCTCTGAGCTCCTCGATCCTGTTGTCCTCCGACTTCATAAAGTAGGGCAAGATCTCTTCATAACTCCAGCCCTCGTTTCCCAAAGCTGCCCAACCGTCGTAATCTCTCCTGTTCCCTCTGACGTACAGCATCGCGTTCAGCACCGAGCTGCCACCCAGCACTTTACCTCTGGGCCAGTTACACCTACCATCCTTCATAGCCAAGCAGTAGGTGGACGACGGCTCTGACTTAAACTGCCAGTCCATCGAGGTATGCTGAAGCGTAGGGAAGATCATGGGCACGTCGGAGAGGAGGGTCTCATCGCTACCGGCTTCGAGCAGCAGTATCGTCCATTCCGGGTTCTCGGAGAGACGACTGGCGACGACCGAACCAGCCGATCCCGCCCCGATGACGATGAAGTCGTAGCGCGCGAACAACTCCGAAGCGGATCGTGGACGGATCCGATGCTCGCGGTCCACGATGTCTCGGCGCAGTAGGACAATCAGGAAGCGCAGGAAGACGAGAAAGGCCACCTCTGGACCGTAGGTCAGCGCAGCGATCCGCGCTGCCGAGTACGAACCGATCAGAGACATCAGTGGGTTTTTATTGGATGATTTATGGGGAGTAGTGACAGGGAATGGGGTTTGTCGTAGAATCTAATCACGTCATATCTATCTCGGGTATGTTTTTTCGCTTCTTCATAAAAATTATTTCATCACTTTGAATTTCATGACAGGATTCCATAAACTATTCAATTTTACAAAAAATGTGATACAATGACAATCACTGCACTATTAATTTTAAATCCAATATTTAAAACATTCTATTCATAATCACAAAAATTGACACTTCACTTCGTTGTGTAAAAAGCATAATTTAAATAAAAGTCCCAACATCGATCGAATAAAAAAGTGTCACGACTATTTACACAATTTACAACTGATACATCCCGGCCGAATTCGCAGAAACGCGGAACATCACACTACCGAACGGTCACTAAACGGATATCTGTGCAAGCGGTGTCTTCGAGGCACGTGGCCTCGCCGCTCACGCACTGAAGTGGTTGCGAAGTCAGCTGTTTTTGCGTCGTCTTCGCTTTGTTTTGATGACATAACGTTCAGGAAGTAGCGATGAATGAACGTAAATGCATAACATACGCATGCATCGTTCGGTCGGGAGTCTCTATCCTCTAAATATTTTATTGATTTGACTCTAATTATAATACTTTTGAATAATTATGAATTAAGAATTAAACATTTCAATTTTAAAAATGTTACCATAAAGTTTAAAAGTATGCTCTTTTTGAAATAGAAATCCCCCAAAACTTAAAGACTCATCAAAGTTCAATCAATTATAACAATTATTCCGAATTTTTTAACCTATCAAAGAAAAACGCGGAACGTAAACGAATTTCGCAATCCTCGCCATTTCTGCAAACATTGATACACCTGGCGAACCTGCGCATATTTTGGCAACTGACGAATTATGGATCAAAACAGGAAATGTTGAAGTAAACCGGTAGTAAATAATAATCTAATACTTTCCCTCGTGTAATTTAATGATAAAGAGAAATATTTTTACATTTGTTACACACATTGTTTATACAGAGGTACATTCGTAATATTTTTTAAAGATGAGTCTAAGGATTTGTCGTCGTAACATTACTTACTCCTTTATCTCTTATCAAAACTGGAACATACTGCCTTAAATGTATTTTTTCAAATTTATTTATTTCTCTTACTCATATACAATTACGCATGAACAATAACAGTCGCTTAAAAAAGGCTCAATAATTTACAATCTCTTATGCAGTAAAATTACCTACAATTTATTTACAATCTAAAAAGTAACGAGTATACGAATACTTGTAACGTTTAGCTCATTTGCTTTGGGAACCCCGCGGCTCTCTTATTGACGCACCTCTTCGCAGTTTGTCGTATGTAAATATGTACAGTTTTCGTCATCTTCAGGCGAGACAACGTTTTCGACCTACAGCTGCGAGTCAAAAATTTTGCGCAGAAGACACGATTTCATCTACGTTTTGCCGAAAGCAAATCGAGAAAAATTTAATGTACAGTTTGAGTTATCTGCTCCTTTTAGCTTTTGCGCTGTATCACATAGTCATGGCTCTGCGGCTATTATAAAAAATATCAAAGATTTTTAAAGGTAATCCTATTGTAACACCTTTTACATTTTGAATAGGGATTAAGTATTTGTCTAGACTTTGCTCAGGCTTGAAAAATTATTTCAAGACGTCTGTAATACACAACCGTGGCTACACAGCACACCCAATCACTCCCTCAATTCTTTTCAGAAGCATCGCTGGCTACTTATAAATAAACATTCACGCGGTCTGCCTCATTTACGGTTATTTACATCCCCTACTCTACCAAAGTAGAAGGAAAAACAGTTTCACTTCGTGCAAAAAAATGTAAATTCCGGCTATTTCTATAAGGATTTTGAACTTTTTGAATCGACCATGCTCGTATGGAGATACGAACCCTGCATTGACTTCTAGCAATTTCACGAGACAAAATCTCGACAAGCCCTCTCTAACCAACGTTTCTCTTCTTCAACCAGTACTCTTTGATCATATCCGAGCCCTTTTCTCCAATCATCATAGTCGGCGCGTTGGTGTTACCGCTGATCTGATTAGGCATGATGGAAGCATCGATGACCCTCAGTCCGGATAGTCCGTAGACCTTCAACTGGGGATCCACCACAGCCTCGGGATCCCAGTAAGGTCCCATTTTGCAAGTTCCAACCGGATGGTAGACGGTTGCCGAGTAGTGCCTGATCATACACTCCCAGTAGGGATCCGTGTACATCTGTAGGTGCGCGCATCCCAGGTAGGGTTTAGAATTCAGTTCACTGCCGAACTTCCTGAAAGCTGGTGTCCTGCTCAGAGCGATCGCGATCTTCACAGCCTCGACCAAGACCGCGAGATCCTGAGGGTCCTTGAAGTAATTCGGATAGATGAGCGGATGGTCGAATGGATTCTTGGAGCGAAGCTTGATGAGTCCCTTGCTCTTGGGTCTGAGCAACATAGGCAGGACGCTCCAGACGTCCCGGTTGCTGATGTGTCCGAAGACGGCGTCGTAGAAACGCTTGGTTAGACCGTGGATCTTGCGAATCTGCCGGCCACCGTCGGAGTTGGTCGAGCCCGAGATGAAGTGTAGCTCGACGTCCGGAAAGTCTTGGGTCGCGTTGGCGAATTTAGTGTTGACGAAGGCCAGACCCTCGACACCACCCAAAACCGTCAGCGGGCCCGTTCCGAAGACCGCGTACTGCATCACGGCGTTCACGCTGTGCAGTCGATTCTCCACCATCGAGACCTCCTGATTCACCATGAACGTCAGTCCGCCCACGGCCACGTGGTCCTGCATGTTCTCACCAACGCGCAGGTTCTGGATCACTGGGATTCCTGTACAATGAAATGTAAAAGCTCGTGAGTTACCGTGGTAGTGAAAGTTGTGAATGTACGCAAAAAGCGTGAGTATTTACTGCATACCTAATTGCTGAAGATGCTCCTGCGGCCCAACTCCGGATAGCATGAGAATCTGCGGAGAGTTAATGGCTCCTCCGGACAGGATGATTTCCTTTTTGGCACGAATGCGGTAGATCTGCTCGTCGCGCATAAACTCGACGCCGTAAGCGCGCTTGCTCGCCGGATCGATAAGCACCTGAAAGTAACGACTTACGCTTTAATTTCTGCTACTACGAGCTCACATTCTCTAACAAGAACTCACGACAGAACGACTTTTATAATTTTATCGTGCCGAAAGGCGACCTACCTTGGTCACGTGCGAGTTCATAGCGATGTGCAGATTCTTCCTGAGCCTCGCAGGTCTCAAGAAAGCCTTAGCGCTGGAGCACCTGCTGCCTCTGCGGATCGTTCCCTGGGCGATCATGAATCCAGTCTGATGCTCGCCATTGATGTCCCTGTTCTCGTAGCCCATCTGCTGCCCGGCTTTGACGAAAGCCGCCGCCAGTGGCGTGTGCCAGGGCGCTTCCTGAACGGTCAAATAGCCACCAGTGCTGTGGTATGGAGTGCGCGCCAAGTAGGGATTCTGGTTGTCTTCGGATTTTTTGAAGTAGCGCAGAGCCTCGGCCGAATTCCAACCTACGTTGCCCTGCTGCTCCCAGATGTCGTAGTCCTTCTTGTTACCGCGCAAGTACAGCATGTAGTTCAGCACTGAGCTACCGCCTATGACCTTGCCTCGGGGCCAGTTGCAGCGACCGTCTTCCATGGCTGAGGAGAGAGCACAAATTACGATTAGAAGAGTTTTCGAATCGTGGAAATGGCGAAAGCTACGGATACTATACACTGTTGTTAGGAGTGTTACTATTTTTTAATTTAGGCAATTTGATCTATAATTTTTCACAAGAAAGACTACGGAAGTTGATAATTATTTGATTGCAATTTCTGAATACTTTAATGCTTAGATGAAGTTAAAATAGTTTTTTGCATTTTGGTGATGTGAATACATTGGTCTGTTAAAAGTTGCCATACACAAAACCACAAGATCGTGTCGAATAAATTTTCTTTCTTCGCATTCGGAGATGGTAAAAAGTGATCTGCAGTTAAAAAGGAAATAGGATGATAATACACAATGACGATGAGGATGCTTACCCAAGCAAGAGTCGCCTTGCGGTTCGGTTTTATACATCCAATCGAGTTTACTCAATTGAAGATATCCCGCAAGAAGCGGCACGTCGGATATTTCAGTCTCGTCGCCCCCTGCCTCTAGGAGCAGGACGTTCCAATTTTCCACCTCACTCAGCCGACTCGCCACCACCGCTCCTGTAAACCATCCGAATCACGTTAGATCACGAGTAAAAACTCATCCGCTTTTTCCCTAAAAAATACTACGTCCTCCTAATGGCTTCTCGGTGACTGGTTGAATTTTCACTACGAGTTAGTCGTTGGATTTACAAAAAATGCCAGTCTGATGCGTTACGTTCGACATCATTGCTAGAATTTAATTCGGATAAGAAACGGACGAAAACGTACCTGCCGAGCCCGCTCCCACGACTATAAAGTCATAGGAGGGCATCAATAGTTCCGACGGCACGTCTATCGGTCTGGACTCGGGATCCATGACCTCATACTGGAAGTAGACGATGGCCGCGGCCAGGGTCGGGAAGAACCAGGACAGGCTTCCGGTCGCCGAACTCGCGGCTGACGTCAGTAGATTCTGGATATCCATGTTGGCGTCTCGTCGGGACTCTGCGATTCTCACCACCAATGTAGACTTTTCTTGCCAGCGAAAAAAAAACTGTAATTCACAAAACAATCGCGAAAAGTAATTAAAAAACGCATTAATCAAAAAAAGAACTACACGAAAATTGAAATAATTCGCTGTTTATGAAAGCGAACATCAAGTCCAGTCGTACCGAGGTAAGATCACAGCTAATCACAGAGGCACTCGACGCGCGAGTGCTCGAGTATCGGTGTATTCGAGGTGTCCCTATCGACTGAGTCGTTCCCTGTGACTTTTACCGGGGTCGTCTTCGGAAGAAGCGGCGGCAGTGGCGGCAGCCTCCCGCGGTGGGGGAGGAAAAGAAGCTTTCTTCGCGGTCAGGCTTATTTCGTATTCCGGAGGCTTCGATAGCTCTCCGGCCCGCGGCGAGACATACGCGTAATCGTCGGCCGACGACTAATTGCCGAGATCGTTTTCGGTGGAAAAATTTTGACGCGGAATTTTTTCATTCACCTCGACACGTGCATACCAGATCGTTCAACTGATGCACGAGATGCGCGAGATATTTGTGAAATTCGTGAGAGACGAGTTTATTATATTCGTTTTTTCGAAGAAGCCGTTATTTATTTCTGATTAGTAGGTTTGAAAATAGCAGAATCTTTGCGAAAAATTGATGTCAATGTTGCAGTTTTAGACGTTGGCTCATTTTCATTCGCGAAGAAATTAAAGTAATCAAAAAATATTTTGTGAAATATTTAGCATAATTTATGAATGCGCCGTTGAATGTAAAAGCGCTCACGTTTTAGCAAAGATTGTCGAATTACGTTCGTCGATCAAAACTCATAATTGTTTAATCGAGCGAATAACAACGTCGTAACACGTTTAATCGGGCAACGAATTGAATTGTTTATCACAAAATGATAGTCCAGCGCCACGAGCGACGTCATCCTGAACCTCCACCCACCAAGTGATTTTCCCGTTGCGAAATCCGCGGCTGCTGCAGACTGCCTGATGCAACGTCAGTTTCCTCGAAAAAAAAGAAAGGAAATCAAAGGCGGGAAAAAACGTACGCGGAATATCCATGAGCTCTGCACACGCGCATGCGCCGGCTTTCCGCGAGCAAGACGTGCTTTTGAAACATCCTGGCGAGCAGCCGCCGAGGTTGTTACTTAATCCTTGCTGAAGCCGTCCGGACGGTTTCACATTTTTTATTTTCGCGCGTCCCGGCGCGAATGCCGTGCACGTCTGCGTCGAGGATGTGGACGCGTGTACACGGACACGTATGTCAGGTGCGAGGTCGGACTGGTATTGGCTGTAGGGATCGATAGGCGATCGATTTTCGCCGGTATTGGCCAATGCGACTTTTCGGTGGTCGTGTCAGCTTGAACGTGAGTGCTTTTTTTCTATAAATTGTACTCATTCTCTTTACTAGATTTTTCATATTTTTGAAGAGATATTTATAGTTAATCTGAGTAAAGAACAAACTGATAATCGAACTGATAATCGTTTATTTTAATACATCAAAAGCAATAATTAGATGAATTCGAATGCATCCTTCAGTAAACTGCATATAAGCTGCGTGTCGCTAACACGCATCAAACATTACGTCATGAAAAGTATCACAACACAGCTCGCTTCTCCGAAACCGTGATCAAACTTGAACTACTTTTGTAATTGAGTATAAATGCGCACGCACGTCGACTTCATTACGGACACCGACGGAGGCAATTACGAAATTCGAATCGACGTGCATTTCGGTCGATCGATTTGGTGAAAACACATTGTCTAATCGAGAAGAGCACCGGCGAACGGCTTTATAGCCAATGCATAGAAAAATAAATGGGCGCGTGTCGAGGTTAGAAAGACCGAGGCTATTGTTTCATTGGCATTCGCGTACCGTCTGAGGTCCTGCGATTGGAATCTGCTTTGCACATCGGACAATCGTGCAGCATTTGGTTACAAGGCTTCTACGTGGATTTATTATCATTTTGATGGACAAAAATTATGCTTACAGTTCAAGAGCATAGCATAAGAGACCGTAGCAAGGTTATACGTCGAACAATTTGAATGAAATTTTAAAAACAAATGGCATATTTATACTAGAATCTGTCGCTCATTATCGAAGCAAAATGGTGCAAAGTGTTACAGTGGCCGCAAGAAATGAGTCACGGATAATAAGCGACGAAGACGAAAGA
This sequence comes from Trichomalopsis sarcophagae, assembly GCA_024372645.1. Taxonomy (NCBI): domain Eukaryota; kingdom Metazoa; phylum Arthropoda; class Insecta; order Hymenoptera; family Pteromalidae; genus Trichomalopsis; species Trichomalopsis sarcophagae. Next base: position 487,913 of record QLSS01000054.1, on the reverse strand, counting down.
GGCGAAATTGATAGATGTTTACTAGCAGAAAATGACAATCCACGGACCGGTAAAATTCTGGGCCAGCCAGCCGCACGATTCAGGGTTTCTGTGCCATAAGACGATCTCGATCGTTGCGGCTTCCGCGTGTACTTTCGACTGTTCCCGCTTCCACACAAACACCGAGCAAACGATCTCGCACTTGTTCAAAAAGTTGTATCGACAATTCAATTACCTCCTCGTGCACACAACGAACACGCGTCACGAAACTCACTGTCACCCTTGGCACTGATGCGTTTTCACGTCGAGGAGAAGCTTCTGGATCGCGCGGAGAAAGGCAATTTCACTCGGCGAATCGCGAGCAACTATATACGTCTGCAACAGCAGCAGCCCGCGGAGGATCTGGCCGTGACCTTGTGAGCTACGTAGTCGGCGACTATAGCGCACGGCGCTCTCTTCCTGGCCGTAGGAAGGAGGGGAAGACACTCGACAGCCGGTCAACGGACCATGAGGTCGGGAACGGGTTCGTCGGCGCGAGCGCGCGCACTTTCCACACGAGTCGGATCGGGCGTGTAGCATAACGGTCCCTCCTGACTCTATAATACTCGCGTACTCCCTCTTCCGCCCGGACAACTGCGTCTGCTTTATATACTTGTATCGCGGAGTTCGTCGATTTTTTTTCGTTTATAATTGTGCTGCATCTTATTGTCTACTTTCAAAATCGCAAAAATCCTCGTTTCTACTCGCACCCGGCGACTGATTGGCAGTCAGTCGTACTTTTCACGTAACGAGTCTTTCTCAGAGCTGAACATCGAAAGTCGCTATTTACAATTGAAGAATTGTTGTCGACCACACGCTAATGAATATGTATATGCACACGCGCGAAAGTGTTTGCACGCCGTTTCCTTTTCCTCCGCGAAATCAATGCTGCTCTTTCTTTGCACAATCATCAGCCATACCGCGGATTCATGGTTCGTTTCTATACGAATGAATCATGTACACTGTAATTTTATTCAGAGAGGAGTAACGTTTACGATCCGCGAGACAAGATGAAGCTCAAAACTGCAAGCAGACTTTACTCTCGACTTCCGACATCGAAGCTTCTGGAGGCTCTCGCGAGGATGCACTTAAGGAGGTTCATCTGATTTAGAAATAACAAACAGATTCGGGGGAAAAAATTCACACACGTAGATATGTCTAAATAAAATGCATTTGGATACCTCTAAGACAAGATATTAATAAAAGTTGTTTTTTTTTTCATTTTTACATGGAGTCTTGTGGAAAATCACATTTTCCTAGTTTTAATTTGCAAATAATTATTGAATTAACAAACAGTTTCTGTTGCGATTTTCGTATGAGGCAACTAATATTTGATGAATTCAAATTGATTTTGAAAACGATTGAACTATGCATAATAATTAATTGTCCTAATAAAAAATATGTGCACTTAACCTCAAAAACGGAGTGAAATGTCGTCTGTATTAAATATTTTTGTCACAGAAAGAGTTCGATTTCTTTATCTAAAATCATTATTAGTTATAAATTAGCTTTTCATAAGTCCTAAATAAATGATGTCTCTTGTAACAAAAGGAAATAAGAATTCATAAAAGTTATCCTCTGATTGACTAGCGACGTAGCAGATGAACCTCTTTAACGATGCAGTGTGCCGCTGTCGAGTTTATGATGACAACGTCCACGAAATTTCCCGCTTGCACCTACTTTCCCACGATTCAGAAAACCCACGAGTGACACCTGTATACAGCATAATACCAGAGCAGCTCTTAATGGTCGTTAAGTTATATGTACCTCTACCTATAGCGGTTTTCGAGTCAAAAGCAACACTCGCGAGCACCGCGTACATTATACATCAGCGTTCGAACTTCCAACGTACGCAACGGTAAAAGTGCTCTCCTCTCGGACGCGTTACGCAATTGGAAACAACAACTCGCCGGCCGAGCTAACAGAGAGCTTAAGTGTATTAAAATTCTGACCTGTCAGAAGATGTCGCAGCAGCGGAGAAGAAGACGCCAGCAGACGTGCCTCGCTTTCGGTATGGCAGTGTCGACTCGAGGAATCGTAGAGCTTCTATAAGACAGCTCGCAATGAATCGCGGGAGGCGCGAAATCAGGGGAGCCGATCGAACATCGCGCACGACTCGACAGATACGTCACGTCTATCTATTCGATGTTACGATTGCACACACTTTGATTGCCGGGCGTTGCACGCCGAGTGTAACTTTCGGGAGCGCGATTGCCGAATTCGAGCGATAGCCTCGCGGGGTAATCGCGGCGATGAGGATAATTCTTCGAGAATGCAATTTTGTTGCGCTGTTGTTGAATTTTTCCTGATTGTCATCTTTGGTATGCCGATAAGTTTGCAGGAGATTAATGGCTGAATGGAAATATAGAGAAAGACTTGGTAATTCAACTTTGGTCGTTATAGCTGTTGTAATGCCGTTAAAAACAGTTTTAATAAGACTCATAAAAGCGCTAAAAAGTGCATTGATAATTCCTTCATAGTCAAACTCGTCTCGCCTTATCAGTGAATGGCCGCAAGTATTGCTTCTGATTGAATACCTCAAAAAAAAAAAAAAAAAAACGCACATCAGATAGTGCATCTGTAACGTAAGCGACTCCCTGAAGCATACCCACGAAGTCATACCGAACCGGTTCCGCGCAGTCATTGACATCATCGACCGCTTATCTCAGCGGATTAACACGCGTAATCCAACGCGAAGACACGGCCAAATATTTCCAGAAGCTGTTACTTACGGTATTCGAATTTCGATCGAACGTATCATCATCCCGACAATACGAGCGTTTTAAAAAGAAGCGCCGCATGTGTCAACGCACACGACCAAGGCTTACGGTATACAGCTCGCGCCGACCTACTTGGATGATGCGTAAGTGTACAAGATGTACCGCGCGCACGAACTTTTTGCACCGACATCGTTGCGGGAATACGAAAAGTTTTTCTGGATCTTCAGCCGCGCGGCTAACGGCTATTTGTCTTCTTTTTAGCGCGAATGTAAAAAGAAAAGTTGAACGCTCGGATTACGGCACGGCCGGAGCGAACGGATCGAGTATTTGTATGGCTACTTTCTTTTACCGACAGCACAAAAGAGAAAAAGATCGAAAATCGATCTCGAGCCGTCATACAACCGAGCGATTGCAACATCATCGCGCCGTCGATTTCCCCGCCGAAGACAATACCATCGCAGTTCCCGTCGATGCGATAGAAAAAGTCCGCGGAGCAACAGTTGACGCACGCGACGAAAAGACTGCAGCTAGCAGCGCACGCGATTTTTTCCGACTGATTTTGCGAGCCTTTTTCATTACTCCGAGCGAAGCCGTTGCTGAGTGAAAACGTAAGTAATGCTTGCGGGAGTTTGACCTACTCTCTTGGCCTGTGTACCTGTTGCGCGTCACGTACGCGCCGCAGCTATGTATTGAGCTTCTATTCTTAACGAGCGTTTTTAATTGTCATTAACGAGCTTCGCGTTCGCAGCGTTGTCTCGTTTGGAATGCATTTTTCGTGGGGGAGGGGACGTGGGGCACGTGGGGCAGATGCGATTTTCGATTTCGAGCGTTGCGGCGACGATTCCGGTTTTCTATTCGAAATCGAAAGCAAAAGTGCTGAAGGCCTTTCGAAATCTCCGCCGACGATGGGCTGATGAATTATTTCGGGCAGGTGTCCGGGGGTTGACACGTTGGGAATAATCGCGATTGCGAGATCATTTTCTTGCACGTATACCGCTGTCCCTGCGCGTTTCTGTTGTCAAACAACAAGTACTAAAGCATCGTTTGAAATTTTCAGGAGGATGTTGCGGCTCGATGAAGAAGCGCACGATCGTAGGTGGCTACGCCTTCACCTGGTGGTTCGTCACGGACGTCCAGCGGCTCTCGCTGGAGGTGATGACGCTGAACCCGGTGTGCGAGAGCGTCGAGACGGCCCAGGGTGTGCCGCTGACCGTGACCGGAGTCGCCCAGTGCAAGATCATGAAGGCCGACGAGCTGCTCAGCACCGCCAGCGAGCAGTTCCTCGGCAAGAACGTCCACGAGATCAAGTCGACCATTCTGTCGACCCTCGAGGGACACCTGCGTGCCATTCTTGGTCAGTATTACTTACCCACACTTCTCCATTCGAATGATCCGCAATGTCGCGAAAATCAACCGAATTTCCGAACGCAGGAACCCTCTCGGTGGAGGAGGTTTACAAGGACAGGGACCAGTTCGCGGCGCTGGTGCGCGAGGTCGCCGCGCCGGACGTAGGACGCATGGGTATCGAGATCCTCTCGTTCACCATCAAGGACGTCTACGACGACGTGCAGTACCTGGCGTCGCTCGGCAAGGCCCAGACTGCGGCGGTCAAGAGGGACGCCGACGTCGGTGTCGCCGAGGCTAACCGAGACGCCGGCATCAGGGTGAGTCTTCGATCGACGACCGCTTCTTCTCTTCGACTTTTCCTCTGACGTCCTCGGGTATAAGCTATAATAATGGCTCGCTCTGTCGCGCAGGAAGCCGAGTGCGAGAAGGCGGCGATGGACATCAAGTACAACACGGACACGAAGATCGAGGACAACGCTCGGCTGTACCAGCTGCAGAAGGCCAACTTCGACCAGGAGGTCAACACGGCGGTAAGCGATTTATCTTTTCCTAATTAGTCCTGATTGAATTCAGAGAAAACTAATCGCAAAAATAATCCCACAGAAAGCAGAGGCGCAGCTGGCCTACGAGCTGCAGGCGGCCAAGATCCGGCAGAGAATACGAAACGAGGAGATCCAGATCGAGGTGGTGGAGCGACGCAAGCAGATCGAGGTCGAGGACCAGGAGGTGCGCAGGAAGGAGCACGAGCTTCAGAGCACCGTCAGGCTGCCCGCCGAGGCCGAGAGCTACAGGATCGGCAAGGTCTCCGAGGGTAAAAGGTCAGCTCGGTCACGCATACGCATACCTTGTTACAGTACGCGAACCGCTGCGGAACGAACGCTTTGCTCACGCGCGAGCTTGTGATTTCAGGGCGCAAACCGTGGAGGCTGCCAAGGCCGAGGCCGATCGCATCAGACTCATCGGAGAGGCCGAGGCTCAGGCGCTCAAGTCGATCGGTGTAGCTGAAGCCGACCGCATGACGATGAAGGCCGCCGTCTACAAGAAGTACGGAGAGGCTGCCATTCTCAACCTCGTCCTCAACGCGATGCCCAAGGTCTTGCAGAATCTTTTTTTTTATTTATTTATTATAAATCAAACGATTCGGCATTTGCCAGGCAAACTAACGATCGTCCCGTTTTTCGCACCGCAGATCGCAGCGGAAGTTGCTGCACCACTGGCCAGGACGGAGGAGATCGTGCTGCTGGGAGGAAGCGACGTGACGAGCGGCGAGATAACCCGCCTCGTCGGCCAGGTCCCACCGGCAGTCCAGGCCCTCACCGGCGTCGACCTCTCGAAAGTAAGACTCAAGAAAAAAACGCCCGAGCCCGTTAAGAAATAAACGGACTTCATTCATGTCGGCTGGGGAACACGCACGCCTGCTTCTTAACGCATACGCCACGCATTGATATACGCATTAGACGCATATACGTATATTTACATGTGTAATCTGGCGCAGTTGGAAATAATGGTCGGGAAAAGCTGCTCTGTCGCTCTGTCGAGCTGTCGGGATTTCGTGTAATTTTTCGAATAGCTGCGTGGTCAATTAATTGTAAATTTATTGCGATCGGACGTGTTACTGCGCTTTGACGAGTATTGATGATTTAGAATAAAATATGCAGGTATATGAAATCGATATATGAGTAGGAATGCTGAAATTATTTCCAACTGTGCGCAAACTAATCGCTGCACTGAGCACTTCACGCTTCTACTAACACATACGTACGAATGTTGGTGACTATCGTTTGTCAACATACGCTTCGCACTGGCAGAACTAACCACTAACGCTTGACAATGACAAATCGACTTTTTTCCCAAGGAAAAATACGATTTTATTTCGCTTGCAAAAAGAAAGTATGGTACTTCCAAGAGTTTCTCTTTAGATAATTTAAGGACCCTGCACCGTTATAGTAATGTAAAATGATGATAATCGTTATAAAGTGTTTGCACATCTATTCTAAGAATACCATACTCTCGAATAACTACTAATGATCAGTATTGCAATCTCTGTGCAAGAACTAAAAATATTTTTCTAATCATCTTTCATGTAGGCAAATTTTTAACATAGTTAGTTTTCTAAGTGATATACATAGATTTCAAACAGCACACTTGACGAAATGAGAAGTCGTGTGTCGTAGATGTTTGCAAAAGAGCTTCGAATCGCTCACGGTCACAAAGCATTCACTCGAAAATTGTGATTATGGAGATTTCTCCAAAGCGATCTCGAATGCAACTCTGCATGTCGACATGCTCGCTTCTTTTCGTACATTAACCTCTTGGTCATTTGGAATTTCTGTACACACTGTATATTAGGAAAATATGAAGAAAGAATTCTCTTCTCTCTTTATCTACGTCTCTATTTCTATTTCTATTCATAGAAAATATTCAAAATTAATTATTATTAATAGCAATATCCTAAACGAACCGATGTATTTGTAGGTGCTTGGAAAGATTCCGGGCGCCAAGTAATTACAGCGAGAGCGCGGCAAATGACGGGCAGCGACGACATAGAGCCACTACTACTACTACACTGACGAGTCGTCGGATTGAGGGAGAGACTGGCTGACGATTAAAAATGACCACATACTACGAACGATCCCTCTATATCTGCCCATTTTCTCTCTCGCTAATAAATGTCTAGCACACTACAAAGAGTCTCAAGCTATACAGTCGCGCATTTTATCTGTGTGTTGTTGCGAAGCGAGAGAGAAGGAAACGCGCATCTATATGCACGTGTGCTTAGTGCGGCGTTTCTCCGACGAAGAAAAAGAAAGCATGACAAAAAAAGAAGAATTAAGGAATGTTGATTCAGAGAGTACATTAAGAAAATAAAAACCTGGCCTTAGTCGTTGAAAATAAAAATTAATTTTGCGTTTTAGTGTTTTCGTGATCCACAAGCAGCTTTCTCGATTCGCTCACTGTTTGAGTAAAATACTTTTTTACTGAAAAATCGATGAAAAACTAACTTTGTTACATGTATAACGTTTTCTCGTTATCGTGCAAGTGGATAATGCTGGACTTAATTATCAAGTCTTTTAAACATTAAAAAAAAAGGGATTCGATCGTGACGACACACAAGCCTATCTATCAGCCTTTCTTGATTAATCAAAGAAACAGCACCTGTTACCTCTTTGCCACAATATTTATACCTCCATAGTTAGGTGACTTTTGTTTTTGTTCTCCTTTATATTTCTCTCTAACTTTTGAGAAATTATAATACTTCGACAGCGCAAACATGTAAATTGACTGTTATTGAGCTCGAAAGTATTAAATCGTCTCTACGAAAAATGGCATAGGCATTGCATTTTTTTTTTCTAAATTGAAATGAAAAAGTTTTAATTAAATGCATATAGCGCAAAAGAGTAAATCAGCCAATATCTAGAACTTCGGCTTAAAATAAATATTTGCATTCACTGCTTTTTTTAATATTTTGAAGATTTATTAGTAATTATTTTTCAAATAGTTTCTTCTAATGTTAGAATGACAAATATTTCCAAAACATGATGTTACGTAACTAAATACACATCTATCTCGAATAATCTTATAATAAAATTACATTTTTTGTACAAAAATGTATAGTTTTAAAAATGTGATTGATTTTACGTACAAATTTTTATGGATGAATATTTATATACTGTAAAAAATGCATTCAAATGCATATTTTTGACATTTATTTACATATATTTTACTACTTCCACAATAAAAATCACTGCCCTATATAAACTCGACATGTAAGGATACTGCCTTCGTAGTAGACGAGTTAAGCGCAGCTCGATGACAGTCATTAGTGCGTGTATAAATCTAGTATAATACCATTTACGAATTAAAGTGATCAATGAACTCGATAATAAAAACAGTTGAATAAGAAGAGCTTGTCAAAATTATAAGTCCGTTTATTTTTGCGATTGGAAAAATGCAATTTTCTCAATCGAGCTGTGTTCATCGTAAGTAGAAAATTTCTCATAGCGAGCGCTCTTCATAATAAACAAATAAAATGTGTAAATATTAAATTAGTACGGCAAATCGACCGAGCTTTTATCCGTCTTACAAACAAATAGTTCAAATTTTTTTCAAAGACCTGTAGGGGTCGTTAAGCATTGAGAAACTGCATCCCTTTAATTAATTTTCTGGTTACAAAAGCAATGTATTATGCAGATAAAAAAAGAACTCAATAGCATACATGCATGCAAATTTAATTAATCTAAGAGAAAAAAGTATTCTACTATACAAATGTATAAAGTTAAAATAGTTCATATTTTCTCCTTTCCTGAGATAGATTATTAAAACGAGAGGTTAAAAGTAAAAAATACAAAAGTCAATGAAATTGTGTAAGAGAAACAAAACCATACGATACATTAATTGCTATGAATCTATTATAATACCAAATTTTTATTTCATATATTTTTATGTTTTTAAAATAAATAATTTTGAATAGTAACTCTTCGTTGTTAAAGTAAAACGAACTCAAAGTGAAACATTATGAACTTCTGTGTTGTGCATCTTCGAACGAATTATGGTGGTGTTGTGTGCGTTCATTATATATTTTTATTTGTTCTCTCTGTAATACATAAACATATGCATATACTTTTATTAATTATACACTTTTTGTAATAATTATTATCGTTAGAATAACTGATTCATCTTTTGTGGATATTTGTAATAATTGTTAGCAAAGTTAAGTTTAATATTTACACGACCTTAGCGTCCCTGAAGCTGCATCTTTATGTATGTTTAAATAGCAAAGATTTCAACCGGATATAAAAGCTTTGATTTGGCAAGTAACGCTTAGGGATGTTAAGTAATGGAAAAATGGATACTCTTTGTCTACTTATTCGTGCGAAAAGAGAGGAATATTTAAGATTTAGATATTTTTTGCTTGAATTATTAACACTTGCCTTTTGAGATGAAAAAATGTATGAAAATTTTAAGAAAAAAAATGTATGAAATTGTAATGTGAGCGCTGGCAAGATAAAGCAAGTATAGATCATCAATTATTGAAGTTTTGTCTAAAATTTAGACGTTTTTTAACATTTTCTTTGATGAATTAATTGGCGAATTGAATTTTTGTAACTTTTACACCAATGAAAAGTACAGTAATAATCATAGAGCCTAATTTTCTTCTAAGGCTGATTGAATCTATACGGTTTGCTCGTTTTACAAACCGTATCCATTTTATGTCGTGTA
>QLSS01000054.1:453520-478208 GCA_024372645.1 Trichomalopsis sarcophagae | reverse complement strand
ATATACGATTTGATGATTGTAAAAAAGGATACCTTAATCCAGTAAAAATCACCGCAATGTGAATGGACTTATGCACCATATACATATGTTTGGTTATTAGTTGGAAAAAAATATTCGTTGACAACGGTCACTTATCCGAAGAAAATATATGTACACATTTAATAATTTTTCGTGATCATCAGAATGAATAATTATAACTTACAGGCGTATGCAATCTCTGTGTTCCTGCAGCGCGCAAATTTTACGGCTACGATTGCATTAATGATGATTTTCTCTTGTTTGTCTATTTTATACTCTTGTAAATAAATACGACCAGACTCACTCTCGTGTATATGTGTGTAAGTCAAGCACGGGACAGAATGTAGTGGCGTTTCTTATGATGTACGGGCAGAGCTCTTTTAGCATTAACATAATTACAACTTGAGATCCCTCATCGCATCAATTCACACAATTTTAAATACACCCACACTTTTAAAGTACACACATATATTTTTTTAAAGTAATAACTTTGTGCGAATATATTGTTTTTATTTTATTTTCGTTTATTTACATTTTTTTCATTTACTTTTTAACTCTTAAAAAGTATTTTATTATTTAGTTACCTACGTTTAAGCTCTTGAATTATAACTAGCTTCTTTTTTATTTTTTTCTAAAGATTTTGTTATATTATTTTATGAGTATTCCTCAGTACAAGTAGAACCATAATCTATATGCCAGTTGTTTGTGCCAATGCATCATTATATCTCTGCATGTCAACTTTCAAGCATTTTTTGTTCTTAGTCGTAAGAAAAAGAAAGCTTTTAACCATATTTACCCGTAAAAACTCAATATCTGAAAAAAATTTCAATTTAATGAGCTAATTAACAAAAACGATTCTTTGACAAAGCGTGTTAAATGTATAAAAGAAATTATCGTTTTCATACAAGGTACGTTTGTACATAACTTGCTGCGAAAATTTACTCGTTTGAGAATGATATTGAAAAAAAGTTCCGAACCATAAGAGGTATATGGAAAACGTACCAGTTACAATAAAAGCTCTAATTCTAACAAAACATCGTTCACTTAGTCTACACATCGTAAGAATTATATATCGAGTATTCGATGATTATGTACAGATAATTTTTACTCTTTGTATGAGTTCATTAAAATTCGGTTGAATTATTAAACAAGATTTAATGCTTCGTGGCATAGCTTCAATTTAATACATGATAAAAATTAACAATTTTTGAATGATCATTGAATACTTGTATATTTTATTTAAGAGAAAATAACAAAACAATATTTCAAATCTCAAGTTATTTAGCCCGACCAAAAAAATGCTTTATGTGCATAACAGAATGATATACATAGTTAGGCATACGCAAATATTTATTTAGGAAAAATTTACTCTTTTGTAAACGATGAAAAAATAAATTCAGCAGAAATAATATATATTTTGAAAATCGTGTAGACTGAAAAACTTTTCGACGATTAGTTAAATGGCATTGATATAATGCTACCTATGTAATAACTCTAATCTCTTACTGAAAGTCATTGAACACACGATTCTGAATTAGTGCATATTTTTAATAAATGGAGCCTCAAAATCATTAAACTTATGTTGCAGTTTCATTAACCGTTGTCTTCCCAATCCAAAGCATCAATTGAAGAAAACATTATTTTAATCAAAAAGTAATAACACAACAACTTAAATAAAATAATTATAACTTATTAGGATTTTATTGACAATTTTGAAAAAGAGTTACAGTGAGGGCTATTACGGTTCGTAATCATACCGATTAAATAATAAAAAAAAATCAAATAAATACCGGATTCAACTTAATTAAAAAAAAATTATACAAATGATACAATTCTTTCATAACTAATAAGTTATTAAGACAAGGGAAAAATAATACAAATTCATAGACGCTCAATAACATTTATTCTCCTTACAACATTCGCTCCATAAGTGTAATACGTTCTACAAACATTTGTCACGCGGGAAATACAACGCTGGCGTGGTAAAAATCTGGGCACGATTCTATTCCGTTTAATTTCTTCCATCACACCTTGCATTTTTCCATCTTTCTCTCATATTTAATATAATATATATTTATATATAATATATTTTTATCCATGATCTCATTGTTTTGTATACTATTTACAATTAGGTAATCGCAGTTCTTCAAGGTATGTGTCTTGTTTTCTTTTTTATTAGTAAATAATAGTCAGTAGCGGACGCCTACACTGGAAATAGCTCTCGTAATATCTCCCTTACGCGCTACGATGTTAATTAATTATATTAATTACTTATATCACATTGTTCGTGTACACACCTTCATCGTGTTGCGATTATTTATTTTTTACGCTATCTTTTCTCACTTTTAACACTTATCTCACTTTATTTACAACGGTGTACCTATCTGTTTTTTCTTATTTTTTCATATCCCACAATCGTTTCTCACTGAATTTTTCTCTCTCGCTCACAGTCATGCTATTTTCTCTCATCACATTCGTTTCTTGTTTAATCGCTTTTTCACACTTATATAGTTCAAGTCTTGCTTAATCGCATAGATTTTACAACTTCAATCACCCACTCTACAGTCTATCAGTCCCCAAACTCTTACTCCTCGACTTTTTTTATTATGCTTTGTCTTTCTTAGTTTTTTTTTTCGGATAAGTAGACTACTTGCTACGACTTGAGGCGAACATTCGACTCGACACATTGATGAGACAAATTTGTAGGATTAGATTAGCTTAAAAAGGACATAAATTCTTCTCTATTTGCGAAGAAAAGCTTCGTATCATCAAGTTTCTTGACTATTACTGATTGATATTCTGTTCAAAAAATCGCATCACCTTTCTATTAATAACTTCCTGCACATGTATTAGCTCCCTCTTTACGTAGTGAATATGCATACATAATTAACATAGTTACCTCTTTGCGAGGAAACTAAAAATATATTGTAAATATACAAATAGAACTTTCGGTGACAAAGAGAATTTCTCTCGTGTGCATATGATTTAATAATAATACTAGTTCACGAAAAGTGACAACATGCCACAAACTGTCGACGGTGTCATGCTTCATTAACGGACGTAAAAGTTTCTATAGGTTTATGCGTGAGCACACGTACAAAAAAAATAAACCAAAAAAATAAGCTCTTCCACCAGTGTTCTCGAATGATTTTAATTCTACTTTTTTTGATTAGTTTGAATAGTCAGATGTCGAGACACCGAGCGTTTTCATATTTGGAAAAAAGTATAAAAGCATCGGCTTACAACTCGGGTCCAGACGGTTGAACCAATATTTTTATTTTTTCCTACGTTTTACAGTTTTCTAAATTCACGAGATAGTAAAGCTAATTTGTATAGTTTAAAAAGTAATGAAAGAAAAAATTAAAGACGTATCCTGATAAATGACAAGCTATTAAAAATTATAAGTATCGCATTCTAATTTGATTAAACCAGGTGCAATTTTTCATTTCTAAAATTGCAAGAGCTAAGCCAAATACAATTTTACTTAATATTTTAATTTTCACGTTAAAATATTGCCGGTTCAGAGTTTTACTACTGTCATATAAAAATATCAGATCAAAAAAGCTGCCATTCAGTAGAAAAACGTTTTGCTTATCCTTAAAAATTTAATAAATTGTTTAAATTAAATCTTTTTACAACTGTTTTGAATAAAAGATTTAAAAGCATAATTCATTGCATTAACAATTTACTCAGGATACGTCTCATGAATTCTGTTGTATAAGCCACGTCTACGTTGCCTATCCAAAGTCAGTTTAATGTTCAATAGCTGATTATACTGCATAGATGGAAAAAAACGGAATTTATAACATGAAATTCTCTAAAATATAATTTGTTTAATAAAAATGCTGAATTGAAAATTAATCAGACTTTTCGGATGATTTTTTTAAGTATATGGGACATGACGTATGTGGAAAAATTTCTTTATAGCACTGTGTGGCTAAAATGCGCTGTTAAGTCAAGCATATCTGTGACTAAAGTAGTCCTTTTTTGCGCCGTGTTTATCACACTCGCTACACTCGCGCGCTAACCTCACGGTGCAAATAAGGATTACTTTAGTCACGAATAGGCGAGACTTGCGGATTTTAGCAGTCTGTGCTATAAAATTTCATACGATACTCTTGACTTAAATGGTTCAGTTTTACACGGCGCAGTTAGCACCCGAGCGTAGCTACAAAAAAGAACCATTTAAGTCACACGTAACGTAAAGTACTAATACGATACTCTTGAGTTAAATGTTTCAATTTTACACAGCGCTTAGCGTTTTGTAAAAAAAGAACCATTTAAGTCACATGTATCCTAATGTACTATTTTCATTTCATTATTTCTCCCCCCTCTCTCTCTCTCTCTCTCTCTCTCTCTCTCTCTCTCCCTCTCTTTCTAATGATTCCCTGTCCCTTTATTTCTCTCTACTAGTACATTATATGTATATCGATCAAAGCAGTCCATCTGATAATAAACAAGATATGTATATATTTTTCCATTCCGTGTCTAAACACAAGCGCGGGCCAGTAGCAGTAGTAGCATCAACATTAATACACTCAGAAAACGATCCTCTTGTATCAACTATCAATGATTCTCAAGTAATTGATTTTAATGTTAAAATAAAATTTTCCGGAGTGTTAAAGTAAGTAATTATAGTAGTGATATTAGCAATAGTTGTGATAATTATAATAAACTGAAGTGCAGGTACTTCCTACGTAACTAAAAACTCGAATAAATTCAAATCCCTTCTGATTTGAAGTATAATAATCATCTACGGAAAATCTTTTCCCCAAAACAAAGGATCGGTTTCGCGAGTGCAAATAATCGTACGGCATGGTCAAGTTATCATTACTTTAATTCACGAGCCTCTGGCGATATCGCACCTGCTCGTGTTCGTAGGCTCATCGACCTCGCGACGACCGTCGGTGATCGTGTTCATCACATGCAGCGGCTTGCTGCTCACCATCTCCGTAGTCGTTTCCCTCGACTTATTACTACCGCCCTCATTTCAGGCGATTTCAAGCGGTTAAGCGCCAGTCTGTCAGACGGCCGATTGCGAGCTTGCTGCTGTACCGTTGTTGTTTGCCGTTTGAGACTGTTGATGCTGTTGCGGTTGCTGCTGATGATTGCTGCTAACAACGACGACGGGTTTAACCAAGCTGTTAAGGTACTGAGCGGCATTGACGGTGAGCGGTAGGTGGCCCTGGCCTACGGACTTCAAAAGCGGTGTTCCAATGACCTTACCGGCGAGTGAGCTTGGAGCAAGGATCACCTGGCTGTTTCCTTGAGACACGACTGTCATCGGAGCAACAATAGGCGTCAATCCGGCGAGCGGTTGGTGACCCGACGCCACTATATGACAACCCGCAGCCAGACCTTCGTGCTGTTGCTGATTGTTGGTGGATGAAGGAACATGCCCGGCATTAGTGCTGGTTTGCTGCTGCTGAGAAGCACTGGTTGCTTGCGTCGTCGCCACTGACTTATTGGCTGGTTGGAGAGAGACACCCGCGTGACTCAAAGTCAAGCCTGCGAAGGAAAGGGCACTATTAAATTATTGAAATCGCAGTAGAGGAAAGCACTTTCCATTCTAAAGAAACATAAAAAAGTGTGGGTTGCATTCAAAGTGAACCGAGCACTTTGCGCTTCGAGCCACTCTGCATACAGTCAACTTTTGATTTGGCACCAATTTGTTACAAATACGCAACGTTGCGACTTGGCCTTGGTATATGGTGCTTTGAGCAATAAACTATCTCAACTTACGAAGAACAAAAACACGTAAGAGCATGCTAAGTAACTAACAAGTTTAAAAATCACCTCCTTGGACGGTCAGAGGCTGCGTCTTGACAGACCTGAACATGCCGTTGGCAGGCAGGATGTTGAGTTCGGCCCCGCCTGGCAATCTTGCCAGCTCGGATCCATTTCCGCCTACCAGTGCTACGCCACCGACCATCTTGTGTGTCGTTTGCGCGGCATCGGCTGTCCTAATTCTATTCTGAGCACCTTTGAAAGAGAAGAACGTCCGTCAGTTGCTACTGCTCAGAAATGTTGATCCAACAATGAGAAGCGTTGTAGTAAAACTTACTAGTGACTGTGAGAGCGGGCGCGTGCGTGGTAGCGAGAACAATGGGCCTGGTCTCGTTACCGGATACGAAGACGGGTCTAACGTCGTTGCCCGAGGATTGAACCGCGAGCGCTAGGGGCCTGTTGCCACTGCTCGAGTGCACAAAGGTGACGCGGTTTTCGTTGCTCGCGGCGGTCGAGTGCACGACGAGGGCGACGGGCGTGGGTTCGCCGCTGCCGGTCCCTGTGACAGTGCCGTTCGACTGCACTATCAGCTGGCGTCCGTCACCCGGTATCACCCTGAGTCCCGGTCCGAGATGCTGGAGCGTTGGCATCAGCGTTGCCAGGCCCTGGCTCGTGTTCAGCATCTGCGCGCTGATCGGTAGGTGGAGCTGCGCTGTCTGCTGTTGTTGCTGGGAAATTTGCTGCTGCTGCTGCTGCTGCTGCTGCTGCACTGCCGCAGGCGATATTGTGACTTTTTCCTAAAATCATGCAAAAACGACGTTGAGAAACTTGGAGACAGTGACTTTTTTCCTCATCCTTATAAAAATAGAATGTCCAGCAGTACGAACCTGAGCTGGAGTGGGAATGCTCGGCGTCGAAGCGCCAGGACTGGAGCTCGCAGGTGGGCTGTCCCTGGAGCTCTGAGCGAGATTGAGACCCTGGGTCTGGCTAACCACGGCCGCAGTCGCCAACTGGCTGTGGATGTTGCCGCTGTTAATACCGTTGCCGTTCGTCTGGGGCGAGCTCGCGGTCGCCGCGCTGCTCAAGCTGCTCGTGCTGCTGTACCTCGTGCCGCCGCGCGCCAGACCGCCGCTCGGGGCATCCACCTCCATGCTCTCCGACGCTGAAATCAATTCGTTTCTCTTATCACTCACTCTTCAAAAGGAGTTGACGGCGATCGTCGAATATTAAATTTAATTATAGATCTCTGGCTGTATAGCAAAGCTAGCAGGAGAGCTAGCAGGAGCAACTGCACTCGAGGCTTACCATTTTTCGTGACGTTAGTCTCTATCGTGAGATTGTGATCCGAGAGAATAGTGTTAAAGTCGATGTGCTCCCAAGTGGCAGAGAGCTCCTTCTTCAGCGAGATCATTTTCTGCTGCGCGGTTATCTTCTCCCTGGCGAGTTTCTCCATTTCGTGCTCGTAATCCCGCTCCTTTCTCTTCAAGCTCTGCAATCAGACCGTCGTTTCTTTCGTTAATTTCAAACGAAAATTGCGCCGCGTCGTTTAATCGCGCGCATCCTGTCTCGACTGGCCACAGCCCAATAGCAGTGTAAAATATCGGCGCAAAAAAATTGTTGCCCATATTCAAAGTGTCTTCGGACAGACGGTCGATCGAAGCACTCTGCTATATATGCGCATTCGATCTAGCACCCGACGTTACGCAGCCGCAATCGAGATACGGCCTCGCCTTTGTTTTGGGTGCTATACGCGGAAAAAATTCGAATTTTCATCCGAGCAAATTTCGTGTTTAACTCTACACGGGGAATCGAACCGTCGATCCCAGTGGCGCGAGGCGGTTGATCTACCGACTGAGCCACGCACGCGAGCAGAGGGGACTCGTGGATTTTCGAGTGAAATGCCGGTACTATGCGATACAGTATGGTGCTGCCGTTGCGGTGCTTCCAGAACTTCTTTGATGACACTTTGGGATTCTGTAATTCACGGAGTGCACTGATCTTACGCGAATTGTTTGAATATATTATAATGAATTCCACGACTCGCATAATCTGTGATTAAAAAACACGATTTATTTCTCATAAACGAAAGGGAATAATTGACTGTTTTCTGCAATTCATTTACTTTGAGTTCGTTCAAACCATTCTACAAGATAACAATCGAATGTATCGAGCGATGTCGTGTCTATTGAATAGGCTGTTCCATTGCGTTCGTGCTCCAAGAAGAGTATTAATAAGATAATTTAATATCAAAAGTTGACAGCACTACAACACCGCGGTTACTCTCAAAGCGGATAACATTTATTTTTCGTCGCAACGAGAGTGCAGGAAGCAAAACAAAAGAAACAACAACAAGGGAGAATCCCTTTGACACAGCTGAAACTTTTGATCCCGCGAATATGTAACCGAGCCGGGACACGCCTCTGCACTGTTTCCGCGAGCGCGAGATGCCATCGTCGCTCGCAGATAAATAATGCATGCCGTCAAGTGCATAGCAGCGTTCGGTCGAGCGCGTGCCCAAACTCCCGACTAGCGGGTTCAAGTTATTACGCCGCGAGTCGAGCTCGTAACCTGTGCTCGAGCTATCATTCTTCATGCAAGCATATAATAAATAAAGGCTCTTAACTGCAGAGACGTTTGATTATGGCGAACGCGATTGGAGTTGCCGACGCAGACACGGCGGAATCAAAGATGCGCTTATTTCCTCTAGAGGAAGCTCTTTCTGCAGCGAGAAAAGAATGCGCTCGAGCGCGGAGTGCAGACTGCAGGCGGAGGAATGCTAAAATAAGGCTGAAACGCCTGGCGACGAGTAGACTGGCACACGAGAGAAAAAGCGGCATACGTCCTGCGCGCTGTGACGCAAAAGGCCGAGAAAGGTCTCGCAGACATCGAAAGAAGGATAAGTTAGCGGTATACACGCCGAGCGTTCACACGATGATGCTTGTGTGCTTGTGATAGCGCGGATGTACACAATACGTGCACACACGTACAGCACATCAGAGGAGATGGGAGCCACGCTGCGCCGAGAGGAGTTGAAAGTTTCAACCGTCGGCGATGGCTTTTTGTTTCGCTGAAACTTACGAGGCTAGGGCAGCGCGCGGCCGTCTGACGAGATCGACCGTTACTACTTGAAGCCTATTGAAACAGAGTTTCAATAACCATCCGAATCTGCGGATGCAAACTAATACGGACAGGTATGCGCGCATAGACCGA
Organism: Trichomalopsis sarcophagae; assembly: GCA_024372645.1. Lineage (NCBI taxonomy): Eukaryota > Metazoa > Arthropoda > Insecta > Hymenoptera > Pteromalidae > Trichomalopsis > Trichomalopsis sarcophagae. The sequence goes on along the minus strand of QLSS01000054.1, from coordinate 469,253 downwards.
GGCAGCTCCCGAACGATGCTACAAATAGCCTCCCCTGACCAAAACAACGAGAAGCTCCGACTATATCGCGGTATCGCGGACCGTAGCACGTGGCGCGAGGAGGGAGCGGAGAAAGGTCGCGCAGGGCGCACGCGCGTCGCGCAGCACGTGCTCGGCTGCGCTGTCTGGCTGCCCCCACTCCCTCGTCGCTCGCCGTGGGTGGGGAAGAAGAAGCGTTGCTTATAACGCTCTCCGAGTATTTAATAGCAGCAGCGACGGAGATGGAGCGGCTTTTTTGTATACGCGTATATGTATAACGCGCCGCGCGACGGCTATTACAGCCAGGGTCGGAGATAGTGGCGCGGACTTATCGGGCAAGACGCGAGAGAAGCTGCTTATCGCTCGGGTCGCGAGTCAAGGAACTGATGTGCGTTTACGTACTGCGGAGAAAACGGCGCGATTGATTTTCAGTTTACTCTTTTATTCGCGCGCACGATGCGTCCCTACAGAAGGCGGCTTGCCCGATTTACGCGCCCGAACGAGCTTCGTCGCGCGTCGCTCCGGCACTGCCGAGACCTTGGGACGGATATCTCGGCATCGTTAGAACTGTATAGGCGCAGATAAGGAGAGTTTATTTACGAGCTCGGTGCGTTAACCCGCGGCTCGTTTGGAAAATATGTATACAGAGCGAGAGCCGATGCTTCCTCGTTTCGTAATGTCAATTTGCATTCGCAAGCGCTGCGGCGCGCAACCGGAGGGCGACATTTCATCGACGCGTTAAAACTCAAAAGGCTCGCCCACTCCTTTCTCCCAGCGGCGGCGCGTCTCCCACGCAACGTACGCAGCGAGTTCGGAGCAAAGCTTCTACACAACGCCTCGGAGGCGTCGTACGTGACACGAGTAGCGACGGCGATGGCCGCGACGGCGCTCTATCCGCACTCTCTCTCTCTCTCTCTCGAGAGAGAGAGAGAGAGAGAGAGAGCCGGTCACGTGGCGCGGGCGCACTCGCGAACGCCAGCGTCGTCTGCATATGTATGGAGCAAGTGAAAGAGCCAGCTATATACCGACACAATGCAGCGCCGACGCGGTTGTACGAGCATGCATATACCTGTGTGCGTGGCGTCGACGCCCGGGACGAGCCGCGCGCAGGTGCCTCTTCCGCCTCTCTCGCTCGGAAATTTCTGCTCGTCGCTCCGAGGTTTTTCGTCCGCGCGTGTATACGACCCGAGGAATTAGTCACCGCGGAATGCAGCGAGCTTTAAAGCGTCGTAATGGTTGAAACATCAGGCATGACTCACTCTTGCAATTATGAAATGGTCGTGCTAAATCGAGAGAATTGCACGAAAAAATAAAGCCCACTAACTGCGCGGCGAGCTTAGTCGTGGAGAGATAACGCGAGCGTCTTTTCGTATGCAGTTCACGATCACGAGCGCACAACAAGTAGTCTGTCGGGAGACGGCGATTTATTCGAGTCGGGAGCTCGAGAAATATATAGGTGAAGTTTTTCCCCTTCCATGCCGCTACAGTCCGACTCGCTATATATACCAGCGAGGTAAAATACAGCGCCTCTCTCGTCTGCCTTTTTTCACCGCTTCTCCCCTTATGTAAGACTCTGTTTTTAGCGAAAAAAGTAGGTCTTCTCGTTTTCGGCTCGTGACTCGCCGAATTTTAAATTCGACACGCTTTCAGGTAAACATTCGCACAGCCGATACCGCGAGCCGAATGAATTAAGAGAGCGATATTATGCTAATGTACGCGCGAAACTCTTACTATTTTGTCAACATCAGCGCGAGAGGCGGCGGATTAATATTTTGGAAAGCACTGCCTGATCCGCGCTCGGAATTCCAGGGACCAATACGAGCGTCGCAAAAAAGTCACGCATGACTCGAAGCGACGCAATAACGTTCCGCAAATTACGAACAGCGCCTTATCGCGCGGGACTCACGCGTGAGACAAAGACGCGAAAAAAAACTCGGCTCCGAGAAAGAAGAGAACGAGCGCTGACTCCAGCGTCACGTAACGAACGTTTCACACAGCTGCACGCACACATGAACGTATAGAGTCGCGCGGCCATATCCGTCGGTGCGCGCGCAGACGTCTATACTGCGAGTGCAGGTATATACATAAGGAAGCCGGCGTCGTGCGACGACTCCTTAAACGACGAGCGCGAGAAAGAAAGTACAGGAGCCCAGCAAGATCGGTGAGCTCGGTCACTATCCTTTACGTAATTTGCATAAGCAATAATAGCCATCGCGTGGCACACGATCTGTGCGCGTATGCGCGTAAAGCGAACGTGGGTTTCTCCGCTGTGAAAAAGTTGGACGACGAGCTTTCTTGCGAGGTTTCTCACCGATGAATTTCAAATTTCGAAGTCGCGACGCTTCTGTTTCGTCAGAAGTTATATATGAATAACAAAGGTGTTACTATACAAGTGTAGGCCGATCATCGGACAGACATCAGGCGCGCAGTGCGCACGCGGTGCGAGGCAGACGGCGCGTGCGCGCGCACGTGGACGAGAGTTGCGGACGTGTGCGAAAGGTCAGGGTACGCCGGCGCGCGAGCGCGGGGTCACGCCGCCGCGTTTTCCCCTCTTCCGATGGATAGCCGATGCGCGCTCCATTCCGCTGTCTTACTTTGGAAAAAGAAACTCGGAGATTCGATTGTGTATCCGATGGTGAAAGTGCGTAGCGAATGTCGAAGGTTATCTCGAGTATTCGGGCTTCGTCGAGGCAAAAAGCGCGGAGACAAGTTTTCTCGCGCGTTCGGGTTTTGCCGGTTCCGTGCTGTATACGTGATGCGCGTGAAAGTATACGAGAGACTATGCCTCGGACTATGCAGCGGGCTCGCGTACATAAAGAGGTAGCGCAGGAGTCGACTTTCTATAGCAGCGGATGCTCGATGTCAATGTGCGCTTGCGAGACTGACCTGTATGTGTCGGATGGCCGCGTGGAGTATAGACAGGTTCGACGACTTCTTCTCGTCTTGCGAGGGCAACTGCTTCTTCAGCAGCTCGAAGCACTCCTTGAGGTGGGCCCGCCTGTTCTTCTCGAGCTTGTTGTGTACCTCCCTCGTGCCCGAGCGGATTACGCAGGGTCTGCAAAGAGAAACCCCGTCGGAATGACTCGTCTGGCCGGGTACAGCTGTTTCCACAGAATCACTGAGTGCTACGGAGGGTGGATGACTGTACTCACGCGTTGCGGGGCTTCTTATTGTCCTGCACCGTTTCGACGTCGACTATGAGACTGCCCGCGCCCGACGATGAGTTCTGGCTGTGATTGGAGTTGTGATTATTGAGAAAGTGATTGTGCTGTTGCTGCTGGAGGCCAGGGCTGCCGGCGAGGCTCGCGGCCTCGTGATCGTTGCCCTGGTGCAGCTGGTGGCCGGCGACGGTGAGGCCGGGCGCCGAGGCCGTGCCGAGGTGTCCGCCGTTGGCCGACGGTGGCGAGTTTCCGATCGAGGGGCTGACGCCCCCGCCCAGCCCACCGCCGCTCCCTCGCACTGGCAGAGCGTGTTGTTGCTGCTGCTGATGGTGGTGGTGGTGGTGGTGGTGGTGATGATGGTTGCCGTTCGATCGGTTATTGGTCTCCAGCGGATCCTCCTCTGCAAAAAAGAAGAGCAAAGAGCGGTTCGTTAGTACAGAGTTGCTCTGAAAGCTGTGCAAGTTCAGACCTTCCTGGTATCGCTGAAAAATTCAACCTGACCGCACAATGCGGTGTAGATAGGGCAATAGAGCTCCTGATACACATGATACATGGCATAATAGCGCTTTCTAAAATTGATAACGGCCGACCACTGCGATATATCCCCCGTTTCTAGAAGTTGTGCATCGGTATATTATTTATTGGTTTATGCGTTTTCACTCTCCCAGCCGAAGCCGCAGAAATGCTGAATGGCCATGCGCCGTCTAATATTAGCCCGTATTCGACGTGCTTTTACACTCTCTTTTCTAGAGCGCATACTCATTCTTGCGCTATGGCTGCCCGAGAAGGTAGCATAGAGAAACACCTAAGTGTGGGGATAGAAATTTTCAACAACGAGTCTCAATCGAGCCGGAGCGTCGATTCATCGCACCGAAGAGTACAGAGCTGTACTGTAATTTTAGTACGGCTAAAATTAAAGTCAAAGTACAGCAGCGGCCCGAGGAAAGAAGCAGCAGCAACGAGTGCGCGAATAAAAAATAAAGGGACTCGCCATTAAGCCGTGCCGGTAGAGACGAGTAGAGAGACAGGAGGAGCCGCTGGCGCTGTAAATCAGCGCAGCACGTGTTCGCACATGCGAGTGCAACTCATTCATGCCGGTTTGGCTTGCAGCCGCATACCTCGCGGCTCTGCGCTTCCTAAGTCTATTTTCGAGAGAGCGAGAGCGCGCTCGCGCGTGCGAGGGAGAGAATGAAAGCTAGCCGTGTGTGTGTATATACTCTCGCCGGTGGCTGCGCGTGTACGTATACATATCGCGACGCGGTGACACAGATACCCGCCACTCCGGCAGGAAGTGCTCGCGCGGAATCGTTTTTCTATGCGAGAGCTGCACCGAGAAGTGCAGAGGCTAAGCGTGTATAGCGCGTGAGAGAAAACGTTGTACTTGATTGATTACAAGCCGACGATCGCGTCGCATCTGCGCAAGCTGTATTTTCTTCCGGTAGGAGGGAAAAAGTCTTCGGGGCCGTTCTTTCGCAATCCTCTAAAATTAGAACTTATTTCCAGCCGCTTCTCGCACCGAACTATAGAGGAGCGCAGCGAAAGAAGAAGAATATGGAGAAAAGGCGCGATCCTCCAAAGGAACGATCGCTCTCTCTCTCTCTCTCTCTCTCTCTCTCTCTCTCTCTCTCTCTCTCTCTCGCGCGCGCGCGCGTCCGCAATCTGTGTCAACAAACTCGCGCAGCAGCCGATAAAAATTCGCGCGAAGGAATTCGAAGATGGTATACCGCATTTATCGCGAACAGCTCGCGGGGCTCGTCAACAAAGCCGAAGAAAAAGAGACAAGAGGGAGAGAGAGAGAGAGCAGCAGGACGATGGCTGCACTAATGAAAGAGAGCTTCGATCGCCTCGGCGATTATTCTTCCTGCAGTTTTTCCTGCAGTGAGACTAACTAAAATTTTCAATCGGCCCCTCACACAGTTATGTCGATGTAATAGTCGAGAGAGACCGATAAATGTTTTACAACCTGTTTGGCTGCTATTGTTGTATTGGAAACGTTTTACTATTTCTCTGCCTGCCTTGTGCCACTGTAGCGAAGCTCCGGCGTTCTTTGAATGTTTAATTTTCGATCAATGAGTCGCCGGCTTCGCGAAGCGATGAGCGACTGTTTGTATCCAGATACGCGACGTCGTATACTATGCGATACGATAGATTTTTTTCCTCCGCAGCCTATACAAACTCGCGCATAAATTGATTAAGCCGAATCGGTCGGCCCGAAATGGTCTGCCGCCCGACGAAAGATAATACTGCATCGAATGAATTCACGGCCTCTAAAAAAAAGACACGATCGTACGATCAACCGGCTGAGAATAACAAATAAAAAGTGAGAGAACTCGAACGCATAACTCCGGGCCGACGGAAGATCTATCGCGAAAATAATCGACGACGAGTGTCCTTGAAAAAAATGCAAGCGCAAAAAATTGCCTAGGAGAAAAAATAAAAAAAACAAGAGCGAGAGCCTGGAGAAGAAGAAGAAGCATATAGAATAAGAGGCGTCAGGCGAATCGTCTTGGTCGTCGGCCAAGCGAAATAACGTTAAAATTAGCTTGGACCTGGTCTCGTTTATCGACACGCCGCGCGGATACACGCCGGATTACTCTCGCCCCGCTACATAACTAGCCAGTAGGATACGCTCGCGGCTCCCCGGATCTGTTACTTTGCGCGTATTATACGCGCGCACCTCTAGCATCTCGCGCTAAGCGCGAGGCTAAGCGGCCCCGGCGACTTTCTAACATTCTGTCTTCGAGATGTTTTGGCTCTTAATGAGCCGGAGCAAACGGATGGCTTCCTGTGCCAGCGGGCTTTATACACGCATAGCGAGGCGTTGTAAATTACAACGTGCAGCTAAAATAGCCGATCGACAGCCGTTGACACGTTTTTCGGCCAGCGCGGCGAGCCCAAAGTGTCTATATTTATACGCACACGCAAGGGGGAGATGGCAATATGGACGATGATAAGATTCGGCCGTGAGGACGAATATTCACGTGATGGGCGTTGTAACGCAGCGGCGCGCGTTACCGGCGTCGCGATTTTATCGCGTGCGAAAATTATCAAATTATCTGCCGATAGAAGGCGAGTCTGCGCCGAGCAAACACAAAGCTCTCGGAGAGAAAGCAAACAGGGCTGAAACATTTGGCTTCATTCGTAATAATTAAACTAGCTTTTGGACGTAGACGTGTATTATTTTGGCCGAACTCGATCGATGCACGGAATCTCCGTCGCCGTAAATCACCGCCAGCCAGCCGAAGCGACGTTACAAGTTTCAATGCTCAAGCAAAGCTCTCTCGTAAACCCAAATTTAACGACGTCGCCTATAGGCTCCGCCGAGTTAGCAGGTAATCTCGCTCCGCATACCGCGAGCGCGCGGAATAACTTTTTTCCCTCCCTCCAAATCCCGCGTTTAAAGCGCGCGGAGAAGAGCCTTGAGATTATACATCCGCGAGAGAGCCGCTGGAATATCGAATTGCAAAACAAAAGGCATATCCTAGCGCGCGCATTCAAATATAGACACGGCCGGCGCGAGAAATAGAAACATTTTTTCTCCTTTCTATTCCCGCGCGCCCGCGCGAGTTCTCCATGCGGAATACATTATATGCATGCGCACGAATTAGTTTCGGAGACGATGAATGGTAATCCTTGTGTCGTGGAAATTTATCACGAATGTGCGCGGTGCAACGATGTTCTGAAATTTATAAATTATGCCACTTTTACGACTCGGCATGACGTGTTGGCGCACAAACTGCGCTGTATCATAAAGCTGCGGTTAATGAAGAAGTCGTGTCGACTGGGAAACTCCGCCCCGTAAAATTTGTATCGGGATGGACGTGCTTTTCAATATTAACATATTATGCGTCATTAATAACGGCCTGTTTTACAGCCTGCTCTCTCGCAGAGAGACCCCAAATTTTTCAAAGTACAAAGCGTCTTTCATAAAAGTGTCGCGCGCATTTCTCCATGCCGAACCCATTGTACGATATACAGAGTGTTGACTCGGTGTATTTATAGAAAATCGTGGGCTCAGCACTTGCGCCAACACCTTATCTCTTCCTCCGCGTCTCGAGCGCTTATGTATATCATACACGTGAAAAGTTAACATTTTGTAATCAGCTCCGCGTATTAATATTGGTCTAGTTTGACGGCTCGAGATTGTAACCTGTCGAGTCACGCGCGGATCGATATATAGACTGCGCGCGAGAAAGAGACGTTTTTCCGAAACGCGAAAAATACACACGATATAATTACAACGCTTACGGCGTACATCTTCCAATAGCCAAGGTCGAGCAAGGTCAAGGAAAGCCGTGTTTACGTTGCGCGGATAATGCAAATATCAGCGCAAACTGGTGCGCGCGCGATATAGAGTCGATTCACTCGTTCCTGTGTGTAAGTATACAACGTAATTCGCCGAGTGAAAATTTCGCATCACGACGCGCTCGTTTCAGAATACAGAAAAGTAATCGCATTATCGCGAGTGCGAAAGAGGATAAGCGAATCACTGACAACGCCATTCGACTGTCAGGTCACGAATCGTCTGCCAGGAGCTAGACGACAAAGAACCGGCGCTTCGACGCTTTCTAAAAGTTGCCGCGCGCAAGGTCGATCAAACTCTCCCGCATACAATAGGAAGGTCATATAATAGGATATAATAGGATAAATCAGGGATTGATTTTTCGAGATGCCGTCGATGAGCGCAAAAACGAACCGTAAACAGCGAAATCTATTTTTACCACACTCCAAAGCCGCGGGCTGAAACGAGATCCCCGCTCTTTACGAACGCGCTAGCACGATAGTTACGCTTGGAATAAGAATTGTTTTGCGCTTGTGCATCGCTCCTCACCGAGCAGGTAGTGCCTGATCCACTTCTTCTTGGGCGGCGGAGGCATCCAGTCGTCGTCGTTGGCGTTGATGGTGTTGTTGTTGTTGCGGACCGCCTGGTTGGGGTTGCGGGCGGCGCTGCCGGCGAGTCGTGGGTAAACCGCGTCGGCCATCAGGAGTACGCCCATCGTTCTTCGACGTTCAACGCCGAGGGTGTAAAAATAGCGCGAGCTTTCCTCGTCCTCTTCTTTCTTTCCCCGCGATCGCGCGGTTCGTCCACAGCTACTTCCGTCGTCGTGTCAGACTCCGTAGAAAGCTCGCATCTCCTCTCTTCGGAAGCTTCGGATCACAGCCTCGCGCGAGCGGCGACGAGTGCGTCTGGCTTAATCACTTCGGGATCGAGCATCGGCAACAATGTCTCGGCGCCGCATCGCAGATACGACTATTGGCGTGACCGGCGGCCGTCGGGCAAAATCAAACGTCGATCGATCGCTCCCGATTACGTAAGACGCACAGGCGCCGGGCCGGGAGGCGGCGGAGGAGAGGAAAAAGAGGCGACGCACTTTCCGAGCGTCGTGCGACGAGTCCTAGTCGCGCTGCCTCGCTGTGTACAAACACTGCACGTCCGCGCACCACGAGGATGATTTCCCTCGACGAGCGGAGCTCGCTCCTCGACCAATCGAGCGTCCAGACTGTCGGTTACGGAGAGAACTCGGGATGCCGGCACGACGCACTCTGCACTATACTCACTCGCCGCTGCTTTCTCCGCCGCTGCTCTTATCTCCCACTCGTCTCTCTCCTCTCCGTCGGTGCGCGCAGAGTCTCTAGATGCGTATCTAATCTGGCGAACAGGTCAGTCGTTGACAGCGGCCGCGCGGAAACGGAAAAACTGCACCGGCGGCGCAGGTGACGGCGCAGCGTCGCCGCGCGCGGGCGACTCAATGGGCGACGCGAGATAGATTGAGAGAGAGAGAGAGAGAGTGTGTGTGTGTGTGTGTGTGTGTGTGTGTCGCAGGGCGGCGAGCGCCGACTAAAGTGCCAACTAGAGTGAACACAGTTTCCAACCTGAGAACGATGACGCACGCGCTCGCTCTGCCCGACACGGCGCGGCTGGCTGCTCCCCTCCTCCACCGCCACCTCCTGCGCGCGAGCGAGGAGAGACTTGGCTTAGCGTTCTCTCTCTCTCTCTCTCTCTCTCTTGCTTTTTCTTTTTATACATATACACAGTGCGTATAGCGTACACACGTCCGTCTCGGGAGAGCGTTATCCCTTCTACCGCGGCGACTTTTCCGCCCGCCACCGTCGCCGTCGAGCTTCCGACTGATATCGCGCCTACTCCTCTCCCGACTCTTTATCGAATGATTATGCTTTTTAGTTTTCTCCTCGTTTCCCGCGCACATTGTCAGCGCACGTGCAGCGCTGCTCCGTTATATATGTAACGCGTTCCGACTTGTTTTCTCTCTTTTAAAAGCGTGATCATTTCACACTGAGCAAGTACAGCCTTTACTTTGTACCTGCAAAATTCGAGCTTTTATTTGTCAGTTCTCCTGTTGTTCGATAAATGCATGGACCGCGTGTGAGCGGAGAGAGAAAATCGAGGCTTTTATCCCCTCGTTTAGGGTTAGCGCTCATCGGGCGAGATTTATGGAAGAGGGAAGTGTGTTTTCGACGTCCGCGAGGAAAACTCTAAGCGTGATTGTTCTCTCGCTCCGCACGTGGCTGTTTTGTGTCGTGAAACAAAACGAAATTTTCCAATACAAGCAAACACGTTCGTAGTCGTATCAAAATGTGTGCGATATTTGAAATCCAAGGTTTCCAGAACTCCCTCTGAAAATACAAAAATAGCATTGGTTGCCAATCGCTGCGCACTGCCCGCATCCTCGTTTATTCGCAAAATACGCACACGCTCGTGTACCCATGCAGCCCCGGTAAAGGGCTGCTAGTTATTTACTCTCGCAGTGTGTGTGTGTGTGTGTACAAAAATAACGTAGCTGCCATCCCAGCGCCCAACGGACGAAATCTCTGTCCGGCTTCTCTCTTTCTCTATATATCTCCTTCTCCCCTGCAGATTACGCAAGCTACAGCGAGCGCAGACGACGACAACACGTAGTCGTTGGTGGCAAGGGCTTCTCGCGCGCCTTCTTTTCGCCCGCTGCAGGGAGAGGCTGAGCGCAAAATGTAAAAATAAAAGCGGAGCCGCTCTGCGTATGCAAGCACGCACAATGTGGAGCGACACTTGCATCGGGGAAAAATGTCCACGCGCGCAAGCACGGGAGAGAGAGAGAGAGAGAGAGAGAGGCTTTGACAGTATTATAGAGGGAGAAGAGAACGCGCGTGTTTATTTTCGCTTGGCTTTTTTGCGCTGCTACTCGCTTTATTATGTAACGTGGGGGGAGGGCTTTCGCTTCGGACTCCCTGATAAAGAGGAGCTATAGCAGCGATAGCAGAACACAGCGAGTGTGCGCGATGCGCTCGCGGTGGGAAGCACGCTCTTTCGCTTTCGATAAAAGAGCGTAATAATCCTGCCGTTTATCGGGCTGTGCATTCATTCGTGCACGGTGCATCGTGTAATTTTTTTGAATGCATAATTATAGTAGGCTCTAGTAAGCGTTACTACAAATACGTTATATGCGGATTATAAAGAGGCGAGCACTGCTTCGAACTTACCGTCGATAATGAGCATTTTCTCCTCGCAGAAGAGATCATCCTGCTCAGCGCGCTCTCTCTTTAATTTGGCACCTGGAACAGAAAGATGAAGCGCATCGTCAGTTGGGGAGCGCCCGCTACCTAGTCTATTTTAGCGCGAGACAATATAGGATGCCAGTGCAAAAAAAAGTGATAGCCAGATCCGAGTGAGTAATTTCTTTTTTTGCGCCCGGTTTCATTTCCGATTTCGTAAAAAATGCCTTGGATGAGCTGCTTTTCTTAGTAGCTATAACCTTAGCAGATCGAATAAATTCTTTATTCGCCGATCCGAGGCAAAATTGTTTTCCTCGTTCGTGCGAGATATTCACCGAAGCACGTGTGCTCTCGCGATTGCGAGCGAGATGACGTGACGCATTATTTTTAAAAACGCCGATTGTCGGCATTGCGAAATTCACGATTTGTGAATGTTTACTTTTTCCCGGCAATTGCCAACTGGATTCCTCGTTGCCAAAAAAACATCAAGCCAAAGTTGAATCATTCTTTTCTTCTATCTCATACCGAGGATGACAGCTGAATCATTCACTGTACGTGGTTTGTGATCATTGACAAAACAGCTCCATCAAGGGGATCGCTTAGCGGATGGAAAAAAAGCATCCGAGCGCTCGTTGAAAAACTTCTTTTACCACTCGTGCGCGCAATGTCGCTCCGAATAAGCGTCCCCTCTTCCGCGTCCTGTCCTTCTCTCTCAAAAACGAACTGCGAGATGGAAAGAGCCAGATACAGCAAGATATTGTTCCGTAGCGTCCAACGGAGAAAACAGATCGAGGAGGAAGGATAAGGCAGGAATCTTCTTTCCTCTCTCTCTCTCTCTCTCTCGCTCCCACGCGCAATCAGGGCGGGCGCGCTTTGAATCCACAGGTCGATAAGAGACCTTTAAAAAATTAAAAGAAGCACGCCGCTGCGCCTCTCTCTTCCTCTCTCTCTCTCTCCCCACGTGGCCAGTGCGACTCACACACACGTAGGGCCATTCACTCCCTCTCCACGTAGCGGAAGTAGCGGAGGCGCGAGGGTGGGGGGTTGCGAGAGAGCCCTCCCCGCCGGCGAACGGCTGACGACAGCGCGACCATAGTTATTATATACGCTGTTTCGCAAGGCTGACACGACGCTGCCATCGCTGCCGCCGCTGCGCCCGCGTGTGCGTGTGCATGCACGGTTTCGAGCGCGTGGAGGGGTTGACAGCCCCCTCCCGTCGCCGTCCGCGTCGAAGAGAGAGAGAGAGAGAGAGGAGAAGAGCGCGATAGCCGATAAACACGCGGAGGAAAAAGAGAGCTGGCAACGCCGGGAGATTGATCAGAACGCCACGCGGCCGGGAGCGCCGAGGGGAAGGGGAGCGCTAGCTTCAGAGCGCATGCGCAGTCGCCCGGCTAGCTCCCGCGACCGCGTGCTGCGGCTGCATAGCCACGTAGCGTCGTCTCTGTCTGACACGACTCTGCCGCCGGCACGAGTGTGCGTATGTGGGCTGCTGCTGCTGCTGCTGCTGCTGTCGAGCACGTAGGTGTTTCGGCTCTCTCTCTCTCTCTCGCTCTCCGTCCGTGTGTTTGTTGGAGCGAGAGCCTTTGTAAGCCAAAGTTGGATTTTACTGCTTCTGCATGTGTGTACGCCGGCGTCGTTCGCCGATGAAATTGAGCTCTTATTGGCGATGCATCGACTATTTTTGGTCCGCCTGCAGCGGGCCGGAGCTCTGCATGCGCGCACGTATATTATAGAGCGAGCGAGCGCGGGTCTTTGTGCTTTTGCTGGCAGGTTGCGGCTGTTGGAAGGAGGATGGAGCATCGCGCAATCAGGCCGGGAATATTGGCTCGATCGAGTGCGCGCCGTAATTTTAGGGAAGCCAGGCGTGTAATTCTCCTAGTGCGCGCTTGCGATCCGATGATATCCGAGCGCGGGGAAGTGCAGGGAAAATCAATCGGAGTGACTGATTCGTCGTCTGCGAATCGATACTCTGCATACGCATTCTCCGCGTGCGATGAAGCATTCAGATTCGCTGGAGAAGAACTAGTCCGCAGCTCGAAGTAGATGCGGTCGGGCATGGTCAGACGCGCAGTCTGACTGAGGAAGCAGCATTTGGGTCTTGGTTGCAGGTGCCCAATGAAGTGCGATATAATGCTTACATCGGGAGCTAGCCGCCCCCACCAGCAGCTCAATGAATCTGCGCTTTACAACGACCAGTACAACGACCTCCCACCTTTCACCCTCGAAAAGAGAGAGAGAGATACAGCCCAGCGTCGTCGGCAACAATGTCGACGCGCAACATTGCGGAGGAGGCTCTCGAATTCCCGGCCTCGGGCTGCAGGAATGCATAATAAAAACGCTCGTTCATCCTTATCTCGCTCGGCTATTCCCCTGCAGCAACATCTCTCGCGCAGCCGCCGCTGCACGCGCGCACGTTACACACAAAGAGCGAGCGAGCGTTCGAGAGAGAGAGAGAGAGAGAGAAAGATCCCGGCCGCTTCTCCGCCGCCCGGTTACAACGACGTGGAGTCACGTGCACGCGGCACTGCGCACGCGTTGCAACTTTCCCGTCGAGCAGCAGCAGCAGCAGCAGCAGCAGCAGCAACGGCGGCGGCGGCGGAGAGCTCGATCGCTGGCAACAGCAGCGTGTATACGTTTGCCATGTGTGGCATACCCCTCCGCTCGGTCCCCACCTCGAGCGGCGACCCGCCCTTTTTACCCGGTACGCATGCACTATGGATGCGGCGGTAGCTTTCATTGAGTCCTTGGCTTGCGAGGCAGCAACTGGCGTGCGTTATGTACGGAGAGAAACCGCCGCCCGGCTTAAACGCTGCAGAGGGAGGGGAGCTCGCGAATTTTCGCGCAGCCGCGCCGGAGCCGGCTGGACGGCAGCGCTCAGTGTACGCTGTCGGCGTCAATTCTCTAGAGCGCGTCGCCTACTTGTATAGAATATAAGAGAGGGACGCGAAATGAAACGCCGGTGGCCTGGCATTGGCGCTGATCCCGGATGCGCCAGCTGTGAGTGAGCCCGAGGCCGACTTCCTTTCGTCGAACCTGATGTGCAGCGCATACCGCATCTAGTCGCGATCCAGGGGAATTCCCGTCGGGACTATGCGACTCGTAAACAGCGTTATCCAAGCCTCGGAGACCCTTTTTTCAGCGGTAACCTCTCGCGCCCACTCGCGATTGATCTATCGGTTTCGTTTCGCGGGGAGAACGGCACAAAAAGGCTCGGGCGCACCACGAGCGACGGAAAAAAAGAGAAGCCGTCGCCACGGAGTGGGGGGAGAAGGCTTGGGGCTTGATTAGATTAAAGACACACGCACACTTGTGTGCTCTCGTAGGCCAAGGTCGACCAAGGTCGACTCGCTGATGCAACAGGTCGTGCGTTGGTGCGGGACGGATGCATACGTATGCATATGTGCAACGACAAAACTGGCGCGCGTGCATCGTCGCCGATAACTCGCGCATTGTTTCTGAGATTTCCGAAAAGGGGGGAGCCGCAGAGAGGCCGACCTATATTCGACCTGGCGAGAGCCGGGGGAGTCGATTAAAATGCCATCCCGTACATCACATCCGCCACCATCGTCGTGCTGAAACTTCTCGGAAGAGAGAGAAAATTACGGTATGGCTGCAAGTTTGCGAGTTATGAGTTGTTGTCAGAGCTGAAGCGAGAGAGGGGGTGTGAAATTGTGAAAATTGTGAAAATCTAGTTTGGAAAGCTGTAGGTATACACCGCGTGTACTATACTGGACACTCAAAAAAGCTCTCTGGATCGATAGCGAAGGTCGCATCTCTGAAGTACGATGTAATCAGAGCTATTGAAGGTTGACCCACTTTTCGCGAATACGCCTAAAAGCGTTTATCAATATCATTTATTTCTTATTATCGTCGACCAATATTAGTCGAAGCATTCAGATTCTGCGTTAACGGTATACCTATATCCGTCGAGCCGTGCTCGGAATAAAAAGGGGAGCCGCGATCTTTCTTTTTTGACACAGAATCGCCGTTTGACGTGACTCTCAACACGGACGAGGCATGCACGTGTGTACGTGCGCTTTCAGCTCGCTGTGCAGCGTCCCACATCAACATCGGCCGAAATTTCAGAAGTCAACGAAGCTTGCGAATCTCTCTCTCTCTCTCCGGCACACCTCGTGACACAATGAGTCGTCGGGGGGCAGAATTCAGGGAAACCTCGTGGTAACGAGATTCCTCGAAACAATTAAAATCATACGCTTTACCCAACGCCGACGCCGTATTCACACGTGCGCGCGTGTAGGTGGCGATGGTGGCCGGCGGCGCTACCCGGTGAACGAAGAGCGCAGAAGCTGTGCGCGTTTCTCAAGTGTCTCCTCGCGCGCGCCGCCGACGCCTGCAGAGTCACTGACCGAAGCCGCCCCCCGCACTTGCTACGCCCCAAATTCGCTCTTGTCGTGGCTCTGTTTTGCGATTTTCATGCCGTGCTGCTCGTGCGCCCGTCGATGTGGCATGCGCACAGTCGTTGCACCAATAAAGAGGCGCCTTAAATAATTAGCGATGGTGGCATCGGGTGCTTCGAGTGAAGAACAAAGGGAGATCGATATACGGCAATCAGTGGGTCAACGGAGTAGGTATACACATGCGAGTATTTACTTCGATGATTCACCGGCGAGTTCCACTGCCTGAATGTGTGATTATTCATCGGTCTGCGCGACTCAAGCAGCTTGGCGTTGCGAGCCTACAGCCGATGAAAAGTTACATTGTCAGCAGAGCTTCAAGCGAGTCGAAGGGCAAAACAGTCGAATAACAATGGCACATACGGCCGTATCAGCAGCGCCGCATTGATCTATCTTTTTGTCTCTTGCGTGCGAGACCGAGCACTGCTCTGGCATCCGAGTGCAGCGACGTCTCGCTCTTTCTCTTCTTTACTTTCCATCGTGGAGTAGGTATACAACGTGGCTAGTGCTGCTGCCGCTGTTGCTAGCTCCCCAGCCTGGAACGAGTGTGCGAGAACAGTAACGCAACGACGGCTTTACGATAATCTCGCTCTGTGCATCGCTGTCTCTGCTGCTTCTCTTTCGAGTGATTATACATATATATATATATAT
>QLSS01000054.1:372338-444632 GCA_024372645.1 Trichomalopsis sarcophagae | reverse complement strand
AGAGAGAGAGAGAGAGAGAGAGAGAGAGAGAGAGAGAGAGAGAGAGAGAAGGACGAGGTCGTACGATCGAAAGCACTTTGAACTGCCGAGCTTTCGACGAGCATAATCCGTGCTTTCCACGCAAGCGAGCGAAGCGCTAAAAATCACGGAGTCAAAGTCTATTCGGATGCAGCGGAAGAGAAAATAGCGCAAAAGTGCGAAGCAAAAGGGGAAGAAATTGCACAAGTCGGGAAGTCTGCTAGGCGGCTCTCGGCGCACAATGGACGGTCGCCGCCGCCGCTGCCGGCAGCAGCAGGTTTTTTCTCCCGCTATACTTTCCGTCGCGCGCGTGCATATAGTTATAGCAACACGCGTCGCATACCGGTTCTAGCGTGTACCTATAATACGGCCATCGTACTCGTGCACGCCAGTGGCCATTGATGCCCGGCGGATTTTCGAGTCGAAAACAGGGGAGGCGCGCCCATGCAGTCTCCTCTCGAGAAGTGAAAGTTCTAATTATCGACAGAACCTTTTGAAATGCGCTTTAATGAGCTTTTCAGCTCGCCGAGCGAGATTACGCAAGGAGAAAAGACATCTGCACCGCGACGGGCGTTAAAAAAGCAATTTCAAGAGCAGCAATCGCTGCGAGCGAGGAGATAAAAATAATTTCCCGAGAGTACGTAAACAAAGAGCGCCGGTGTAAGGATGCAGCAGCAGCAGCGTCAATGAAAGCTCTCTGCGGCAGCGGTATTCGTGTATAGCCGCTGACATAAACAGCGCAAACACAGCCCGGCGTTTTCCTCTCTCCCGCGTGTGTACTTGGAACGACGACGCGCACACACGGAAGGAGCCGCCCCGAAAAAGGCGCGCACTCCGCAACTGTCACGCCGCGATTGTGCACACTTTCCTCTCGGCCCTGCACTGTCCCGACAGTCCGTACGGTTGCATGCGCTAGATACGCGCAGAGACGGAAAGGGAGCAGCTATACGCGCGTCGCATCGCACACGCCAACTATATGGGCGCACGAAAAAGAGCGAGTAAGCAGACACCAGCGGCGCCGAGATCGATCCTCGAGCGCGCGCGCGCGCGCGCAAGCCGGTCTACGTAGGATTTTGGCGAGCGAGAGAGATAGACGGAAACAGGCGCCGCTACCCCCACCGCTTCGGCCGTAGCACGCGCGCGGTGTGTAGGTACATCATGTGTACTTACACGTACACTCAGCTCGCGTCCAGGAGTACACGAAGCTGGACCCGGCTCGGGCCGTTACGGGAATAGGACATGTCGCGGAGCGAGAGAGCAGGCAGCGTGCCGGCGACGGCCGCACACACGACTCACGTGTCCGGGCAGCGAAGCTCCGGCCAATCAAGACGGCCGGTCCGCTACGTCACGAGGCTCTATCGACCAATGGCGCGGACCCATGTGACGCAGCGGCGCCCAAGCTGCTGGGCGTGTGCGCGCGCGCGCGCCGCTCGACAAGTGCGCTTTGCAGCTATACCTACGCGAGAGCTTCACGACGCGGCTTTATCGAGCCGGAATTTTCTCGTCGCCGCTGCTTTTGTCGCTATGCTCCTGCTGTCGTCGGTATAACGCCGAGGCCGTACGCGCACGGAGCCCAGCCCGCGGTGCCGTAGAAGGCGGCTCCGAAATTACACGCGCGAGAGAAGCGGAGACGTTGTTTATCAACATTTCGGAGCAGCGAGCGAGAGCGAGAGAGAGAGAGAGAGAGAGAGAGAGAAGGGAAAAAGCACAGTCACTCGCGTCGCTGCGAGTCGTAAGAGAGAGGAGAGATATCGAGCCCCGGTGAGGCCGAGCGTACAGCGCACACGTATGTGTATAATGTATAACGCGCCAACAGCAAACGCACACAGAGAGCCGCACGCGTTCTCGCTCCGTCTCGCTCTTCCTACATCTATAGAATCAGCGCTGCTGCACTTTCCGGAGAGCCAGCCGTTCACTCTCTCGCGTCTTCTCGCTCGCACACACAAACCATCGCACGTACAAAACACCTCTTCTTCCTCCGCCTCGCCTCGCTCTATCTCGCGTTCTCGTTCGCAGAGCCAGCAGCGAGCGGGTCGGAGGGAGGGGGCAGAGCGAAAAAACAAGCAGGGATTTTGCCACGACGGAGAGCCTTTTTACACGCGACCTGCTATAACGCCGCGTACCTATACCTACGTATCGCGAGGAGGCGTACGCGTACATGTACATGCGAAACGCCGCGCACGGCTTCTCTCTCTCTCTCTCTCTTTCTTCGCAAGTGTCGTTCGCCTCTTTTTTCTAGGTTAGATCTTTCGCGAAATCGAGGTTACCGCGAGAGCCGAGGCAGAAACGCGCTCACATACACACACACACACACACACACACACAGACAGAGTCACTTACACAAGCACGACTCGCGGGCGCAAAGGATCGCCCGCGATCACCCTTCCCTTACCTTCGAGCAGCCACTGCGCGCTCTCTGCAGCGTTATCCTCCGCGGCTTTAGCGTCTAGAGTTATATATAGCTGGCCCCGCGTACAAGCGCTGCTCGCACACGCGCTCGCGAACAACACACCCGGACACTTTTGGAGCGGCGACACTTGTTCTCTTCTCTCGGGGCGCAGCAGAGCAGCTCTCCGGCGCACGTTCACACACCGTCACCCGCGGCTCTCTTTCTCCAGACAGAGGGAGAGAGAGAGAGAGTTAGAGAGAGGCCAGATGTACGGAAAGAAGCGAGGTGTAAGTATGCTCCTGCTACCGCGACGGCCCCGTCCTCCTCGTCGCCGTCGTGTCGTTCTGGCTGACTCGCTGCTGGCCGATCCGTCCGTCCGCTTGCGCGCGCGTTCACGTACACACTTGCGCGCGCTCGCGTGCTCCTCCCCACCGCGGCGGAGCCTCGGCACGCCGCAACAACTGGACCTGCCGCGGCGGAGCGACGGAGACGGAGCGAGAGGGAGAGGCCGAATGGAGGGGGTTACCGCGCGATGCCTGTGCCCGCTGCGCTCCGCGCTCTCGCCTCTCCCTCGCGCAGACTCGACGTGCATATACATGCAGAGATCTACCTCCACCACACCTACAGCTGCTCTGCGTCCGTGAGAGCGCCCGTAGTCCGCGTGCGCGTCGCGCGAGCGAGCGAGCGAGACCGAGCGATATATAGGTGAGCGCGTGACGCGCGCGCCCGCTCTGAAAGACGCGACGCGCGAGGAAAACACGTACGTGTGTATGTATGCGGGGGCCAACAACGCCCGGCTCTCTCTCTCTCTCTCGCTCTCGCGAATGCGCGGTCTGCCCAGGAACCGACGCTGCTCCGGTTTTCCCTCTCGCGGCGTCCACATAGCGCATCCCGCACGGCTATTCCGTACCGTATCGAGAGCTCCACACAGCAGACATACACGCCCAGCCGCGCGCGCAGAGAGAGAGATGGAGCACAAAGGAGAGACTGCACTTACTTCGGCTCGGCCGTCGTCGGCTGCAGCGGTGGCGGCGCGCTGTGCGAGAGGTCTCTCCAGTCCCGGACTTGCTCTCCTGGGCTGGCTGGCTGGGCCTCTGCTCAAAGTCGGCTCGGTTTCTCCGCGCGCTGCGACACTAGAGCTCGACTTCTCCCTTGCTCTCCAGCGTAGCGAGCCGCGGCCGCCCTGCCACCTTTTGTGTCACGTTCCCTCTCTGTCACATGGATCCGCCGCGCGGCGAGCAGTCTGTCGGTGTGTGCGTGTGTGTAATGTGTATACGTGCAACGCGGAGAGCAGCGTTGCCACGTCGCTCCCCTCCTTTCCTTTTCTCTCTCTCTCTCTTTCACGCTCACGGTGAGCTGTACATACAACGCGCGAATAGCTCGTGCCGCAGGCCGTACATGTGCATCGGAGTACACGTGTGTAGGTCGGCTCGCAGAGAGAGAGAGAGAGAGAGAGCGAGTTATGCGCGCGCAAAGCATCGAATGCGCGCGCGCGACTATAGGGCATAAGAGCATCGCATCTGGCCGTCTCTTTCTCTCTCGCACGTGATGATGGCGACATTGCGGAAGGGGGAATCCCCTCCCCTCCCTCGCTCGTTTTCGCGCTCACGCGGTTTCTCGGGCTAGCGCGCGCTCTCTCGCACTCCCGCCCCGGCTCAGCAGCTGTTCTGCCGCTGTCTCTTTTTATAAACTGCGTGCACGCGCTGGCCGCCCCGCCAGTGTCTATATACGCGCTCTTTATATGTATACTTTGCCAACTCCGTGTTTCTCTGTCTCACTCTCTCGAACTCTTATCTCGGCGATTCGGATAAATATAAACAAAGAATCGGGGGCGTGAGGATATAATAGAGCGTTTAATTAAAAAATGCGCGTTGTGTACAATACCCGCAGTAAGTGCGAGCTCTATTTTCAAAAATTCAACTAGTTATTATTTAGACGCACTGCATTCCGGATTTCGGATGTTTATCACGGTCCTTGAGAGCTTTTTTCTCGGCATTCTGCTCTCTTGCATGTGTGTGCAAGTCTCGTTCGCTCTCCTCTTTTTCTCAAGTCCCCCTTCTCCTTTCTCCTCTCGTTCGACTATCGCTGTCTCACTCCTTGTTTACGTTCGGGCTCGCGCGCGCCAAAAATACGAGGTGAACCTCGTGTATATGTATAAGTATGCTTGTACCTGCATATTGGAGAGAAAGAGAAAGAGGGAGGGGTGCCGAAGGTGGAGAGCATCGTCGAGTGACGTTAGGATTTGAGCTCATCCGAACACGTCCCCACTGCTTACATTTTCAACGAAATCTCTATTCTGTTTATTTTAAACTGCGAATTTCCTTTTCTTTTTTAATTTTAACCTAATAAAAAAAATGCCTTATAAACCATCAGAGTAACATAAATTCAACTAAGACTTGAAGTAGGATTCGTATACTTAAGTTTAACATGTCTTGAACAAATTTATTTTACTCCCGTGCTCGGAATAGGCTTTATTTAAATCTATAGTAATAACTAGACATTTTGCAGTCAAAATATGAAGTATGTTTAAATCTCAAAAATACTTTATTATGATATACATTACACAATGTGTAATAACAAGTTCATAACAGTTATTTTGATTCGCAATAAAAATGATTTACTCATAAAAATTTGCACATTCCTTATTATAGTATACAATTTTACAAAGTTAGCACCATAAACATACTCAAAATGATTCGTTATAAAAGAGAGCAAACCGCTTACTAGAAAATTTAACTAAGTACGGCATTTATTTTTTAAAATTACGATATAACTGATCTTTTGAAAAATATGTTGTTATTTCAAAAATACACTCGTAAAATAGACAAATTTTACTGGCATATATCCAGTAAATGAGAAATCAAAAATACTATAAACACGCTATAAATTAAATATCCTAATTATTTCTTACAGGCATCACACACTCGCTTGTAGAGGAAACAATATTTTTAAACTAGTCAATAAATAACGAAATGGATCAGTTGTAGAACTATGCCTATAATAACAAAAAATCACTTTATGATTCACAATAGCAAATTCATCAATAAATTCCTTGTCAAGTGCATTCAATTTTATAGAATCTACAAAAAGTGTATTTAATTATGACCTGCGATTAAAAATAGTTTTAACAAATTGATATTAAATTGAAGATTTAATTGAATGCATATATAAAAGTATTATTAAAAATTTTAAATACGATTTCTTGATTCGATTCATGTTATGTATATACATAGTTACACAATATTCGTTTTATCTTTAAAAAACGTTTACCATTTACGTGACGAAAAAAAACCTATTATCTATGGTACCTTCAAATGGCACACAGGAGTATTTAATTCTTATTTCATTAAGTCTTTATTTCATCAAGTCTAGTTTTTAAACTTGATATCGAAACATATACGACATTTTAGAATTTATAAATTAGCCTCGATGATATTTTTGGTGTTATCAATGCACTGTGTGCAGTAAGTTTAAATCGCACCTGACTATGGGTACAAATCGTGTAGCGCATTTTGATAATAATTATTTTCATAGTGGTATTGCATTTTGCAATCTTCAATGCGGATAAACCGCTATTGCTAAGTAATTTTTATTTATCAGTGAGTTTTTATGTCAAATAAGAACTAAGCATTTTTCTAATAATGTTAGGGTAAAGATTTCAGAACAGAAATCACATAATCGAGTTTAATTCTGCTATCTACTCAAATTACTGACGTAAAGATGTTTTAAATCTGTCTTAGGTGTATTTTCAAACAAGGCCGCTCGGTTTTGGCCTTCTCCTTTCTTTACCCAATGGCCATAGACTCGGAAAGCACATCCATCAATTACCTGAAACGTTTGATAGTAATCAATTTTATATCAATTGTTAATTGATTAAACAATCATGAGTTAGTATGTACTTTTCTTAGAACTTTAATTCTGTATGGATCTGTACTAGCAACTTGTACAGAGAGTGGCTCAGGAGTCGAGTGTAACCTCTTGATTCGTATAACGGCGCGAACGCACAGAATAGCCAGTTGAAATCTTTTTCTTGCGTTGAAAGATTTTGCTTTGAGCTCCTGTTAAGAAATATCATTATTAGGATTTAATTAAAAATAAGACTAATGTTACCATTTAGTAAGACAGAGTTGAACAGAATATTAATAATGTTAGATTTCATATTTTTAAAACAAATTGAAACAATTAAGTGTCAGTAAAAAAATAATAATCATTACAAAATTTACTGTCATTCGGCGTATTTTCAGTATTAAATTGAATAGATATTGGTGCTTTCTAATATATTAGTAACAATTCGTTTGTAATTTGTAATAAAAATAAAATTTAAATGTTACGCTAAAAGTTCATGCTCTTATTGTATTCTGTGACGATAATTATTAGTATTTAACATCTGTTCAATGAAATTATAATCTATTTTTCCAATGATAGAAATAAACTTTTCAAGTTTTAGTAGATTGAGAAATAGTATATTACGTACCTAGGCCGGGAAAATAAAGAATATCTCAGATCGCATGTGTATTGCAAACATGCGATCTGAGCATCCTTTATTTTCGGCCGTGATGCGTACGTTATTTTAAGTGCCGGAGCGGTCAGAAAGTGACATTTTTCCGACAACGCAGCGGACGAGAAATAACACTTCCCAGTCTCTGGCACGTAAAATGGTATCAAGTGTCAGTTTAAAACTTACAAGGAGAATGCACAGCCTTTGGGTCACAGATTTAGCTGAAACTTTGGGAAACTATCTTTTCATCCAAAAAAAAAAAAAGAAAATCATATTCTGAGGTTTCTTTCCATGGCCCTGTTTACCAAGTTATAGCCTTATATCTTAATAAATTTCCGAAAGTTTTAGCCGGATCTGTACCTCAAAGGGTCTGAACTCTCCTTGTTTGCAATAATTCAATTAAGAGATTAAAGCACACAAAACTATTGCTACATTATACAACATTTGAAAAAAAGCAACTAAAAGAAGAATGCATTGAAGAATAAACATTAATATATTTATGAATAGATTATCGTAATAAACGATGTATTTCCTCCATCCATGCTTAAACATTTTTAATTTTTGGAAGGCATGCTATAATGGCGTTAGTACAGAACTACATACTTTAGACAATACCCATTACATATGCAGACGTGATATAAACGCTAATACGAACTCTACCATGATGAAGATCATGTAAGATTGAAATTATTTAATTGCGAGGCATCCCTTATTTTTGTATATCACAATATTAATAAATGATTCGTTATTCTTGTAAAAATTAATATGAACGTACTTAATGAATTCATTAATAAGTTTTACTTGTATCTAAAAATATACTGTTTATTCCTCTTATATACTGAGTTAGTTATGTTAGATACTTTTGATGCTTTTGAATAATATATAAAACAAATAAAAACATCTCGAGATATTCATGAAATAAAAAGGGTAGCAGGTTACCAAAGCTAACTGAGATATTCGACTGAGTCGTCGTGAATTAGATGACAGTGAACGCTTTAGAGGAGCGATATCCTGATCCCAGAGCTGTAATATTAAACGTTACATGATCCATGGATATTTATTTAGTAACATTCTATGTTTATGACTATGCTAATACTTAAAAAATGCTGTTTATGAAAGTCTTTGTTTTTATCAAACTGTTTGAAGTAATTTAAAATTAGATTCATTTCGACCTTTTATATAGGTGCGTGAGTGAATGAAATAGCAAATATAAAGCATTGACTTTATTGATATTAAACAAAATTTATATTTTTGCAACAATAATAATAGCGAAGAGTAACGAAGCAAACGTTAGAAAAAACTAGACAGTAACATAAATGGATATTTTTTTATTTGTTTGAATAAAAAATACCAGTGGAGAGTTGATCTAATAAAATAGGGTGTTACTATCTAATATATAAGAAAATATAATGCTTGCTACAGAAACCTTTAACTAAACTGTATAAATATAATATAATAATAATAATAACTAATACAAATCACCTAATACTCCCATTAAAGCAAACTTACAAAAGTCAAAATAAACTTGTGATACTCACCACTGTATGGAAGAATGAATGTTCTAATGCTTCTTTTATAGAAATTCTTTTTGTTGGATCAACAACCAACAACTTACTAATTAAATCCTTAGGTGCTTCTACACAAATAAAATAATGTAAGGATGTCTGACATATTTTACATCGACGGCTTTTATCCATATAATCCTATCATAAAAGTTTATTCTATAAATTAAATTTGAAATTGAATTGTTTAAGATCTTTCATTTAATAGAACAAGATTCAGGAGCTTATGCAACTGCCGAGGTACGATTTTATTAAACTGATGATAATGAGTTTGCTTATTATAAGAATTTGATTTGAAAACGGATCTTAATGCACTACTGAAATTTGATCATATAAATAGGAGCCATTGACATAAGCTAAAAATATTGAATAAGTTTTTTTTTTATATTTTACCTGTTATATCAGCCCATTCTGGAGAGGTAAACGAATATTTTCCTTCCATGATATTTCTAAGCATTACCATCTGTTTACGATGCCAAAAAGGTGGACATCCAACTAGTAATGTAAACATGATAACACCACAAGCCCATCTAAAAAAAAAATATTAAATGAAATCGGGAATACGGGAATTTAAAATGAAAGAGTTTTTAAAATTAACATACACGTCTACTTCAAAACTGTAACCATCTGATTTTTCGAACATGTTGCACTTCAAAACTTCAGGTGCTAAATAACCAGGAGTACCACAAAGATCTAAAATAAAAATAGTGTAAGTTTTACATTCATGTTATATACAATTTATCAATATACGTTTACAAGAATCGAAACTTTATTTACTTACCAAAAAGCTTTTCTCCTGGTTTCAAAAACCTAGCAAAACCAAAATCTGTGATTTTCACATTAAGATTGTCATCAAGTAAAATATTTTCTGGTTTTAAATCCCTATGTACGATTCCTTGATTGTGAACATGCTGTAATCCCTCAAAGACCTGCCTCATGATGTAGCGAGTCTTCTTTTCCGAGAGTGTAACAACAGATGTCAAGTAATCAAACAGCTCTCCATTTTTACATAACTCAAATATCAAAAAGATAAATGTGTTAGATTCAAATACATCATGTAGTTCAACTGTTGGCAATAAGATAGGTTATTGAATAGAAAATCTTATTCACTTAATACGAAAAATTAGTTTAAATCATACAGATAGAACTTACTGATGTATGGATGGCCTGCTACCCTACGTAAGATTTGAACTTCTTGCATTGTAGCATCCTTCATAGAATGAGAATCAATGCCATCATGTGGCTCGCAGCTTATGTCTATAATTTTTGCTGCATACTCTATGCCAGTTTCTTTTTCTATACATCGTCGTACAGTAGAAGAGATCCCCCTGAAAAACATAATGGTTTATAATACTGTCTTCCCAGAATTCATTGTATTCGAATGCAATCAAACACAAAGCACAGCAGTTTTTAATCTCGCCTGTACAAAAATATTACTATGTTATAATTTTTTTAAGTATTGATGTATAAAATTTCATTTTATTTTATTAATAATTTGAAAAAAATTTTATTCACAACTATAGGCGCATAAAAAGTAATATAAACATTGATTTGCTTTTGCTGACCCTACAATTTAAATACCTATATGCCGTTTCTTTGCTTGTATAGGATTCTTTTCTTTCTTTACTAATTTACCATTTGTTTCTTTTTAAAAAGGAAATTATTTTGAAATTGTTTTTTTTTTTTTGTACAAAATTAAATTAATAAACCCTGTTATAGATAAACTTGAAATCATACAATAAAAATCTGTACCTACATTTGACATATGTATCTTATTAAGCAATGATGGTTAAAAAAATTTTTTGAAAGGATCAAATTCTATGATTATTAAGAAAAATCTTGAAATACGCAAAAAAAAAAACAGAAGTTTAACGACTCTGGCATCAAATTACATGCTTTCAAATGGGATTCTGTAATGACTATCTACATTGTAGGTATGTATATGCATATAAATAGCAGAGATAACATTGCCGTGCAGCGTGTAAATCGCTTGCTACACCTAAGTATGCCATCAGAGAGACACAAATCACAAGTATACAGCCTCCTTGATAAAAGCGAGCCATCGACGCGTGATAAAGAAGATGATCCATACGCACTAAATCTCATCGCATCAGGATAGGAGCTAAGCAAGTCTAAAAAAAGCTTGTTGGTGCTCGTTATTATGAAACGTTCGCACAGACATTGCCGTCGGTTCTATACCAAAATGTTTTCGACATAATTTCGACCGAGCGAAATTACATAATTTGGAGGTTAGCTCGAGTTCGCTCGAGAGTGAACAATATCAACACACCCGCGTGTCTCGCTTCGATCTCCGAACAGGAGCAATAAAAGCGCATACAAACAAAGGAGGGGCGCGCAACAAAGGCTCTGAATTTTGGCGCGCAGTGCATATAGTTACCTGCCGAGGATCTCTTTGGGCTCGTACTTGGCGTAGAAGCCCTTGGCAGCATCTTTGTCAGGCAGAAGATCGTCCCCATCGTCTTTCGCCATTTCCCTCTTTGTCACAGAGGTACCTAACTTTCAGCTATTATTACACGAACACCAGCGACGCAGCCTGTAATTCTCTCACTTATTATGTATATACATACATATGTATATATATGTGTGTGTGTGTGTGTGTAAGTGTGTGTGTGCGTGTGTGTGTATTCAACGAAGGTCGGCGAGGACACGGCGAACAGTCAGCATCCTGGACGCGGTGCCTAAGTAAGTATATAGCTGCTAGTCTCCGTTGTGTCGTGTGACTCCGTCGAACTCTGGCAACAAAGGCACGCGATGCTTCGCCTCTATGAGCAAAGGTGCAACTGAGTGGCCGAGCAAGGGTCAAAGGATGATGAGTTGCCGAACCCGGGACGACGAAGACACACGGCACACAGCTGACACATGCGCCCGTCGTGGATGCACCTGTCACATAAGTATCTTCCGCACCACTAATTTGAGAGGGCCGAGCCGACCGAGCGATGACTTGAGCCGTCCGCTATGAAGCTGCGCTGGTATGCACACGCATACAGACACAATATGTACTATACAGCCCGTATGCCTTCTTGCGCGCAGTTTGCTCCCCCCTCCCTTCCCAAATAATGTATATGTCCTACGCACTGCCCAGTGCCCTGATGTGTATTGTGTGTGTGTGTGTGTGTATATATATATAGTACCGCGTTGCATTTGTACTGCAGTAGTTATTGTATCCAACAAGTCATAATGTCGATAGATTTTTCCTTATACTTATTTGTATGTGGATAAACATTCTAGACTGAATTCCTGCAAATAATCGCACATTTTGATTTTTATCCATATTGTTCTCTTTTCCGATTAGCTATTAATGACATTTTATCACTTGCCGCTTTCGTCTTCATTGGTGGTTTGAAAATTATGGATGTTATCTATTAAACTATTGCACTTGGCTCTGATCCATTTTAGATCTCGCATAAGAAGGAAATTATTATTTTTACGACGCAATTGAAAAAGCGCAACGCCTATATGCTGTACGAGCTGGGAGCGACATTTAAAATTAGTTCTTTTTTATATAGCTTTCCGACGAATACAAAACCAGCGACCGACTTCACGTCACTGATGCGCTCGCTGCGCTAGTGCCGAAACATGGCTGGTGACTAGCCGGAGATTTTTCATTCACTCCTCTCCGGATTTATATATACCCTCGAGTATGGAACTGTCGCGCGTCGTTCTCGGTAACCGGCTGAGGAAGACGCTGCTCGACGTGACGAACAAAATTTTCAGCGTGCAAGTCGCCAAGTACATAAGGTATCGTTTATTGTTATTACGTAAATTGGCGAAACATAACCTCGGAACTAGTCCTAGTGCTATTCGAAAAACGCAATAGCCAAATGTCACGAGACGTCCGTGAATCAAACGATGTTCAACGTTTCGTCAATGGCTTTCTTGCAGATTGGCAGAAGTCGGAAAATTGGAGACTCCGAAACTGCAGGGCAAGTACGAAACTGGACAGCTGATATTGCACAGGGTCTTTGGCTACAGGGGAGTCGTTCTTTTTCCATGGCTGGCTAGAGTTTATGACAGAGATTTGCCCAACAGACGCGAAGGGTGAGTTGGAAAACGCTTTTTAAAGATTTGTCAAACGTCTGGATCGGCAATGCTACTTATCTCAAATATTTGAGCAAGAAAGGATGTATTATTCAACTTGCTATTCTATTGATTTTTAAGTGTTTGCATCAGCTAAACTGTCAAGTAGCCTATTGATTTTTCGTGTGGCTATATGGGAGTACAATCTCTTATGACCTGACAGAATACTTGCTATTCCAGTTCAATATGCTATCGAAATTCAAATATGTGTTTCTATTTTTAGCACTGAAGATGGAAACTTCAATGGAGTTGGGAAAGAAGTGAAAGGACGAACACACACTTTTTATCAAGTTTTAATTGATCAGAGAGATTGTCCTTATATTGTGAGTAGCTTGGACTTTATACATCCTATCGAGTTATGTTATCTATAATTTATTCTACTTATGAATGAAATTCATCAATCAAGATTATGATAAATAAGAACTGCTACTGACTTGTTGCTGTTAAAGTCCAGACATTGAAAATTGATATGCACCATCCGTTCTCACCATTATTGTATATATTGTTTCAGAGGGCACAAACAGAAGCTGTGACCTTTCTTGGAAACCATGAAAGCAGTAGGAGTCTTTATGCCATACCAGGACTAGACTATGTTGCACATGAAGATATTTTACCATACACCACCAATGAAAAACCAGCCTTACAGCATGAGTTGTTTGATAAATTTCTCTCCTACCATTCGGACAGAGACCCCCCGTTTGCAGCTCAAGAAACACTACGAGCATGGCAAAAGAAAAATCATCCTTGGCTAGAGCTATCAGATGTTCACAAAGAAACGACAGAAAACATAAGAGTCACTGTTATCCCATTTTATATGGGCTGTAGGGAAAGTCAGACTACATCAGTATATTGGGTGAGTGAATAATCTGTTTGATTTTTTGAGAGTCGGCTTATGGCCATTTGGCTTTCAATAAAAATAATGTAATTATTTCAGTGGCGCTATTGCATTAGGCTAGAGAATCTTGGCGATTTAAGCGTACAATTAAGAGAAAGGCATTGGAGAATATTCAGCTTATCAGGCACATTAGAAACAGTAAGAGGACGGGGTGTTGTAGGCCAAGAACCAGTACTCTCAAAGACCTTACCAGCCTTCCAGTACAGTAGTCATGTTAGTCTACAGGCTCCTAGTGGACACATGTGGTATGGTTAAGCGCTGATACTGTTTTTCAAACTTTATTATATTCCTAAATACAGCGAATAAAATTCACTTGTCGTTTGCAGGGGAACATTTAGAATGGAAAGAGAAGATGGTTATGCCTTTGACTGTCGAATTCCGCCCTTTTCTTTAGAATCGAAAGCAGACGAACCCACGACTCCTAACGCAAACACGTGAAACATAATTTACGACAAGCGAAAACTTTTTTAGGCTAAGATTTAAAGTAATAAATGCTGAAACGTTGACATTTATAATTAACTGGAAAATCACATCTCTCTCAGTATAATAAATTAAGCGCCATCAGCACTATTAAATTAACTTTGTATATAACTTTATAGATATTTAGCAATGAGAAAGTATATCGTAGTGTACATTGTAATTCTGTAAACTTTATAAATATAAGTCGTTAGATTCAAATATAAATAGTGTTCATTAAATTTTATGCGAAACTTATTGAATACCAAAGAAGAAAGTATCAGTGAAGTAAAATATAATGAACACAATGATTTAGTGTGCAGTAATGATAATATTGTAAATAAATTGATTTTTTACAGCCTGAAGATATACGAAACAGTAGCTTGAATCGTCGATAGCGACGCAACGTCCTTTTATTTCGATGATAATGCTCTTCCTTTTATAAACTTGAAATACAAAGAGTATTTAATTTCGACTTGAAATCACCCAACAAACATAAATGAAACAAACCTTGCGTTTTCTGTATCCGAATCGTTACGAAAATATATATTACATATTGTGATCTAAATATATATATCGAATAAATATATTCTAAGAGTCATAACATCTAATACTTTTTTTAAACACTTTTGTTGGGATTCGAAAAATGAGAATTTAAAACTTATATTTTTACTATCAATAATATGTATCAATGCCTTGTAGGAGGAAAACAAATTGTCATTAAAATATGAGCAATATCGAAGCCGCTTGAAAAATCACCAAACGTCAATTTAAACATCAGCACGTCTCATTAATAACGTGACGGTGAATTAAATACACATATCGGCGATGCCTCCGTGTTCGCTTGCCAGTCGCGAAATGTCACTGGCCTCGGCGAAAAACACTCTATACTGTTATGATCTGATCCCGAGTCCACGTGAATTTCATAATCCGGTACGCGGAATAGGAACGATATCTCAAACTCTATAGAACGTGCCGGTATTGAAGTTGGTAAGTAACGAACGATATTGAATTCGTTATCGGATGATTATTATTATTATTATTGTTATTATTATTATTATTATTATTATTATTATTATTATTAGATTGGGTGGACCATTAAGTCTTGATGCCTAGGCTCACGCCATTTGCATCCCCGTTGATTAACTAGTGGTTGTACCAGTC
Source organism: Trichomalopsis sarcophagae (assembly GCA_024372645.1). Lineage (NCBI taxonomy): Eukaryota > Metazoa > Arthropoda > Insecta > Hymenoptera > Pteromalidae > Trichomalopsis > Trichomalopsis sarcophagae. The sequence continues at coordinate 429,552 of QLSS01000054.1, read as the reverse complement.
TATCTATCTATCTCTTTCGTCCCTTGAGGATCAGAGTATCAGGTGGTATACACCATTCCTGTATTACTTACCCTTCAGGGTGAAAGATGTCAGGTGGTGTGCCCCATTCCTGTGTATCTTAACCCGTTAATGACTTGTACAGGTGTATCACCTTCATAACGGTCAGTGATTGGATCGCTGTTGGTTCGCAAGTCGTCATCCCCAGCGCCCTATATCTCTTTTCGGCTAAGGCTAAGCAGTGGCATAATACATGTATGCTGCATTCCTCATTTTGGTTACACCACCTGCACGTTGGTGAGTTCACTCGACCTATTATGTGCTGATGATATCCCATCGTCCCGTGTCCGGTAATTAGTTGAGTGAAGATCTTTGCCTCCGCCCTGCTTAGACCCGTGTTGCGTTTCGTAGGTTCGAAATTTGTTTCTTCAAACTGAGACGCTATGTTGTTAGTTCGTAAAGAAAGGTTTATTTTAATTCAGTAAAAAACTTATAAAAACGTATACAATATTTAAATTAAGTTTGGATACACAATGAAAAAATATAAGTTAACGTAACGCGAAAAAATGTAGAGCTATGACTTAGGCAGATACATTTGTTAGCCTAGTACAAGTCGTAGCTTAGTCTCTGGACGATTCGAGCGCCGAGAGTTGTTCTTCCGTTCTGCGATTCTGCAATTCTGTCTGTCTGCCGGGTAGCAAGGAGGTTTTATTTCCTAGGCTGACGCTTCCCCTTCCACCAAGAATCTCCTCTACAGCGTGGTGACGTGCACGTAGACCAGATGCTGGTTGATCAGCTGATTGGTCGGAGGAGCAGGCAGGTATACAGGCTCGAGCGCGTTCAGGTAGACAGGCTCGAGCGCGTTCAGGTTTATGGCCAGGCCTGAGTTTAGGATGCCGACCCTTGCAGTGCGCAGATGTGTCGATGACGCGCGGTGAGGCACAAACGCTGGCACTCATCTGTTTCCCGGGGAAATTTTAGTTTCTTTACAACTTATGTTGTAAACGCGACGCGCACCGACGATTGTTAAAGGCTCAAGTCATTTCGAGGGACAGACTAGCTGTGGGTTTTTCCGGATTTTTTCGGATAATTCCTCTGTCGACCGAGCCGTTGCTTATGTTTATTATACGGCTTAAAAATAGTTATAGTTTGGATCATAAAAGTTCAAATATTCTAGAAAGATAATCCTAACATAAAATATTCTAGAAAAATAATCCTAACATCCCGCATCTCCGACGCCCAGTCCTCTTTGATGCATGATCCTATCAGTGCTTTGGCCTGACTACACCCGGTGCTGTCGCACCATTCTTTTAGGTGTCGCACTTTCAGCCAGCCGTGCACCGCCTCTCTGACGGTGCACACCTGAATACCATCTGATATCTTCTCGAAGTTGTATCTACGTACTGTCTTATCAAGTCTCATTGACAAGACAGTGCAGTCTTTTCCTTTAATCTGTTCTTTTATGTGTTCTCCTTTCTCTCTCCACAGTCCGTAGTTTTTCAGGCGGTGTGCTGCTATAAAGGCTGCCGCCTGGATTGTTCTGTGGAACGGCTCGACCTCAGTGATGGTTCCAAGGGCCGCCGTTGGGGTGGTTTTCATAGGTCAGCCTTGGTTTCAGGATGCAGTTGTATATCCATAGGACGGTCTTGTAATTCAAGCCCCAACCCTGCCCAATGGCTCTTCTACACATCCAGAAAGCTGATGCGAATTTCCTGCACTGTTGGTCTATTTGAGTCTTCCAGTACAGTTTCTTATCTAGAATTACACCTAGGTATTTTGCTTGTTCTTTGATTTGTATTTCCTGTCCCCGCATCGTTAGCGTTCTTAAAGGTCCTATCTTGTACTTTCTGGTGAAGACAACAACCTCCGTTTTCCGGGGATTGATAGATAGGCCTTTATCCTCGCACCATTTATTTAGGTGCCTCATTGTCGACTCGGTAATGTCCAGTAGGGTGTTTAGATGTTTGCCTCTGGTGATTATAAGTATATCATCTGCGTAGCCGACCGCTGCTACTCCCAGGTTGGTCAGCATCCTTAGTGCTCCATCTATCACCATACCCCACAAAGTAGGGGATAGAACCCCCCCCCCCTTGTGGACATCCGTTGTTGACGGAGCCATTGACGGTGGTGCTACCTCTTGTAACTGCCAGATTCCTATTGCTTAGCATGTTCATGATCCATTTAATTAATGGATCACGTATACCCTTATCTTTGGCTGCTTTGCAGATACTGTCCGTGGTAGTGTTGTTGAAAGCCCCTTCTGCGTCGAGAAAGGCTCCCACGGCGTATCCTCCACCTTCGATCTGTTCTTCGATGAGCGGACCGCCCCGTGTAGGGCTGATTCTGTTGATCTTCCCTCCCTATATGCATGTTGCTCATTGCACAGTGGGTTGTCCTTTAAGATGTAGTTCTTTATATACCTGTCCACCAGTCGCTCAAGAGTTTTGTCATGAATGAGGTCAGGCAGATAGGCCTGAAATCCTTAGCGGTGTTGTAGCTTCCTTTGCCCGTTTTCGGGATGAAGACAACCTTAACTGTCCTCCAGCATTTCGGCGTGTATCCGGCTGCAATGCTGGCCCTTGTAAGTCGTACCAAAGGTCCGATGATTGTGTCAACTCCTTCCTTGAGCAGAATCGGGATGATCCTATCGCCTCTCCCGGCGATTTGTAGGAATCGATGGAGCTGATGGCCCACCTCAGTTTTGCCGGCGAGACGATCAGATTAGCAAGTTCCCTGCAGCCACTGATGTGGCGAGGTCCTTCGCCACCGGTTTCCATCTGGTCATCCGCCGTCTCGCATGTATCCCATGCTATCATAAAGCCAGGGAAGTTCGACTCCATGAGGTGCGCCAGCGTCTCCTCGTCCGATTCCGTACACTTGCCAGTGGGGAGCTTAACCGCTCCTAACTAGGCTTCGGGATTGCGTGCTAAGATCATGTTAAGCCTAGCCGGTTCTTTGCCAGCTTCCACGCTGCTGCAGTACTCTCTCCAGCTCTCCGTCTGGGCTTTCCTTACAGCATGTCGGTATTCTTTCTGTTTATTTCTCCAGGCTATCCATTTCTGGTTATCATTGCTCTTAACTGCTTTCTTGAGTAGAGCTTTGGTTGCTTTCTTCAGCTTTTCTAGCCGGTTATTCCCCCAGGGTACCTCATATTTGCCCTCTGCAACGATTCTGCCGCAGTGTTTAGCTCCTCTATCGTGTGTATCTCCTTTGGGAACCCTGTTTTGAGTTTCTCCTCTAGGTCCCTCCTGTATTCCACTCAATTCGTTCGCCTGGGGTTTCTGATCCATGTTTCCTGTTGTCGCAATTCCCCTGTAATCATAAAAAAAATTTGTGCATGGTCGGAGAGTGAGGATTCGTCCGACACTCTCCAGTCCCTGATAAATTTTACTAGCTGCCTTGAGCAGAGTGTAATTTCAATTACCTCTCTCCTCCTTACATTCATGAAGGTTGGTTCGTTACCTCTATTGATGATCTCCAGGTTCGTGGTAGTCAGGTACTCGAGCAGGGTCGTCCCCCAGTCGTTAGTGTTCGTGTTTCCCCACACCAAGTTAGGGTGTAACACCAAGGTTCTTGTATTAGTGCTATGGCTGTTTGCACCTCTACCAAACGCCTGGTTAATACCGCCGAGGCGTCCTTAATAAAATCCTTAAAATTAATCTGCGTTACCGGAATATCTGTTGAAGCCATAATTGACAGCAACAGCTCCTTTAACGCCTGGTATTCACTACTACAACTCGGTCAGGGAGTATTTGTAGTTCACCTTTCCAATTATTCCGCTTTCGGGGACGCCCAGTACCAATAAGGTGCCTTCGGCCTCCTCACTAGATTTCTTCTCGGCGTTAAGTATTCTCCACGCCCCTGTTTTTAGGGTGGAGTTGTACCTCTGCAGCCTCGCCAGTATCGCTACAGCCTCCTCTGGTTTCCCAGGGACCCAGACCACGGTCCTGACTACCTTCTGCAGAAGCTCAACCCCTCCCACCTTGATACTTGCTCCCTCCCAGATGTCCAGCTTAGGGATGCAGGATGCTGCCCAGATTCTGGAGTACTGGTCGGTCGCCACCATTACAATGGCCCCCCCTTGCAGAAGGACTCCTCAAAGTGGGGTAGCGGCAGTTGAAGCGCTTAAACTTTTCGAAGGTTATCAGCGCCTCAAGGTATCCCTCTTCGACGATGACCATCGTTAAGGGGTTGGTCCTCTGCGCTAGTGAGAGCGTCTGTACCACAGCTTCCCTCTCCCTCGGTTTCTTGGCAGCCTTCTGCCCTTCCGGGGGGTGTCGGATGATTAGAATTAGAATAATTATAATGTTGGAATTAGGGATTGTTTGTTCAATAAGTGAAAACCGACAGACTCAAGTAGAAGCTGATAAATCATCTAGAACAACGCCAAGGAAATAATATTTTGTATTCAGAGAAGACAAGTAAAAAGTTGTTTTTATGAAAACAATCTCTCCGGAGAAAATCCAGTAACAAGCGGATCAACTTAAGGTAGTTCACCGGCTGCAGTGGTGCTCAATCAGGGTTTTTATTAGAAAATTTCTTTTTTAACATATTATGCAGTGTTATGTCAAAACCTTACAATTCATAGTATCAAACATTAGAATGCTGATATAAATTGTTTAGAGTACAAGTACCTCCACCTTCGAATTCAAAATTTCGAATCGGCTTCCTGTAGGCGGGCGCCAGCAGAGGGCAGCAGCGGCCGGGGTCATAACAACGGGATATTCCGGCGCCGGGCCCGGAGCCGGCATCTCTGTTGTTCCCAGTGACTTTCTCTTTCTTCGCGTTGCCGACAGCAGCAGCAGCAGCAGTCGACTCGCGTATATCAGTGCGTCCCGGCTGGAGCTGTGCGTTATTCTGCAAAACCTCTCCGCTGACTCGACGCTCTCGTCTTCTTCACTTCTCTCATCCCACGGACGCAATTATGGCTGCCAGTAAGTAAACAGTCCGATTCTTTGCCGCTTCCCCGTGTTTTTCTCCAAATATCTTGCGGAAGAAATCGCCGAAGACATGTCGCCATGGTGTGCATGTCCGCGCGAATCCGCGGCACAAACATACTGCATAAGCATATCAGCGGTAAATTTCCTCTTCGTCGCGTTGTATATCGCGTCGGATTTTAAATCCGCCGAGGCGTCGGCGTTCGGAATTCGGAGTCGCCGGCCATCGAGTCTCGTCCCCCAGGAACGTTTCCTGGCTTGTACGTATTCGTGTTGTGCTATAGCTAGCTGTGTGTGCACGCGTCGGCCACTTTCTCGCGAGCTTCGGCACTTTGCGAATATTGCATGAATATAACACTATACATGCTGTGTTTGTCCACCGCTTCGTCGTATAGGCGTTGCTTTGCGTCGTATGCACTGAACGAAAAAAATCGACAAAGCAGGGATCACACTATAGGGGGCAGTGGGACTGAATTCGACAGGGCTAAAATTGCACATTAGATATCTATTGATGAAATGCTGGTAAAATTGCGCAAAAAATATGTTTTCCCTTTGTATGGAGGGAATGTTTAAGCAATATTTTATCTTTTTAAAGACCCTTTTAGAACTCGATGAGTTGATAAATTTGTAAATTTACAGCAGTGATTGAAGAATATTCTTTATCAATTAGAACTTGACAGGCATAAATATAATATAAGGCTAAGATTACCTAACCTCGAAAATTATTGAGATTTTATATAAATTATGATGATTTATAATAGGTGTATAATTAAGCGTAATTTTTGCATATCACGAAAACTACAACGCTAAGTGAAGGCGGCGATGTGAGTAAGATAACAGTAATCTTCACACGTTATTGAATAAAATACAATTTTCAGCAAAAAGTCTTTGAGAATTTTAATAAAAATGTTTTTGCTCATTGGAATGTATAAGTAGGCTGCGCCGTCGCCCGAGAGCGCAGCTCCGCGAATTCGGCATGGGGAAAGTTGTTAAGTCGCTTTAGTGTAGGTACTTATGCGTATAAGGGAAAATGGATTTCGCGAGTTCGCGTTGGCAAAGGATGTGTTCCGCGGCTTTATCTAATCGATTTCGGATCAATACACGAGCCCGTTGGTGACAGAGTTTCAATGTAAACAGTCGCGGGTGGCGATTAAGCTTGGCGTGATTTCCGTTTTTTTCTGGAAAAAGAGGCTCTGTACGCCAGTCTCCACGACGAGTTTATCGCCCGAACCTTGAAAAAAAGCCGCAGTCACGAAAATAATACACTCGAAACAATATGCTAAAAATAAAACGCCGGGGTTTCCCCGCTGGTATATTCGCCGTTATCGCTCGCGCGCGCGCGCGCGCGCTCTCTTCATTTCTTCAATAATTCTTTCTGCAATTAGCGAGAACGGATAGCCGCGACGATAAAGGCATGATTCAGCGAGATAACTTTGAACGCTTTGTGCGTCAATTTTAATACATCCTTTCTGAAAGCGTCCGTTCAGTGGCACAAACGGTCTCTCTCTCTCTCTCTCTCTCTCTCTCTCTCTCTCTCTCGCGCGCGCGCGCGAGCTGCTGCAGAGCGCATAGCAGTCCGCGTCCCGGCCGCGGCGGCGCACCGAACATGCATGCACTCGCAGTTTATGTTTTTCTGCGCTTTCGCTCGCCGAGAGCTCTTTCTCCCGGCGCGCGCGCGCGCGAGCGAAGCTTGATTTACGTGTCACTCGGCCGAGCCCAGAACAATGAACCCGCGCGGCCGGCACAAAAGAAATGCTTTACGACAAGCCGCAGCCCGCAACCGGCCCAAGTTCATACACATACTCCGCGGTTATAAGTATAAGCGGTCGGGGGTTTACCCTCGAGAAAGCGATATCGAGCTCCTCGAGTTCTGGTATCTCTTTTAGTTTATCTATGCGACAAATGTAACACAAAGGTTCTAAGTAATCTGTCTTTGCCCAAGAAGCAGCGGGCGTTTTGACGAAGGACATCGTGAGCCAGCTGAGGAGCAAGTTCTACGCGGAGCCGCGCAACTTGCAGGCCCAGAACGTCTGCTCGCGGCTGGACCCGCTCGAGGCTTGCATCTCGCGCAAGACCATCCAGGAGACGAACCACGTGTACCAGCACAAAATCGAGACCGAGGGAAAGCCGGTCACCAACCAGAAGAACAGCGGCCGCTGCTGGCTCTTCGCCACCCTCAACGTCATCCGCGTCCCCTTCATCAAGCAGCACAATCTCGAGGAGTTTGAGTTCAGCCAGAACTACCTCTTCTTCTGGGATAAGGTAGCGACGGCGCAGTAATGTGTAATGTAGTAAAGTAGTAATAACGAAACGATTCGTCCGCAGATCGAGCGAAGCAACTACTTCCTCCACAACATCGTGAAGACGGCCAAGCGCGGCGATGCTCTCGACAGCCGAACGGTGAACTTCCTGCTGCAGGACCCGATTCCCGACGGAGGCCAGTGGGACATGGTGCTGAACTTGATCAACCGCTACGGCCTCATGCCCAAGATCTGCTACCCCGAGGCCTTCTGCTGCGAGAACTCGAGCAGACTGAACGCCCTGCTCAAGAGCAAGCTGCGCGAGTACGCGCAGACTCTGCGCACCCTCGTCGACAACAAGGCCACCGACGAGCAGGTCTCGTACAATGTTTGCCCTATTTTGCTTCTCGGTCTCTAAAACCTAACTATATTTCTCTCATTCCCGTGTCCACGCGCAGATCAACGAGCGTATCCTCGAGCAGATGACTGTCGTCTACCGGATAGTGGCCATCTGCCTGGGCGTACCGCCGGAAACTTTCACCTGGGAATATTACGACAAGTCGAAGAACTACCAGAGCGTGGGACCGATCACCGGACCCGAGTTCTACGAGAAGTACGTCAAGCCGTACTTCGACGTCAACGACAAGGTCTGCCTGGTGACGGACCCTCGTACCACCAATCCCTTCGGTAAGATCTACACGGTTGACTGTCTTGGCAACGTGGTGGGCGGCAGGCCGACCATCTACAACAACCAACCGCCAGAGCTCCTGATGAAGCTCTGCGCCGAAAGCATCAAGAACAACGAGCCCGTCTGGTTCGGCTGCGAGGTCTCCAAGAGATTCAGCGGCAAAGCTGGCATTGAGGACATCAAGGTCCACGACTACCAGCTCATGTTTGGCACCGACATCCAGCTTGGGCTCTCCAAGGCCGATAGACTGCTTTACGGCGAGTCCTCCATGACGCACGCCATGGTCTTCACTGCTGTTTCTTACGATGTGAGAAACTCCTGTTTTACAAAACTCTCTGGATATACCCGCTACCATCTCGATTTCACCAAGATATAACTCGCTCCGTTTTTTCTTTTACAGAAGGACGGCAAGATATCGAAATTCCGTGTGGAGAACTCGTGGGGAGAAGACCGTGGAGACAAGGGATATCTCGTTCTAACATCCGAATGGTTCAACGAGTTCGTCTTCGAAGCGGTAATTGACAAGAAGCTCGTGCCAGCTGACGTACTCGATGTTTTCAAACAAGATCCAATCGTTTTGCCTGCCTGGGATCCAATGGGCACACTCGCTCAGTGATAATTTTATCAACTAATGTATCTAAATGTATCGAAAATCTTTTATAACTGAAAAAAAAAAAAGAAATAATACGAAAACAAGTAAGCTAATCCGTACATAAGTTGAATTTTTTTCTAGTTTTTATACTTCAAAATTGGTACTTAAAAAATCAGAGAGTTACGACACGATTAACGTTTAATAATCTGATTAGTATGAAAATTGTCATTCGTGTGAATACTTCTGTAAATGAGTATAATTAGTCACATTATTTGCGATTTCAAACTGATAAATTAGAATCAGTCACATTTATGCTGCATTTTTAACTTTTATAAATTGAATTGAATAATAATGCTGTCAAAATTTAATGATAATGAACGATTTTAGAATGTCTTTATTTCGCTACAATTTGTAAAAGTATTATACTTATAAGCTCCTAAAAAATACAAAAAATTAAATAAAAAGACTATACTTTGAAAAAATATAATTTATTTACAAAATCCCATCCTACTTTCATTGTGATTTGCTTTTCATTTTTTTGATATGTATCTTGATGACTGCCTCTTTGATACTTTTCTTTGACTATAACAATACGTCAATTTTGCCCAGACACCTTGACACATCTTTTGTAACCTTGTATCCTTATCAGCAATAGCAAATTTATAGATGTCTCTCACCATATGTTTCGTTACTTTCAAATATCCTTGTTGCAATAAACTTAGAGCTGCATAAAGCTTGCATCGAGCAACCAATTGCGGATCACCTAGTCGTACCGACAGCCTAAACTGCTGTACTGATATTTTCCCTGCTACTTGAGCCTGTAAAACGTATATTTTTTGTATGTTTACAAATGTAAATTGAACATTTTACTTGTCGAAGGTATGCAAAAAAACTCACGCAGTGATTAAATTGATCTCCTAGTGCTGAGAAAGCTCCTCCGAGTGTTGATAACCATGACATAGCATGATCTATCTCTTGTCTCTCCAGAACCATTTGTGTTATTCTTTCATTCCTATTTAAAAATATAAATTTTACAAATTTCTATTGTTGAATCAGAAGCACAAATATATATCATTTTTGCTGACCAGCCATAATCAAGATATTGATATTTTGGAGTCCGTAGTTTAATAAGAATCACAAAATTTGTTGTGTTTAATACAGTAGCATTTGCTTTTGCAAATCGTAAAAGTAAATCAACTGCAGATTTTCTATAAACGTTGGACCAATGCATGGTATATGTATAAACTGAAACTAAGTAAGCATTCAGTCCTCTTTTACGTAAAGAAATAGGTTGAAAATTGATTTTTTGTTGTACAAGATTATCATCTATAGTTGATTCTTGAAGTTTGATTTGTTCTTTCATGTAATCTTGTTTATAATCATAAACAAAACCTGATGAGACAAGGAGGTCATCATAAATAAACGCTTTCTTATAAATAAGCAATCTTACTTGACAATTCATTTTTGTACAGAAATATAAAATTATTTGCAAAACTTAACCTAAATATTAGGTTAGTTCATTTTTAATAATTTACATTCTTTATAAAAAGTATAATAGCTTAAATAAACATGATATCTAAGCTCTTTAATCACGATCTATGTAAAAACTGGTTTATAGACTTTTGTCAATCTTTTCAAATTTCGTGTTCAGTAAATGTTATAACACTGATATGCAGTTCATCATAAGCTGATTTACACTTGTATTGACAATAAGCGCCCCCTTACAGCGAACTAACTGCTGTAAGAAATATCATTAATCAAATACATATTCATTTAAATTTAAATTTACTGACACATTTATTATAGTTATTTATAATTTTAAAGAAATTCAAAATACTAATTTAAATAAATAATCGTCAAGAGTTTATAAAAAAAAAGCGAAATATATTTACTATAGTTTTGAAGTTGATGATAAACAGGCTAAAATTAATTAAATTTTGATTAAAAAATTTACAAACGACATAAATGTAATGATTAAAATATTCATATTGCTATAGATTTATTCAGATAACTATTAATCATTGTTTTACAATATAAGCAGATAAATAAAATACAGAGGAAATGATATTGATTTGTATATAATGTAATTTTATTTAATTGTTTGTTGCAAAAATTACAAATATTTTAAATTAATACAAAAACGTGATCTTTTGAACAAAGAAATTCCATCATCAAAAATAAATACGAAGACTGACAATTACATAGGCTTTTTGGCATCATCAGTTTAAAAATTAAACGATTAATTCCACATTACCAATTTTTAACCCTTTTAACATAAAGCGCAGATAAAGAAAATTTTGTGAGCTAGGTTTCACAGTTGAATACATTCAAAACCATATTTTTTAAAGACTCTTAGAATCAGATGTAATAATTCATTATAATAAATTTTGTACAAAAATATATTGAATAAAATAATAGCGATTTACATAGAATCAAGTTTGATTTAGATTTTAATTAAAAACATTTAGAAGTAGTTAGCAGAGATTCTTATAAAATCTATTGTGAGCTAGGGTTTAACGTTTTAACGATTACAAAAACATAAATTACGTAGAGGTTCTTTTGAAAACTATTATGAGCAACGGTTTAACTTTTTAACAGTTTTAAAAATATTAATTTCGTAGAGGTTCTTTTGGAACCTATTATGAGCTAGATTTTAACTTTAAAGACGATAAATTAATAATTAAGTAGAGGTTCTTTTGGAACCTATTGTGAGCTAGGGTTTAACTTTTAAAAGGTTGTACAAATAATAATTAAGTAGAGGTTCTTTTGGAACCTTTTGTGAGCTAGATTATAACTTTAAAAAGACGATAAATTGATAATTACGTAGAGGTTCATTTGGAACCTTTTGTGAGCTAGGGTTTAACTTTGAAAGACGATAAATTAATAATTACGTAGAGGTTCTTCTGGAACCTAATGTGAGCTAGGGTTTAACTTTGAAAGACGATAAATTAATAATTTCGTAGAGGTTCTTTTGGAACCTATTATGAGCTAGATTATAACTTTAAAAAGACGATAAATTGATAATTACGTAGAGGTTCATTTGGAACCTTTTGTGAGCTAGGGTTTAACTTTGAAAGACGATAAATTAATAATTTCGTAGAGGTTCTTTTGAAACCTATTATGAGCTAGATTTTAACTTTAAAAAAACGATAAATTCATAATTAAGTAGAGGTTCTTTTGGAACCTATTGTGAGCTAGAGTTTAACTTTTAAACGGTTGCGCAAGTAATAATTAAGTAGAGGTTCTTTTGGAACCTTTTGTGAGCTAGGGTTTAACTTTAAAAAGACGATAAATTAATAATTACGTAGAGGTTCTTTTGGAACCTAATGTGAGCTAGGGTTTAACTTTGAAAGACGATAAATTAATAATTTCGTAGAGGTTCTTTTGGAACCTTTTGCAAGTTAGGATTTTATGAATATTAATTAAATAGTGATTCATTTAGAATCTAATATGAGCTATAGTTTAATTTTAAAACAGCTCCTTATGTTAAGTCACTTGTTAGGTTTAAAGAGTTCTAATCAATATTTGTGCTCTTGTTTCAATTACAAAAAATTAGCACTAATTGCAATGCTTGTCCAAATCAAAAGTCGAAAGGAATAGCATACCAAAACTCACAATCAATTATTTAGCCCATTTGAAAACGTTTTAAATGATGCTTAGTTCAATTTCAATATTAAATCAGCTGCACCACTTTTAATCTATTTTTTTAAAGATGAATGAATTGAAGAAGTTCTTCTGGATGGCGATCAATGGTAGTTGTGAAGTGGCCGTGGTTCAATATAAGCTGCATGAAATAACCGGTTTCAAAGTTCCATTATGCGCTTTTGTAATCTATAACAAACAGGTACATTTAATTAGCTAAAGAATTCAGTTTCCATCTCACAATTCTAAAAAACATTATATATTGTAAGTGTATCAAAATAAGTTATTGAAAATGACATATTTTACTTAAAAGCGTTGCAATATCACTGAATTAAATATGAATATTATTTTAAGAATTTTCAAAAGCACAAATATACCTATATCATTTTTAATGAACAGTCATAATCAAGATATTGATATTCTGAAATCCGTAGTTTAATAAGAATCACAAAATTTGTTGTTTAGTAGCACTTGCTTTTACAAATTGTAGAAGTAAATCAACTGCAGATTTTCTATAAACATTGGACCGATGCATAGTATATGTATAAACTAAAACTCTACAGTCGGTTCTTAAAGTTTGATTTGTTCATTAATGTAATCTTGTTGATAATTATGGACAAAATCTGATGCGAAAAGGAGGTCAGAAGGTATATTGTACACGTATCATAATAAATTGATAATAGTTACATATATTTCACTTTAAAGCGTTGCAATATTCTTATGATTGAACTGAATAAAACTATTACTTTGAGAACGTTAACCATAAACACATATATGGAACAGATGACATCTAAAATTAGATTTAATTTTTTACTACAAATGCAAAGAGAAAGTAGAATCATTATAAGTAGTAACTTATTTCATCGATAAAACATGAATGAAGGAAAAATGCCTTACTCATTGTTAAACAACTGTCATAAAATCAAGACGTGCACCGAGACAGTCTCTAAAATCCAACTACGATTTTAATTTTTAGAACTTGTCTCGAGCCATTTAAAAATGTACAGTTTTTATTACTTTTATATGAGAAAAGTAGTATCACTTATTTATAATGCAATTAGTCAACAGAAAATGAAGTCTATTTTTGTGTCCAATGCTCTTAATATTAGCTAAAGTTGGACAAATAAACCAAGTGAAGTTAAGTAAATCAAAGACGAGTAGGTTATGTAAACCAAGTTTAGTCTAAGAAATTTCTGAAAAGACCAGACGTTACGACCTTTGAAAAAGTTAGACGTACCTTTGTTGAATAGAAATTCCTCGGCATGGCTCACTGCTACCGTTGGCTTTTCCGAAGAAATTTCTCGGCCTTACACAAACAAAGAAGCGTGGGAAATCTCTGCAGCCGCGTGGTCCGGTCGCATGCGCTCTCGGCCGTACGCATGCAGCCCAGTCCGAGCTGTAAGAACTCACTGACAAAGACAAGCCAGGATTCAAGAAGGTTCGAGCTGCATCAATACTGGGAAAGTGTCTCCAGACCTGGCGAGAGACGTCCGTTCATACTCCATTGCGTGCGTTGTCGACGAAGTGAACAAAACAAGCGTACTGGCCTACGCTGTGCGGCTGTGCCGTGTGCACTGCTGAAGCGCAGCAGGCAGCTGGCAGCAGCGCGCGCGGGAATAATCCCCTCCACTCCAAGAAGTCACCTCCCCTCCTGTCCACACTGCGACACAGTCGAGCGCGCCAATTTTGTCAAGACATGGGATTGGCTGAGAGCTCGAAGAGACGCTTCACACGACCAATCAAAGTCGAGTTTTCTTCTGCTGAGCGGGTCGGCACTCGAGGAAGGGAATTGCACTGTCGTCCTTCTCGAAAATTCATGAACGGATTTTCGAATGCCTCCAGCTTTGCACAATGCACACGACTATACCTGGATTTCGGTGAAAATGGACCCGGGGTTATGGTATGCATCAAAACTGAGTGAATTGTATCTACACCTAAGATATAGTTGGCTTCGACAAAGTCGGTGAAAATGTCGAGTCGGTTGCTTACGAATTTACTAATACCTAGGTATCTAGACACGTGATACACTTTGCAACGTTGCTTTAACTCTATTTATATACATACAAGCGAAACAGATGCACTGCAAAATAAAAATTGTAGTCCGAACAATTGTTACATAGGAAAATTGAGTTTGCAAAAATCCGTTGACAATTGAATACATTACTTATCGAGTTCAGGTATAGTAAATTCGACGAGATTCAAAAGCAACGGCTCACGGCTTGCGGGGAAGAGACTCCCCTCTCTCCCCGCGCAGCCCCGCTCACAGCCGACAAGCTGGCGCTTTTGTTTACGTTTTCGTTCAGTACACAGAATTGGTGTTGTCAATCGTTTTACAATTTTGTGCACATGTTTATAAATCATTTTCCAATGATTTGCAAAGTTTTTTATTTTCCTCTTACCATTTTTGAGCAATCGCACTCTAAGTGTTTTGATCATTTTTAAGGTTATCCCATAAGAGCCTGTGTATAAGAGCCTAACTTTGAAGTCAATTATTCCAAAAACTGTACTGACAATCGATCTAATATTTTACCAACAAGTGTATCGCATGTTTATTAACAGATTTTAATTGTTTTCAAAACATTCTAACCATTTTTTCATTTTAGTGTCGAACCTCCTTGAACATTTCGGGTTGTGTAATACGGTATATCTATATCTTTGTTGAAGAAAAGAAATGTTATCGAGGCTATGAGTAGGTTCGTTGTATCAGCACTAGATGACGCCACATTGCTTTTCAAGCTAAAAATATCCATGTTTTTTTAACAAAATGACTTTTACGTATGAAAAAAAAAAAACATGTTTATGCGGAAACTATGGTCTAATTTAATCTGAACGCTCAACTTACTCAAGACGTAAGTATTATAGAGTATTTTTTCAAAACGGTCAAATCAAGGGGATACAATATCAATATCACGACGTTCTCAATGTAGGAAATGTTTGTTATCCAACCGCTCTGACATGCACGTATGTACAATATTTTGACCTTCTATACTTGAAATTCAATACAGGCATGGAGAAATCGACGAATCGTTATCCTATATGAAAGTCAAAATACAGTCGAATTCCAAGTAATCTCCCAAAGCAGCCGAGGTATTTTTCAAGCCAGAATCAGAAGTTTGAAATGTCAAAAGCGAAGAATGCGGCTCTATTTTCGAACACTAGCCCTCTCTCGATGCGATGGGCACAAATTTCCGTTCGTGCCTCTCCCAACGTCGCACACGAAAAAGCGCGCGCGCTTCTCGCTCCCCGCGAGCACGTGACATCAGAGTAGTAAGTATCGGACGCGAGACGTTCGTTATGCTTATGCTATAGCGTTTGATCACACTCACACTGCCAGCGATACTTCCCACGTGGTTACGTAAAAGTCAAACACCTGCGCACTGTTCAATGGTAATATACGTATAAGCGTACTCGGTAATAGTTATACGAGTTTGTTTCACGCCAGGATTGTCGACGGGTTGGTGGTTTTTGGCTCGTGTTGATGTCTCTGAATTAACAGAGGGAGACGGAGACCTGCCCCTGCAACTAATTCGGGAATAATTTGCGATGCTGCGCAACTTGTATCTCGGTTACTTTGGATTTTTTGTATTCCATGCACAACGATTGAATTCGTTGATAAAGTCCTGCACTGGAGAGTGCTTTATTAATTTGCACCTGTTGGTGGGCCATGGCTTTTATATGCAATATACGCTATTGACTGTCGAGTCTGTGGCGTTCCGCTGCAGTCGTGATGTCTGCGCGTCCTCATCGCATAATATTATACAGGCCGGAGCTATCAGCAGAAAGGCTCACGTTTCAAAACGAAAAACGTGTACAATAGCATTCTTGAGAGCCGATTGTGCATGGTCTTTCCGAGCCTAATATTTTTTACAGGCTCGTTCGAAAAGTGGAGGATTGTTAAAATTTAATCCGACTCGATGAAGCTAATGCCATGCTCGAAAAAATCAATAGACCCGCATAACATACGTTTTGAATCAAGGCATATAGGGAGTATAGACGTTAGACGACAGCAGTCCATTTTCATGGATGACGAACTCACGCTCACCGCGGCTGCATTCCTCGGGAGAGCGACCCCGAGCTTCGCGCGAAAAAAGTCATAAGTATACGGTACTCGCGGTGCGAGAGTAGCCGGTGCAGCTCGCGCAATGGCGTGCATGCCTGCATTTGCATTTCACCGGGCGCCGTGGGTGCGCGCCGGCGCGGCCAATGGAATTCCGCGAACGGCGTACACGCCTTCCCCGTCAGCGAATGGCGCAGCAGCTGCGGCCTATGTGTATAAGTCTACAATATCGATCGAAGGCTGTATATACGTTCAGCGCGCTCACACTTAGATACAGGGTCGGTCGGAGGGCGAAAATCGATAGCCGGCTGCAGCGGGGGTGTAGCGCGAGTAAAATGAGGAAAGAGACTCGGGTATTCATAAAAGACGAGGGAGAGAGCGAGCGGAGTCTTGGCTTTTATTCCGGCTAGCGCGCGCTGGTGTGGGACGTGGGTAGGCACATCCGCACGCGCACATAAATACACACAAAAGCTCCCCACCCCACTCGCGTCTCTCGTCCGCGCCGGTCCTCGCTCGTTCGGCGCGCGCGCGCGGCGGCGGCTTTCCTTTCGTGGTATTCCGTGCGCGTGTGTGTAGAGTATTGGACGTACCGCGTGCGCGCGCGCGAACGACACGGCAGTAGCCAGATAGCGGAGCGGAGGAGCCGAGTCGCGAGTGGAGTGCCAGTCTGCCAGTCTCGATCCGCTCTCCCGCAGGCCAGCAGTGCGTGCAGCGCAGTTCGCCACTCGCTTCGCAGATTCTGGAATCTTGCTCGCAGCCCGCACACCCGTCGACGTCCAAGCACCGCAGAGATTCGAATGGCGTTCCTGAGGAGGCTGCCGCGGTGCTGCGCCGCCAAGCAGCTGCAGCAGGTGGTGCGCGAGCGCACGAGCACCGCTGCGACTACGGCCGCTACCTCGTCCCCGGCCCAGGCCGAGCTGTCCCCGGCCCAGCAGACCAGACAGATCGACCCGCTCGACCTCAAGTTCAACGATCCCGTCGCCTCCTTCAAGAGCAAGACCATGACCGAGCTCGTGCGCGCCTACGTCGTCTACCAGCTCTGCTCCATCGAGTTACTCGTCGAGAACAACGCCAAGGTACCTGACAATTTTCGGCAAAGTTTTTCCTCTTTTCCGACCTCGCTCGGCGCTGCACGCCAGACTGTACGTCTCCTGCGCGATTGGCCTACTGCGATGGGGGGAGGGGAACCGACGGATTTTGATCGATACGCGCCGCGCGCGCCGAGCGGAAGGGCAGCAGCCGTCGCCGCGCGACCATTCACTGCTCGTGCTCTCTCTTTCGAGAAATCTACAGCGCCTTTTCTTCCCCTGCTGTCTCTCTCTCTCTCTCTCTCTCTCACTTTCTCCCGTATTACACGGCAGCACCTGGCGCACCTGCCACCCGAGATTTTCACAGCGGGAACAGGGGCGACATGGAAGGTTCTGGCAGTAGCTCCATGGGCGCGAGCGGTTTTCGGCTGTGGCGCTGCACACGTGTAGTTTTGAGCGCCTATGATATACCCACCGGGCTTTTTCGCCTCCACCATGTTTCAAGTTCAGTTTCAAGGCTCCGCCCGACAGAGCGAGCGAGAGTCTTTTAATTGTCGGCCGCGCGGGGAGGGAAAACGAGTTTGCGAATCCTGTCGGATCTAATTGGAACGGTAAATTGACTGAGTTTACAGCCGAGCATAAGCCGTCTTTAGCTGCGAGGTGCGAATCTGCACTCCTTTTAGCGGCGAATTTCTTCTTCTATATGCGAAATATTCCGAGCCATCCAACCTTACGTAAGCAATCAGACGCACAAAGTCATCAATTAATGAAGAGCCATACTCTATATTTACAATACCGGTTGCCACTTTAGCTCTATTTGCGCCTCGACCCTCGTTACGAAACGCGCTTCTCTCGCCGCTACACTCGCGGAAAAACTGCTCTCGCTCGAGGCTCGCCGCGGGAGCAGCAGCGCGTTATTTTGACGTCACGTTGAGACTACACGTGCGATGACGCGCGCTCGACTGGCTCACGAATGCTAATGACACGAGAAAGAGCCGAAAATAGCGAAAAGCGTCGAATTTTAAATTTAGGCCGATTTCGAAAATGGAAAAGGGAATTTTAGTCTTGGCAGAGGAGCCGCGAAAAAATTTTTCGTCAATGCTCGTCGTCCGAAAATAAACGGCAGTTGCATCGGGGCTCGACGAGATTTGAAAATTCCGATGATTCGTAGGCCGAGGAACGAGAAAAAAGGTCGGAGAGACGGCACTGCGGCATCGCGAGAAAAAGCGGCGCAGTGGGTCGAGTGCTGCATGCGGACGAAAAGCGAGGCCCGCGCCCACGGGAATAAAGTAAGAAAGAGGGGCCGGATCTTCATCGTCAGCCGTCATCAGTGTAATCGGCGGGCGAGTCGCCGCCGTCCTCCGTATACACGCGTCTCTGTGCGTTCGCGCGCTCGCCGGCGAAATCGCGATACACGCCGCGAAGCTGGTCAGCGAACCGGTATATTATATATATATACGCTGCTCTCGTATAAGGACACGCGAGCCCGCAGAGTATCGGGTTTGGATTGGGAAATCGGTGAGGCTGCAGCAGCAGCAGCAGCGTTCGATTTCCATCGATATTTCTCTCTCGCGAGTTTTAAAATTCGTCAAGAGATGACCTCTGCTCTTGCGTGCGCATAATGGGCTGTTCGGCGGACGACGAGCTTCGCCGCTCTGCAGACGCCAGCGGAAACGTGAGATGCGGTTTTCGCGCTGACGCGGGAATATCATTTTAACGCGTATACCTTCAAACGGCTACAGCCACACATTGGAGAAACTTTTTCAGTATGTAGTCTTCTCTACGTGTATAATGTATGCAGACAGAGAAGAGGCCAATGAAAAAGGGGCTGTACAAGGTTATCGTCCAATTAAACTCTCTCGTCTCTGCACCCTCCAAGTACGTAGGAAAAACTCGGCGAAAGTGCAAACGGTCAAGGAAAGGCACTTGACATCGAACTGAGCTGCATACGTAATCGGCTAAAGTTAACAAGTGCAAAAAGAGGTCCATCCGCGCAGAGCCGGTTACACTTATCGTCTGTCTACGCTCCCGCGCGAGCTTTCTCTTTTGCTCACCTTGTCTCGGTTTACTGCTAGAACAATAGAGGGCATGTCAGCAGCAGCAGCAGCAGCAGCAGCAGCAGCGAGAGAGAAAACCGAGCGTGTGTGCGCGCGCCGTACACTGCAATTCGAGAGTCCTACGCGATACCTGATTATCCGCATTCTCGACTTTCTTATCAGTCTATTATGCGAGAGAAAGAGCCCGATGCAGCTCTCTGTACGGGGGATCGGGCGCGGACGACATAACACGCCTCCCACGAAGCGCGAGTTTCCTCCTAGGTTTTTTTAGCTTGGTTCCTAGAAAAATAGCTCGCGTTATGCGCTTTCAGTTTAGCATGACAATGTGCGCGAGCTGTTATGTATATACGCACCTGAAA
This sequence comes from Trichomalopsis sarcophagae, assembly GCA_024372645.1. NCBI lineage: Eukaryota > Metazoa > Arthropoda > Insecta > Hymenoptera > Pteromalidae > Trichomalopsis > Trichomalopsis sarcophagae. Next base: position 409,955 of record QLSS01000054.1, on the reverse strand, counting down.
TGAAATAAAAAATAGATAAAACATAAGCCTGCTCATACGCGTGTATTTAAAACACAGACGAGATAAAAATACGCGAAAAAGCGTAAAAAGCATAAAGCGATTAGGCTTGTAATATCAACTTGACTGGGGAACCTTGAAGTAACCAGTTACGATTATCTATATATACCTGTAAAACGCCGCGTCTTTTAAACGACTTTTAAGTATGGGCTTGCGGGCAAGGTTATTTGATATTCAATGATAATGTTTACGTCGTATACGCGCTGCACTTAATTGGGGCCTTATTCATTGTCTCGCCTTTATTATTGCTCGCGCGACAGATGCGCAGAGCAGTAACGACTATAAACGTCGTGATTACAATTACCGTCTCACTCCACTTAAATGCGACGACTTGATCGATCAGCCTTTTTACTTTTCAAATTTATTCCCTCGACTTCGTTTTTCGCTTCGGATTCCATCGTCGAGTCTTCGCTTTTCCTCGGCGTCTTCATAAATAAATTATACACACGCTATAATAACAATGGCGCGTTCAATTTGGAAGATAGAGATACTTGCGCAGATTTATTCTCGGATGTTTGTTGCCACGCGTGTAACCAACAGCTGACTCGAGATGAGCGAGCGAGAGAGGAGAGTGTAAAACGTGTAAACAAAAATATTGTCGAAAATTAGCTGCCAACAGTCGCGATTACGTGTCAAATAGGATTTAACGGCGTTTCCGATGCCAACCGCATTACACTGCAGTCTTGAGGTGCTTCTAATACTGCGCCGCGACTGAAATAGTTACGCTCAATACCGCCGTAATATAAAGGGATTGGCCTTTTTCGAAAAATTCCGCAAAAGCTATTCCAAAAATCAATCGAATCGCCAGACGATCGGAAAGACCAATTCGCGTCTCTGTCCGGCCCTCTCTAATAAATACTGATATACGGGCTGGGCTGGGCGAATTCGTGGGTGTCGCGCGGCACTTGCCGCTCGTCGGATGGAAATTCACCCGGCGACAACTGCATCGCTCGGAAGCGCGTCATCGGCCCCTTTTGTTTTTTCATTGCGCTACTCGAGCCTTTCGTGGCTGCGGCTCTATATGTGCTCTGGGCTATATATAGGTATTCTTGCTCTCTCGCCTCCGCGCGCGCGAGCATATGTACGACACGGCGGGAGGATCTCGAGCAGGTCGTTGCCATCGTGTTGCGTTTCTCTTTACTCCTGCGATGGAGAAATTTCAGCTTTTCTAATTTAGGTTTATAGGTGTGTTTTCCATTAATATGCTTGAAAATCGTGCAGATAGCGCCAGTACTGCTAACGAGATCGTAGATACATATAACGAATTCTGAAAAGCAAAGGCCGACAAACTACATTTCCGCGATTTGTCGCGCGTCGCATCAAAGTGTGAACCCCTCGAAATAAGTCCAAATCGCCGCTTAATCCGCAGGCACTCGAGCATAATCGGCCGTCGCGCGATTTTACAACGTCGATAGGACGATCTTGTACACCTGATGCGCGAGAGCCTTAACACGATAACGAATAACCGATATCGGATCTTCATTCATTGATCGAGTGATCGAGCTATCCCTCGGCGGAACGTCTAGCGCGGCCATGCGTGTATGTATACACGCGTCTGTGCGATAGATCCGACCCAGCGACGACGCCACACGTGGGACGACGTGAGTCAAGAGCCCCAAGGCCGTATGCTCGTCTGGCGCCCCCGTGGCTTTTATTGCCGGCGCGAACCTATACGGAGAATCGCGATGCACACGTACAGTTATATATACTTTCCCATGTATTATACCTTCGATTGTCAAAGAAATGAGTCGAGATCATTTTTTTCTAAAGCTGCCCAGTTGACTCTTTTTGTTCCTTTGATGGCGCGAGAGAAAACTATTTTCATATAGTTTAGATAAGAGCTGGCAGTTGAGAATATATTCGGTACCGAGAAATTTGAATTTTTGTACAAAGGAACTCTCCGACGCTTTGATAACGCACGTGGGAGCCGCAATAAATTTGAACTTAAATTTCGGCTCGCTTAACTCGGCGCGTGTTATACACACAGATAACGCTGAATGAGACTGTAACATTGAGTTACATACATCCGCAGCCAGCCGGTTTATGCGCATTTATTGTGAAAAAAGAGGCTTTACTCTTTGGAATTCGCCGATTTTTTCCTGCTCGCACAGTAGCACATGCAGGTACGTTCTGCCGGTCGCGTATTTGGTTTTACTATCTAAATAATATCGAGGCTTGTGTGTATGTACACAAAGGCATCGCTTTGACGAATCATCGCGCTATCTGCAGGAAATACTACGGAGAAACACTTTATCGATAAGCTGCTACCCTCGACTCCACTTCCATAAATTGAAACGCTCAGGATAACATCTTTCCTTGTCTATGCACGCTGTGTGTTGGACGTGCGGTAAAGCGGAGTCTATACCAAATTATCTACGCGATAAAAGAATAAATACAACGCAATAATTAGATAAGGAAATTGGTAAGAATAAATTAATATGCATATAGTCTGCGAATGTATATTGTTTATCGTTCTTTATAATCTGGTCAGACTTTGGCCACTTACTAAAAATAATTTCAGTGCGATATGCGATCGGCTTGTCGATAGATCTACGATTTTTGGAATCATGCAACTCTGAAATTACTCTAAATTATTTAAATTCCTGCCTCTCGAAAGAGTAATTTTTCACTACTTCAGATTAGAAGTATAATAGTGTAGCAGGTCAATAATCGTTTCAAGTAATTTCTAGTATTTGTACAATGGGCATAGTTAAAATTATCGAAATTTTAAACTGAAATTTATTCATCGAATAATTTCTATGAATGGAATTTTAGAGCTAAGGCTTCAATTTCATAATATTTGTCCAAAAATGGTTCGAAACCATTCTACGGTCGAATATTTACTGACCTTCGATTTCTAGGCAATGCAAAAAACGTGACTTTGAGCTAGTTCAGACATTTATAACGGGTACGTCATTACCTATTGTTTAATGACAAATTTTAAAACATGTATATTGGCGCGAGCATAATGTTACAAGTCATATCATATAGTTTGGGATGACTTTGAAACGTTATTTATGTCAAACGCATTGAACTTTGTGGATACAGCAGTCAGGTGCCATATAGTTACGAGCGATATTTTAAGACCAACAAGAAAAAGACCCTTTTTTGCTTTAATATATTCTAACGAATTTGCTCGAAGATAAATTAATATTATCACAGACGTCATTAAATGATTTCAATTGCCCGAATCAGGTCACCCGCACTAGAACAGATTATACAATGTATCACAACGTCGCGTAACCTAGTGCAACAGTTTAATCGCGGAGTCAGCCTTGAACGTAGAAAAAGCAAGTTCCCCCTGAAAATTCAATGAATACTCATTACGCTTCTCCCTTCAAAAATATCAGCCAGCGGTCGAAAGCTTCTTACCTATATATATATATATATATATATATATATATATATATATATATATATAAATGTTTTTTGATGAACTCATAATTGAAAGCAGCAATGGAATCATGGTGTTCATAACGTGTGCCTGTGCCTATTGCGATAGGAAGTAAATAATTTAGGGAATAATATTGCAGTCGTTCAGCTACGCAGCGTCTGTGTTTACAATTCTTATCAGTCACGGCCAGTGTCCTTCGCGTCGGACAGTGACATAACACACGCAATGCGCCACCATTAGAATTTTTCCCAATGTCTGGCCTACCAGAATTGTATTCAAATCGTCGCAGCGTGCGTTGCAGTATCTGATTCTTCTGATGGACGCAAAGTTCGGTTTGTCTCTGTGTATACATAACGTTTAAGACTCGTGCGCGGCTGGTGATTTATTGATCATTATCAATATCGCGCAGGAGCTCAGACTTGGGAGACTTTGAACTCGAAAATTCCGCGCTTGGCTTTCGTCATTATTTGCGCAATTCGCCAGAATTTCTTCCGCTATCCTGACAATTATTAGCTGAGGTAAAAATTGCCGCGACGCGATGATCTATCAGTCCACTGTCAAAATAAAAACACGATATAATCAAGATGATAAAGGTACGACGATTCCGCTTTGGGAATCTTCGAGGAAGTGTGTCTGCAGTATCAATAGCGATGGATATATATAGTATCATTAAAATTCACCTTTATAACCGATCCAGACGTTAGATAATGCGATTTGGTTTAAAATATTCAGGAAAAACGTGTAACGATATGGCGGATCAAGATATACGAATTCTTTTCAATAGCTGATCCAGACATTCGATATTACGATTCCGTATACTGAGTCATAAGATACTGGGTAATACGACTTTGCGCATAACTTCTTTTTTGCTAGATTACATACTGTATTGTATTGACTATGCAATACAAAATTACTACAGCATTCATTACAGTTTTAACTCATAAGCGCAGGTAAAAAGTGTACACATGATTTTTTTTCGCTCGGTTGGCATAAGAGAGCTACATAGCCGGGGGCTCGGAACATATATCTCATCTGAGTAAATTTACACTTGGTAAACAGCACTTGAATCTTCTCAAAGCTATTTTTATACTACACACCTGTACAATGTAAACGTGCAATGCATGGACGTATGTGCGAATGTTTGCGCAGGGCTACTTCTGTCCTTTGATTCTTGACTCTGATGCCGAGACTACAATCATAATATTGTTGGAGGGCGGGGAGGGGTGACCAATAAATAGAAGGCTTACCTTATCAAAATTCATATATTTTATCTTAAAAAATTAACTGATGCATTGTTATAGCAGAGAAATTGATCTATTCGAATATCATTTCAAATGACGATTTAATCGACGTTATTTTCATTATATAGACATCTGATAAAACTATGCACGAATGTTCTAAAGTGCAAACGTATTTATGTTATGATAAAATACTAGGTGATTTTTGAATCTTTGACCAGATATACTTGTAATAATATACATTAGTCCGTAAAATTAGATGAGACGTTGAATTAATGCATTTTTTATACTTGTAACAAAAAATCGATAATTTACATACGATATAGATTTGTTATATTTGTTATATCGATATAAGATTGACATCCCAATATTTCTTTTTCGTATAAGTTACATTCAAATTCATAGTGATCTGTCTATCTATTGGACTGGCTTATTCTGATTTCACAAGTTAAGACTAGCGGAGTAGTATCGTAAATCATGAAATATTGCTGTCTCTGTATTTATTCAAATATTTACCTCTGCAGTATAGTTGTAATCATCAATCGAGTAATTTTACAGAAAGACTGCGAATTTATAAAATGATTTAGCAATTTTTATGTTCAGCCGCACGTGATCGGTTAATCAGTAAGTCGTAGTGGTGTGCGCGGTTTATACTTTGCGCCTTTAATAGGTCCAAACAAGAACAAACGTTTAGCGTTATCTTCTCAAACAATTAAGAACGCCAACGCGTGCAAGTGACTTTTATGCGTACATTCGCGTTACCATCGTAATTCATTTTCATTTCGAATACTCCAAATTTGAAGAAAGCCTTTACAGCGATGTTCCTTTTTGAAATTTATATTTTATAAAATTCATTTTTATATATTTTATCATTTGATTATATGATATACGGTTTATTTCAAAAAACAAATCATTTTGTATTAACTCTGATGTCTCTGAAAAGTTCTTATTGCAATGGACAATAAAATTCGCCCGATTACTAAGTTGATGAATAGACTGGAACAATCACAGTACACCTACACACCAGACCAATTTTCAAACAGTTCACCTTGTTTCAATGAAAGAAGTCAGTCAAAAAAGTGAAATTAACAACGCGGATAAAATAGTGTCGACAATTGATGCGTCTAAATGATTCCTCGTCAGTTTCGCTCGCTCTGCGCAGCATAAAATCTCGCTGGGTAAGCATTTTTCTCCACCTTCTCGGAATATTAGCAGCCCGTAACGTTAGACCCGCGTTATATTTATCCAACCTGGCACAATGCGTCGCGCGACTCTGCGGTAATAAAATAAACCTGACGAGTCGCCAGAGATGGGAACTGCTCGTTGCTCGAACTGCGAAGTATCATCTGCCTATACACAAATATCACACAGCTTGCGAAAGATAATAGTACACAAATAAATTGACAAAGTAAGCTCGACATGCGCATCGAAGTAGCAATTAACCGATGGCTTTTGTATAGAAAATTCGAGTACTTAAACTTTTCATTGGCGACATTGAGTTATTCATTTGCCAGTTGGAGACAGGATGAATTATCTTTTGGCATATACTGCTTTATTATTTATACGCGGATGAAGCTTTATGCAATCGTAGTCGATCTAAAATTGAAGCGCTTGACAGAACAGGTGGTCAAGGATGCCAATCTTCTACGTATTATTATTAGACGCGGACTCGGGGCGATGACTCGGTGTGAATCGTGTATAGCTGCAGTCGCGAAACTAATCTCTATTTAGAACTTTGGGGCTTTTATACGTAACGCTCTGCAGAATTGCAAGTAGCTCTCAATGCCGCAGTTGAACACTTGAAATAAATTGTAATTTGCTCGATGAAGAGCCAACTATATACTTAATATGAAGAGTACGTTTGCAGCGAATCGACACGACAAACACGATCTATAAAAAAACGTTTAAAAGTAGTTCTTTTAAAACGTTTAGTAGCGCGCACTAATCTCGGGGGAAAGCCGAAAATCCATAAATACCTCGAAAACGCGAGCGAAACGCGTAACCGGAGGGCCGAGCCCCGGCACACATATATATACAACGTCACAAGACCTCGAGACTCCCTCCCCCCCTCTCTCTCTCTCTCTCGTTCACGATTTTACGGTAACCGTGGCATTCGCTGTATATATACAGACGCTCACACACACACGCAAATGCGGCAGAAACGGCCTTCGGTGCTCGGGAGTGAAATTTGCGCGCGCGGTCAAGCGCCTTCGCGCGCCCGTTTTTCTAAGAGTGTGACGTAACGATCCATCGCGGTCTCTCCTGCCTGGGCCAAGAGCTTTCGCGCTGGCGACGGCCGACTTTTCGGCCGTGCGGCAGCACGTGACGCTCGGAATTTCGCCGGCTCGCGACTAATTTATTCGGCGAACGTATGAAAGAGTGCCCTCTCTATCGCCGCCGCTGCTGCTGCTGCTGCTGAAAGTCGGTCGTTGTATGTGGAGGAGCACGTGGTCGGGCCAACGACTGATACACGTATTTCGGGATTCTTCTGGACCCTTCTACCCTGCATCGTCTCGTCGCGGATTCATGAAACGAGAGGATCTCATAATAGTTTTGACGAGAAAATAAAATGAAATTGGAAAAGAAATTTATGCTAATGAACAGTTGCATACGTCGACGATACACTGCGCGTGCTGCGTTGGGTGATTATTCTTAGATAATGCGTGATACTCCACACCCGTGCACTACTTTTTCTCTCGTATAATGAACCAATTATACTATACTACAAGTTTAGTTGAACCGACGAGACTAGAAAGTTTTTTCCGCACTTTGCGAACCTCGCAGTAAGCGCACACAAATGCACTTATGCATTCACGAAGCTAACGCATTGAACTTTTTTGTTTGCAGTTGATGAGACTTATGCAGACGTTGATGGGCGAAAGGCTGTTCTCGTTTGTCATGAAGTCTACGTTCTACGGCCATTTCGTAGCTGGAGAAGACGAAATCAAAATCGCACCGGTCCTCAGCAGGTTGCGACAGTTCGGAGTGAAGCCGATTCTCGATTACTCGGTTGAGGAGGACATCACACAGGAAGAAGCTGAGCGACGCGAAGTCAAGTGAGTATTGCGCAGTTGAACGTCTCATGAATTTACAGAAAATAGATTTAATTTATTTGTAATTTCAATGCTGTAATAAACAAAAATAACGTCGGTACAAGATGCCGTCAAGTTTTTCTAGTTCTTTTTTTTTACCTTGATGCTAATAAATTTAAAAAAATGTATCAAATACGTCTAGTCAATGAATAATAATTTTAAAAAGTCACTTTCAATTATATAACTTTATTTATTTACTTAATAATTATACTTTACATCCAGTAACAGATATTATTATGACTTTGCAGGGCCTCCGTGTCGGAAGCCGGTGACGAGAAGAATTCGGGTACTCTGAAGAAGTACCACGTGGAGAAGTCTTTCGCGGACAGGCGATACAAGGTCTCCTCTGCCAGAACGTACTTTTATCTAAACGAAGCTTCCTGCGAGAGGAACATGGACATTTTTGTCAGATGTCTCGAGGCTGTAGCAAGTAATGTTTCCCTTTATTACATGCTCTATATAACAATGACAAAATGTACCTCCAATATTGCTCTTTATATTAATCAACGACTTTTGTTCACACAGACAATTCACATGGGGCTGGATTTACGGCTGTAAAACTGACCGCTCTCGGCAGGCCGCAACTTTTGGTACGTACAAAAAACAAGAGAGTTTTTCTATTTCCAAAATTTGACAACAACGATTAACCGATTCGATTTCTGTTTCAGCTCCAACTGTCCGAGGTGATAATGCGCGCTCGACAGTACGTCTCGGACGTCGTGGGCGGCGAAGGAGCGGTGCTGGCACATCACGCGAAGCCTGAGATTTTCGAAAGAAAGTTCGAGGAGGCGCACATTCGGGAGTCGGCGCCGGTTCAGAAGTTCTTGCAAAAGATTCAATCCGACAAAGAAGGGTACGTATACCTACCGGAGCAAAAATAGCTCTCGCACTTTTGCGCGGCTTTACGCTCGGAATTTTCTCTCGACTCGCCGCGTCGAGAACGAACGATACTTGAATATATGTGTGATGTGGTAGATGTGTATACGATACGGCATAAACATTGTTAAGCGCGTGTGTATTCCGAAAGCTATTATCAGTTGCAACCGACCAATAGTAAATTCAATTACGCTAATGTAACGTATTTTTTTCATTACATGGATGCTGTCTTTGGATGTGCAGAAAGTAAGAAAACAACTTTAATAATGCATTTTTTCTATGAAACTTTCATTCTCCAGTTCGTTTTCTGTTTATATATTGGTTTCCAGTAGAGACCCCCGCATTAAGTATGTTCACGCAACATATCCGTGAATGTATCCTTTCGCCTTCGTGCATTATACACTTTTTGTTATTTAGGCATTGAATTGGACGATTTTTATTTTATACAGTGCTGAAACTTTTCAACTATTTTTTATGCTTTTCTCACACGGTAGAGGAACAGACCCTTGGGAAGTTACTCCACAGTAGTCGCTTCTTAACAATTTGATTGATCTTTATTACCTCTAACGATTTTAATAGTAATGTTAGTAGTAATAGACATACCACTCGAGTTTATTAAGATTTGCTAATACACTATAGAGAGGAACTTATCGTCACGAAATTAGCAGATTTCGATAAATTCGGCGTATTATTTTACATCGATAGATAAAGATTTTAGTTACTTTTAAGTGTTGTATACTGTCACTCTCTTTGTGCTGAGGTTTCTCGGCCGTTTCGCAGCATTACTAATGCCGATTGTCCTATTCAGTGTGATCCACTTGTTCCCCTGGAGCGGAATCCTGGACGAGAACTACGAGCTGAGCGAAACCTTCCAAGTGCCGGACATCAAGACGGGAAAAATGGTGAGACTTATGACGCAGCTGACGAGGAAAGAGGAAGAGATGTTCCGGAACATGATCAGACGGCTCAACAACATCGTATCGGTAAGTCGAGTAGCGACTTCGTCGTCGACTGCGTTTTCTAATTTATTATACAATGTTCTACTTCAGTAAACGGATGAATAATGTTGCTAAAATAAAGTAAGTTAATTTCTCAAAACGTTCCGGAAATTTATGAAACGTGTATAGTGTGTATTGGGATATTGCAAAGTCTGATAAACAAACCACTTTATTCGAGAATTGTTTACATGTGGGATTGCTTGAGTCATCGTGTTTCTTTCGACCGCAGTGTCTGTCACGCTATAAACATCATGTCATTATGCATAATCTTTCGATTCGATCATTTTCAATAACGTATTTCCGTTGATCTGTGTGTGATACATAAATGTACCACGCTGTTCTGAACGTAAGAAAGTTAAAAAAAGCAAGCCATGAAAATGTACAAGAGGTAAAGGTAATTAGCGAGTTCGAGCAATTCGACTGACGAAACGAAATGTTGCTATTCATAGGTGGCGGACAAGCTGGACGTGCGCATCATGATCGACGCGGAGCAGACGTACTTCCAGCCGGCAATCTCCCGACTGACACTGGAGATGATGCGCAAGTACAATACAAAGAGGGTAATTACTCGTGACCATAAGAATAGTTCCATCAAATGTGTATCGTTACAGAGGTTATCAGTGAATGAGCTCTCAAATCTCAATGTGTGGTCTACCCCCTCCCTAGGCTGTGGTGTTCAACACATACCAGACGTATCTGCAGGATGCCTTCACCGAAGTCAAGACTGATCTCGAACAGGCTGAGCGGCAGAACTTCTATTTCGGCGCCAAGATCGTGCGGGGCGCGTATATCGAGCAGGTAACGTATACGAGTCCGCAGCCAACGCTTCTGATCCGATCGTTCTCATGCGTATACTGTGCTGTGGAACTTTCCGCGCCTATTCGTTCATTTGGGACTCGTTTCCATCCATTCGTTCGCTTCTTTTTTTCTTTTTGTTTCGACGTTCCTTTGAATAGTTTTAAAAAGATTCTACTGGCTCGAACAGGATGCTTGTGGAAGATTTTTAGCGTTGTACCACCTGCTGATTCGCATTATCGGAGGCGTGCATGTGCGCGGATGAGAGGTTGATGCAATCTCTGCACTGATTGCGAGTGATGCTGTACGAATTCATTAGTTGCATCGATTCTTATGTACGACTGTATCAACGGAATTTTTCTCGCTGTCAGCATTTGTTGCAATACAACGGCGAGAAACCAAGTGCTGAACTCGTCCAAAAGTATAGCTATAATTTCATTTCACAGTTTCTTTTAATCTGATGCATAATCAATAATGTTTTGTTGCTCACAGCATTTAATGAAGTAGTGCTCGTGTAAAAAAAAACCATTGGTGAGTTGTGTCACGATTTTAATTTGTTCAAGGGAAGTCATGTATATCGCGTATATTGCTCATTTTTATCATTCCTTGCTCGCGTTGTCACATAAAAAAAAACATTACTGATTTAACTTGCACTAATAATAAAGGAGAGAGCTCGAGCTGCGGCGATGGGCTACGCGGATCCAACGAACCCAACCTACGAGGCAACGACCGAGTCGTACCACAGGACCCTCATGGAGTGTCTGCGCAGGATGAAGCAGTACAAGGATAAAGGAGAGGACCCGAAGAAGATTGGCATTATGGTGGCTTCGCACAACGAGGACACTGTGCGCTTCGCCATTGAAAAGTAAATGAACGCTCTTTTGCTATTATAAATCCTATTCCTTTGCTTACTGCTGTTTTCTGTACGCACACTTACGCAATCTGTCTGAATTTCAGAATGAAGGAGATTGGTATTTCTCCCGAGGACAAAGTCATCTGCTTTGGTCAATTATTCGGCATGTGCGATTACCTGACATTCCCGCTCGGTAAGTTTGGTCTTGTAACTTCAAGAGCTTTAAAACATTCGCGCATCGATCATAAACTAAAGAGACATGGATTTGCAGGTCAATCGGGCTACTCGGCGTACAAATACATCCCGTACGGGCCGGTGAAGGAGGTACTGCCGTACCTGTCGCGGCGAGCGCAGGAGAACCGCGGCGTACTTAAGAAGATCAAGAAGGAAAAGCAGCTGCTGCTCGCGGAGATCACGAGGCGCTTGATGAGCGGTCAGATCTTCTACAAGCCGAAGGGCAACTACACCCCGGTGTGAGCGGCCCCCAGGCGACAGCCCGACCATCTCGAAACGGGGACAGATCAATACCACAGTATAGTTAGCGTGAACACGGCTTGAGGATTCGCGACCGATCAGACACACGAATAAAAAAGACGACAGACTATACCAGACGCACGAACATATCGTAGACGAAGACAAGGCGCGCGAATCGACTCGATCGGTAAAACGAGGAGAGAGGTATACAGGCGTAGTGAAGGAGCCGACGACGATGATGGACTCTCATACTTTAACGAAACGACTGATCCGAGACGTACAATATCACGATGATATATATAATATATACTATATAGTATAGCGATGAGTGCGACGGTATCAGATGCGTTGCATGCTCGCCGGAGTGTTGCGCTGTTCTGCGCGCGGGTGGCCAGAGCAGCCTCATAGATAAAAGTCAGTCGAGGAGAATAATTTCCCCGCTCGTCTTTGGTGCCCGTGCCGTCGCCGGTTTGTTCGTTTGTTTCACTTTCACCCTTTTGTTGGCGTATAATCCGTTTTGATTTATATGTTTGCGAATTCAAAAATGTAACAAAAAATTAATAATGTTTGTTTTTAACGCATATTTCACCTGTATACGATAAATTTAAAAGTACTACGTAGCTGATTTTTATGCGTGCACTTCTGTTATATTTATTCGAGAGGCTGCGAGGGATTGCGAAAAGAAGCGTGAGTGAGAGTACTGTTGATACGGCTAAGATGGGACGGCGCGGAACACGAAGGAGAAAGAAACAGCGCGCGCAAATAATGCCTCTGCATTTCAGCGAGTTACCTATAGAACTTACACACATACATGCTCACACACAAGTACACACATCTACACCACGTAAGATCATGTATATGAAGAATGGAGGAAAGAGGGTATGAAGACTGGATGTTCTGGGAAAAAGCTGGAGCATGTTTGAGGAGAAGCTATCAAAGGGCGCGACGTTTGTGTTGACCGAACGATGAGCATATAGGCATGATTTCGTAGGTGTTCGCTAACACGCGAACGACTGTTGGAGACATTATATTATACTGGCATCGATCGTCTTCAACTCTTTTTTCCCCGTTCGCTTTGTAATTTCCCCGAGGAAGCGGATTTTCTTTTAGATGAAATTGTTTTTAACGTTTGCTTCTCACAGTAATTGTTTTTAAGCTTTTGTTTAACAGAAAAATTCATAAAAATAAAAGGAAAGATTCATTGTTTTAAGTGAATTTTTACAAAATGTATCTTCAATATGTGATTTTAGGCGGTATGTTTTTATGATTTTTTTTTAGCTCGACGTGTAAAACAACTATTGTGCGATAGACGAATTCAGAATACTTATTTGCCATGCCTGAAACTTTGAAAATGCGAGATTTGTTTTTGAAATTTTAGGCCAGGCATTCGGATTAATTGAAAAAGAATAATACTTATTCGTTTGAAGAAGATCGATGCTGCTAATCAGAGCATTTGTTAATTGCGGCTTGTTAGACTCACTGAGCAACATAAGTGCCAGTTTAATTTAGACGGAAACTAACGACCTTATGACTGTGAAACTTAATAAGCAAGTACAATGCTTTATCAAGACTACGATATTATTTTAGAAGTATATTGCTAATTATGTGTCAATTTTCAAGGCAGCGTGTGTAATTACGAAAAAAGTCCGCCCCAGTATATTTTATCTGTTTGCTTCCTGAAAATCTTATAAAGGCGTAGAAAAAAATCACCCATGAATGTTCAAAAGAGAAGAAAATTGGAAAAAGATAAAAAAAGCTAAACAAGCAGCCTGTTTACAATACTTGCATTTTTATAATTTTCATAGCGGTTTTTGTAAAGTTATGTCGACGAGATATACGTACTTTGTAAATCGACGATGCACCTGTGCTTTTTGAATTGTAAAAGGTTACGATGATATTGTTGTAAAACGTTAAATCTCTGCAAATCATGTGCGCGTGACGGCGAAAAATTGCAAGATGCTAAATTAGAAAAATTATTATGTGAATACGACAAAACTATTCAACAAAAAAAAAAAAAACAATTGATTTGAGAACTAATAAAGGGGCATTGTTAAAGTTACTCGAATTTGCCTGCCAAGTGCTTATTGTGAGACTGTGTGCAAGTGGAGTGCGAGTTGAACGTGTTAGTCTATATATATATATACATACATAGGTAGAGAAATTCCAATTGTTATTATAATATTTATTGTCTATACTTTAGAAAGATTGTCTAATGAAAAGGAAAAATAGAAAGAAAAGCCTCGCGTATATTTCTCGTTTTAAGCGGTGCTGACAATAACGATTTACGATTTTAACAATGGTGTATACACGCGGATTGGAGGTATACCAAAAAAGATTTATGAGCTAAGCTCGATCATAATATATATAGATATATACGTTGAATAGCAAGCTCTGAGATATACGTACTTAATTAAGAAACAGGGCAAGTTCGATATTTTTTTATGTATTAAATTAATTATTCTCTCTGTACTTAATTAATGTTGAGCTATTCTTCGATACAACGTATACACAATCGTTTCTTTTTCTTTGATTGAACTTAATTGTTGCAGTTATTAGAAAATTCTATAAAGGTACCTTTACAAAACGCAATGAGAAAGTAATGAAGGCCAATAAACAGCCTTTGAACGAATACATAGTATGAAATAAGTAACTATTTACTATTACTTATTTTGTATGATAGTCTGAAATATATAGTAAACATGCTTTTTTATTTTGCTTTTGCAAAGAGTAGATGAATACAAGGCAAAAATATTATATTATGTAGATAATAATATACGCGAACAAATAAGTGAGGTTCGACGTTGAACCTCGTCGTTATGAAATAAGTGATTGTTGATTATTACTTATTTTGTATTCCTCTTCTACATGTGAGAAATATGCATGTTTCTTTTTATTTTGTTCGTTGCGAAGATTAGAAAAAATATAAAAGAAAAAAATTATTGTGGTCATTAATTGGCCATATAGTTATAAAATAAGTGAATATTTATTATTTCGTGAAATACAGTTAACATATTCTCATTCAACGTTGCTTTACAATTTTAATTTGCTCGCTGGAATAGTGCATTTTTATTTCACAGTAAGGTTTTCAACGACGCTACAAATATACATCTACACTGAATTTGCTTTTGTCAAAAACTTCAGAAAATCAGTGTATGGATGATGCAGTTCAATTAATCTTTTGGCTTAATTTACCCTATTAACGCATTATTTGCAAACAATCTAATAATAAAGTTGAAATGTTCAAGTTTTATAAAATATAATGAAAAAGCAATGTGTACATATACATTTGCAAAATGGTAATTTTGAAAAATATTCACGAATTCCACTAAACAAGCAAACATGAACGTGTGCATGAAAGAACTTTGGGGCGTAGGAATACACCCTATAGTAAAATCTTACGTGCTAACAGTGAAAATCATTCTCTATCCTGAACAATATCTTGCGGTTGTTGCTATCTATTTCATCGCTAAATGCGGAGCTGTAAAGTCGCTTTAAGTAAAAATGAACATGAAAGCACTTTTATCTTTTTTTTGCGCTTCTCCGATTTTAAAGGTATGGTTTGCATTTTACCTGAATCGCTTGATATGCAAACGCGCTTGTTAAACGTTTATTTTTTTGATTTACACGAAATATCGTCATCTTAGACGATTACATAACTTACATCTACTTCGCTTATTCGCTGCACATATAAAAAAAAGACTCGAT
Organism: Trichomalopsis sarcophagae; assembly: GCA_024372645.1. NCBI lineage: Eukaryota > Metazoa > Arthropoda > Insecta > Hymenoptera > Pteromalidae > Trichomalopsis > Trichomalopsis sarcophagae. Next base: position 394,473 of record QLSS01000054.1, on the reverse strand, counting down.
CGAGTTTTCATAATCGATATAATTATGTTTTGCTTCAATTTCCCGCGCACCCTTAAATTCGAATTTCAAGCCTCGGCACCTCCACAGCGAATTTCGTTAATCCTGTTCTGATTCTAAATATACTTGTATTTCGGGCCTCCATTAGTACATATGTGGCTGAGAATTTTCGACACAACGTTCGAGCGAGTGATAAAAATAATAATAATTTACTTGAAATAAATTCGTTATATATTTTTTAAAAGTGTCGTCTGGTTTAAGTACTTGATTTGCTTTTTAAAAATACTTTTACATTGTTTTGAATAAGTTAATTTTTTACTTACGTGTACTTTATTATTTAAACATTATCGTTAAATGGTAGTGAAACTGCTGTGCAATTGATTAACGATCTCTGTTTGGCAGGAAAAACGTGGCACGCATTTCACAGCGTGAACATTTTATGCAATTCAATAATATGATAGTATATTTTTCCTTCTTTTATTTACGCTTTGAAAATTCGAATTCTCATAGGCACGGGTTTTTAAACTCGTCTTTGGCAACGGTAAGATCATTAGTTTTACTTTTGTCTCGCTAATGAACACCTGAATATTCTTTATAAACATTCAAATGCCGCATCGGTTTCAGTTGTGCATGTGTACTTTATACAATAAAATGTGGCGATCGTTATTATTACTTTGGCTTATATTTTTTCAACTTTTTGTATTACACGTGTAAGATGATTTTCTTTAACCAATATACGAGAGATCCGATTTTGTCTCTTGTCACAACAACGAGATAACAGGAGCCATACGCCAGTGTTGATCGGTACCAAAAAAATGTGCTGCACGTCAAGGAAAAAGTTTATTCGTCGTTGCAGTCGACAAAGGGAATCATTACTCTACGTGCTTTGAATCAAGTTAATGGTATATATATTTTCAGAGATCAGAGAGATAGAGAGACAAAGAGAAACTTATACTACTAATGCAAATGCTTAGTCGTTAATTTATAATACATGGTTGTTTATTGAAAAACTCGATTTACTTTAGGTACAGTCTCAACTATTGCGGTAAAAGCTTTTCAATAAATCTGAAAATCAATGCGATCATTCAATGTGCGGGTTTTACCGTGTTACAAAATTGTAATAAATAAGTTGACGTTATACACCTATATACAGAATGAAAAGTTTCCATACAAAAACGTGTTGAAAAAATCGTTTTAGCTTTTCCGGATGATAATTTTTATTTTATTCGACGGCGCACTAAAAAGCGGTAGCGGCACTATGTATATAAATATTCGCACGTGTACGACTCTGTTATATTATATTTAATGGGAAAGTTAAACTTTTTCCTCAATGTACATTTTAACAGCGGTTATTTCATCTATGTATATCATACAAATACAAGGTAGTCGCGGATGAGTTGTGATCTTCCATGTCATACATATAATACTTTTTCATATATCTTTTCTTAATCGTAATCGTCGTTTGAATCCCCGTAACACGTATACCGCGTAATAATAAGTCGATAAAACAAACAGTCTCATTAAATTTTTTTCCTCGGGTATATGGGATTTGGCATAATGTAAGATCCGCGTTACAGTCCCGTGCGGAATCAACTTAACGTAGCTAAGAATAAAACGTTGCCAAACATATTTTCGTACTTTTTAACAGTGTAAGAAATTTATACGCGTAATCCTCTATATTTCTCGCAGTGTCTGCACGAGAGATATTCTCAAACATCAGACCTATAGGTATTACGGAAAAATCCATTTTCAATATCGAATATGTACGAGGTGTGTATTCGATAAAAGGTACGAAAATATTTCTAGCTTTTCTCACTATGTATCTCGTATATTACAATACACTTTGTACGATGTAACTGCGATTGAAAAAATTTAATACATATTCCGTCACGGCTCTCTATTTATGTCATATATATATATATATATTATCTGAGTATACAATAATATAATAATAATATATATTTTTCATCGCTTTCGTCTAAGCTACTTCTCGATCGATGTAAACGTTCAATCATATAACGCTTATAATTTGTCAGAGCTGACGTTCCATCCAGCTGCTATGTATAGGATATATGAGTAAGCTAGCTGCAGTTATAGTATATATATATATATATATATATATATACCTATAGGTAAATCTCGATCCGCTCAAAGGGCTGCATTTCACGCATACGCGTATATTTTAATCTCGAGGTGTATCGGATAGGAAAAATATATATAGGTATATATGAATTTGATTTGTAATAATATGTATATAATATACATCGTTCGATACAATAGGTGTAGCGTAATAAAAATACAACCGGCTTTGATTGCAAAAGTGGCAGACGTCGGAGGTTGCGTCGTTTCGTGCGATTTTAGTTGATCAAGCTGGTATTTTTGAGCATTTGAGAACGCAACGTTCGATATTTGATTTAGTTCCCTTTCACAGCCATTTTTTAACAGAACTGCGAGAAAGAAACGGTGGCATTAAGAATTGCGAAAACGAGACTTTGAGGCAAGATGAAGAAAGGCAATGATCGCACTTTACTCGATTTTACCGAGAGAATCGCATACTACGACTCGTTCGTACTGTAAGTTGTCATCGTAAAAAAATAGCGCATAGGATCTCCGATCGAATGGAGCAAACGCGGCGATGACTGCGATATTGCCTCGGAGAAAAAAGGTCTGTTTAGCTGCGACGAATGAACACAGACGCAAGCAACGGGCAGGTAACGGAATACGAGAACCTAAGGAACTGCGCTGGCGGTAGCGACGGGAGCTTCCTGCAAGCTGTGCTGTCGATGCTGCTGCAAGCTCACCCGGTGGCTGTGACAGACGAAGACGGTGACGCTGTTGGATCGCTGGGCGCCGTTCAGGCTGTTGGATCGAGCGCCGGGGCCGGATGGAACGAGCCTGACTCAGTCGGCGTGCGAGGTCTTTCTCCGCTGCTGCTGCTGCTGCTGCTGATGCTGTTGACCGCTGGATTGACGCGGTCATAAAGGAGCCAGGCTCTTGCCGCGCTTGGCCAGCCGCACCTCGAGCCAGGCGTACGGCACCACGGACAGCAGCAGCATGGCCGCGAGTCCGAGGACGCGCAGCCGCGTGCAGACCAGCCCGTGCAGGCCCAGGGCCAGCGAGAGGCCCAGCCAGCGCCAGAAGAGGGAGGTCGCCAGCGGGCCCTGCCACGTGCCCGGGTGCAGGCCCAGCAGCAGCGCTGTACGTTCGAGCGTGTCCGTTTGAGCTTTTAATCGTAATCGTATACTATATTCGACGATGGCCGGGACTTACTGTAAATGAGGCTCTCCCAGATGGCGTTGCAGACGCCCCAGGCCGCGGATATGACGTGGAAGAGCGCGGGGTCGTCGCCGGCCGGTCTCCAGGCCACCAGAGCCAAGAGCAGGCAGGCGTGGAAGGCGAATCCCACGGCTGGAAATTCATCGTTTATCATGGCCAAGGCATTTTATGCAGCAGATCCCTGTAATTCTGCAGAGGGGGATACCTACCGATGACCAAGTATCGTCTGATGTGCCTCATCAGCATGGACAGCGTGGCGCCGGCGAGAGCCTGCAGCAAGCCGAGACTGAGAAAGCTGAGAGTGACCGTGCCGGCACCGCCCAGAGCGCAGACGACGTACGCCTGCAAAGTCCCAAAGCGATTAATGCGCGCTCAACGGATAAGGCGGCAAAATGGCCGTACTTCGGTGAAATCGGCAAAGATGAAGCCCTGCTCGAGTCCGATGAAGAGCGTGAGCGGCGCGGCGAGCTGCATCTTGGGGTCCTGGAAGGCGTGCCTGACCGACTTGAGGATGGCCTCGGTGCTCAGCCGATCCTGCAGGCCCTGCGGCTCCTTCATGCGGGCGTCGAGGAAGGCGCAAGAGATGCCGAAGGCCAGGACCGCCAGGCCCAGCCAGACGCTCACTATCATGCGCGACGTGTTGGGCGCTATCGTCGGGTGCAGCAGCGTCTCGTTGTAGAAGTAAGCCTCCTCCGGGCAGTACTCGGCGCCGCACGTCTCCTCGATCTCGCCCTCGCTCAGCGTCGGCGGCTGCACCAACGACGTGTCCGTTATCTTTATCAGCACCGACGCCACCAGGCAACCTGTAAACGGGCGCACGTGTAAGCTCGAACGAGTCTCAGCTCTGCGAAAGCGCGTACTGACCAAAGGCCAGGCCCATGTCCTCGGCGAGCTTGATGCCGCGGTTGAGCCGCCTGAGAATGCAGTCGCGTCTCGTTTCGTCCGGGTCTTCGGGGTCGGCGCACACGAGGCCCAGGCTCGTCGCCGAGATGTTGACGTGCGACGTGCGCGCCAGGAAGCTCGGGCTCGTCCAGGCGCCCAACAGCGCGTAGCTCGGCAGCAGAACGTACCACCTGACGACGAACGCACAAATTATTTACAAGTATGCGATGATTTTTTTATCCTAATATATAATTGATTCAAAATGCTTTCGGTACATCTAGCCTGAGAAAATCTCCATACTTGGGATAGAGGTGAACCCCAACGAAGATGATGGTGATGAGGTGCCCAATGCAGATGACCAGGTTGGTGCCGATCTTCTGGGTGAGGATGGGCGCAAAGCAGCTGGTCAGCGTGGCGACGGCGAACAGCAGTCCCAGTAGCATGGGCCCGAGCTGAGGGTCGAAGGCCCCGAGGCCAGCCTGCAGCGGGAACATGGGCAGCGTCGCGGCGGACCAGCTAGCGTGACCGAGGAGCACGGCGGCGCAGTGCCGCAACACGGCCTTTTTCGGGGGCCTCGGGCCCGACGGTGCCGTGCGCACCGCTGCGATCAACCGGCGCACCGATGAGGCGCCTGCAGATGAGCTCATCGACTCACGCCGACGCCACGACAGCGCCGAGGTGCGCGCCGAACGGCACGAGATCGGCGAGTACGTCGCCATGTGCTGGAAAATTTAACAGATGTATATAACAGTGGCCAATGTCTCCTAAGATTCGGCAAGGTTTGCTTTACGTATAAACTTTGATTTACATGGGTCAAACGCTAACCCGAAGAGCTACCGGGCTCCGGGAAAGGGATTCCGCTAAGATTTTCAAAGATGTTTCTGGTCCCTGGTGAAATATTTTAAGACGTTATTTTGTGATTTATTAAATTTAAAGTATTCAAGAGTCGAATTATTTAGAACAAAGCTAAAGCATTTCAATTTTTTTCAAAAGTCATTAAATCACCTGACGAAACGTTCGAAATCAATACGTAACAAACTGACGTCACAAATCACTTATAAAAATTACACGATGCAATACGTAATTTTAATACATCACCAAATCACGTCAATATTTTCACCAGGGGTAAACTGTTTCTTTTGAAGAAAATGGCCTTTTGAAATCACTCCTATATCGATAGAAAATTTTTCACATTCCAAAGTTTATTTTATATTGGACTCGGCTTTTTCGCTGGTTTGGGCACTAACCTTATTTTAGAGTATCGGAAAAAGATATACTGTGATAGTCTTAGCGGAATCCCTTTCCTCGAGTCTGACACGCGTAGGTCACCTTGTTAAATATGGAGCGATCATTATATTTGAGGATTTTTCTGTTCAAATTGAAGCTTTTAAGTTTAACTTGTAAAAATTGAGTCCCTGCGATGCCATTGAACAATTTTCACTTACTAATTGACGAATTCAAATGTACCATATATCATTGTAATACTAGTATAGGTTTACCCGTTCTCGGGTCAGATTTGAAACAATTCCATTAGGTAAGAACATATAAAAATCATGCACAATAAACGCTCCGTATATTATATATTAGTATATAAAAAAAATGTCCTCGTACATTAATTTTATTTATGTATTACTGTAATTTTTATGGCACATAGCAGGCAGCGTGATGGAATTTTCGAATCATGAAAAGATAATGTTAGAATCTCAGTTATATATCTACAACCGGAAATGTAGAATGACGTTAAATTGGATTTTTTATCTTCCTGAATAATCAAGCAGTACCGCTTACCGGCGCGGAGCTACGTTCGATGAAATATTTCAATATTAATTAATGGTTTTTTGAAATACAAAGCTATCGAACAATCGAGACGGAAAAATGACTGAATCATATCAATTTTTAATACCCGAATGTACACGAGTGCATGTTCGCGGAGTAATAACCAACTATTATGGATAACGATCGCTGGTTATCTAATAAAGCCTGGGAAAATTTTGAGCGCTGAAAATCGACGAATTGTCTACGATTCGATTCATTATATGTAGAAGTTTCTAATTACTGCTTTTTAGCCATATAATCAGCGCTAAAACATTATTCCGTTCAAAGTACCGCGGATCTTTTGAATTCAATACCAATAATATTATTCAGTACGATTACTTCCCTTTTTTCGATCCTTACATTGTTTCACGTGATTCTACATCATTTTCGTAATCAATGCTATCTTCGAAATGATGGATGATTTTTTAAATTGTAGATTAAATCTAATTGCTCATAACGCGAATAATGCTGAAATAATTTCATCGTGTGTGATCATTGCGATATCGAAAACGAGTTTTTCAGCAATCGATCGCTTTTTCTCTCAGCATAAATCTTCACACGTCTCGCCGCGCTTATCTGCACAGTCGACGCTCACGGAATAATGAAAAGTGTAGAATTCGAACTTTCGTTCCCAACATAAGAATACCATCTTCTTTCGTAATCGCTCGGAGACACACAATCTTCGCGTAATCCGCAGCAACAGAGCGCTGCCACACCGCAGGAGCAAATTATTATTTTCTCATCGCCGCGCGAAAAAAGCCGCCGACAAAAAGGTGTCGCGCGGCGAGCAGAGCCGCATCCGCACGTGAACATCAGCGCGTCTATTTTTTCTGCGCGCCTCTCATTATTACACGCGATCGATCGCGACCTGCATCCGCTATACTGCGATGCACCGTTTGATCTTGCTCGAGACAAAAGCGCGCCGCGAGTAAATATACACAAAGTGTGTGATTATGTATAGGTATTGAAAAACGCCGTAGTGTTGTATTAATAGTCGATGCGCGCTCGCGCGGCGAGGCTTCGCAATTCGCGAAATGGGCTACAAACGAAGTTTAACGATTCGAACGTTTTTTTCGATAACAAACAACGAAAGGTATAACGAAGAGTCGCGAGTTGTTGGCTAGTCGCTTCCCGCCGATATGGCTTTGAAGCTCTATATGCTACGGGAGTTTTGTTCGTTGCGATCGATAGTTCGAATTACGCGCACAACAGTATTCGTGTTATATTCCAGCTCGGCATATATAGTGCGATATCGATTACGGATTACACACTTTAGCGTATGGCTAAAAATATTCCGACTCTATTTTATCCAGGTATATAGCCAGTGCTTCACACAAGGATAATTGTTTGCGATAAAAAAATGTCGCAGCAGCGCTCGCCGCATTACCATAACGAGCGCGCCGGAGAGGTTTAAAAAAAGCACGCGACAGAATGAATATGGATTTTCTGAAAAACCGACGAGGCGTGTTTGTTTTTTGTCCATTCGACGACCGACATAAACTCATCCCGGATGGTACTACTTGGTAGTGCACTTTCTCCCCCTGTAGACAGACGGCTTCATCACGAAGGCGCTATCTGTTCATCTTGCCAGAAAAACTCGCGCAGTGATAGTCCCAACGCGAAGAAAACGAGGATGAAAAAGCTGTAGAACTGACCTCGAGCATGGCGTCGTTGTCCCAGAGCTGGGCGGCGTGGTGATGGTGTCCACTGCTGCGCGCGCGCTTGTGCGTGTGGGCGAGGGGCGGCGGCTGTGGCGGCAGTCTCACGGGACCGAAGCCGCCGAGCGGTGCCGGCCTGTGCACCGGGCTCGAGAGCTTTTCCCGCGAGAGCTCGTGCAGGTTGGGCAGGGAACCCATCGCTGCTGCTGATGCCGTTTCTCCTCCCTTTTTACGCTCCGGATCCTCGCTGGCGAGCTTCCTCTCGTCCTCCCCGTCTGCAATACAAGAGAGCGCGTATACAGAGACTTGATTCGCCTCATTGAGCAGCAAGAGAGATTGTATCCGACGAGAGCGCAGGGGGCTTTCGGAAGGAAATTGTGCGGGCTTTTGTATAGAATACGGAGAAACAAAACGTAGCAGCGAGCAGGATCATTATAAAATGTACAGCATAATAGCATTAGTGCATAATGTGATGAGCTACTAATGAATCATAATAAGAGTTACGTAAGTCGAATGCAATTCTAAATCTTAAAAGTAAGCACGTTTTAGTAGTCGAGACCATTTCGGAGCCGGTCGCATCGTGAGCAGAGTTACTATAGGATGTCAGCATGGGGCCAAAGGAGGCAAGGTAGATAACGCAAGGTTCTCGCGATGCTCGATTTTAGCGGAATGGCGCGCAGGTCGTCAGGCAACAAGGAAAATCAATAAAATTTCATTCAACAGCTTTCACACGGTCGAGACGTTAAAGAGAATAAGAGTTCCTTATTTCCAAAAGGTCTCCATATGGATATATTTACGAGCTCAACCCATCGCTAAAATTACACACCCCAGACATATACCTATAAGGTGAAAAATCCGATCGTTTTTTCCCTCTCCCCCTTCTCATCTTTCCATCGAATCACACCGCGTACAATATACATTTATACGAACGATTCGTCTTCGGGTTAGAAAAAAATCCCGTATTCCGCGAGAGCACGCGTCATTCTTCCCCCGAAGAAGCGGAGGGATCAAACTTTCTTCCTCCTTTTTTTTGCAAATTCGCCTCCTCTCGCACGAAGGTCAGAAATCAAGCGATCCCCGGAAAGCCTTGCTTCGGAAAAGAAAGAAGAAGCGCTCTCTCGATCCGAAGAACAAAGACCCGCAACGCTCGCATAACGAATTTACGCGATGATGCCCGTAGCTGCTGGCCCGTTCCGCCTCGTGCATGCGAGCAAAAGCGGAGAATAAGGGAAGCGTTATCGGTTGAAATATTTATCCCTCTTGAGGTACTAGTCTTGTGCGCGTGTGCGCAAACATTGCCTCGAGTTAGTATATTATGTACGGCGGCCATTCGGCCTTCTTTTATATATCCGTTTGATATACGGAAGGAGAGGAGATTCGTCGCGCGAGCCGGGCGATTTAGCTACACACGTGGACGGATCTGGAGATTTGGAAAGCGCGCGTGGCCCCGTTATTTACGGCTCGAGACACTGCGGATGTATAAATTTCGCTGGGTCGAGGCAGTGCCTCTTTCGCTTGAAAAAAAAAGCGCATTCATTTTCCTACTGCTCGATGCCCCGCTCTAGAGAGATTTTGCATACTCAATTTTTTCTTATCCGGCGTCGGCGTTACGTAACATTACATAAGTTATAATAACGTTGAGTACACTGTGTGGGATTCGATCGTAATTTACCTGATAATCCTGTGGAATTTGTGTGGAATGCCTGCCTGTATTACCGAAAGTGACACCGACGACATGTTTCTGGAATCACTCGATCCACTGCACTAGGTATATCCTTTACAGCGACTCTCGGGCTCCAGCAGACGTAATAATTTTTCCTCGTTTCGAGCGCTATCGATCTCCAGAGCTACGCAAGATTGCGATCGCGAATTCGAAATGAGCATTGAATGCGTAATTGTTCGCCTCCCGCCGCCGCGAGAGATCGATCTTTAAATAATGAACGCGACAGCTCATCGGGCCTCGTACAACGACGCGAGTTACGCAAGCCCACCGCCGATATACCGACCTTAATCCTTTTTTTGTCCTTCCGATTGTTCGCTCTCTCGCCGCGCGGCGTTCCGATCCAATGGAGTATGCAAACGAAATTTTTTTTTCCCGTTTATTACAGCCGGTGGTGACCGCTGCCGAAGAATTGCCATCGAAATCGCAATAATCGCGCGCCGCGGAGATAAATGCGCGCGAGAGCAGCTCGCACGTGATAATTTATATAATAGCAAACGGAGCGAGTGTTCGCCGCGCGCAATTGTAAAATATCAAGTGCAGTATACTAGGAAAAAATTGATTGCACCAACGCCTGCCATTTCGTTGTTTTTTTCTGCGGTGCGGATTTTATAGTGTGCCGGCTGAGTCATCCTCTTATCGCGGAGTAGTCGGGCTTTCGGTCACCGTCTTTTCATAAATATGTGGAACTTCGAATACGGGATTATCGTATTTGAAAATGTTGAATTCTTTGTGCCTGCCTAGAAGCACCCAAGATCCTGTTAATTTTTTCTTTAGTTATTATACTATATAGCTAATAAATTAACGTAATTTTTTTAATTAGAATCCTTTTTCTACCTCTGTTTCAGTAACATAAAACTTTCGTTTGATACCTAGATCATTGAGCTTAACAATCGCAACCGCACTTGTACTCTCCCGACAGAAAAACTACTAAACATTATATCAAGAGTCGCGATAGCGCCGCACTGCGACAAGAAAGGACCAAGTTATATACTTTAAAATTGGGTTTTCTAACCTCCAACAAAAATCTCGATTGCATTTAAATCATTAGTATTGCAAGTTGAAAATTTGCTCGGTGAATTGCTTTTCGTCAGACTTTCTTCTCCCGATATTTTGTTTCCTCCGGCCACGGACTTCCGGTGAGATGTATTATAGGCCACGATTTTTGAGTTTGTCCCTGCTTTTTAGGCTCAAATAGTGGCCTTTCGGTCGAAAGTGGGATAATAGTATATTGTGCAACTAGGGGGGGAAACCAGCTATTTCTAACGAGGTGAGATTTGAGGACGAGTTGGAGTCGAGGGCACCTGCATAAAGGAGATGAAAAAGAAAAAAAATAAATCTTGATTTCCGATTCTCAAATTATTGTAGGCTCGTTCTACCTTATAGGGGGCGAAAATGGATTAATTTATACATATATTATGCTCTATACTTGCTCTATATTTTGTCAGACGCTCGAAAAACCCTATTTTCGTTCCACTTTATAGGCACCGAAAATGGTCCTTTTTATGCATGTGTTATAAAAAAAATTTTACAGAAATATTAGAGAAACTAGCACACATATTTATAGTATCCTTGACTAAGCAATAACTATTTATTTTAAGTATTTCTGCGTGCAGGAGAACAAAATTTAAATAACAGAAACTGCAATTCATCAATTTTTGCCTATGCGCTGTCAAGGCATTTCAGATGGTATTGGCGTAATTTACTCATTTATTCTATTTAACCATACATTTATATATTTCATAGGAAATCTGGAAGAGTTACATGCTGGTATACGTTGAACAATTGAAACAGAAATGAGTAAATTTCTACGTATTACGCTTACGATCGCCTTGATTGCTTTTAATCTTCAAGATGTACCGCATTTGTATCGGCGCTCCTCGGGGAATCGTCAAATGTCGTTACGATGGGTCAATTCATAATCGATACGAGTGGGAAACTTTTTGATGCTGCGGAAACCTAAGACGAAACTTTGCACGCCATTTCAGAGATGCACAGTGAAATTAAAGGTGACATCGATAAATTAACGCAGATGCTTGAAAAGGTACCTGATATGATCGATATAGCACTAAAAAGTACAATCTTGGTGAAAAAATGTTTAATCTTAAAGTGATTTTCGAAGAAGCGGTTGGTATGAAATTGAGAATAAAAAATAATAAACACAAAATTTGGACGAATATTTCAATACTATTTATTATATTATCACAACAGATTTGACACTTATGTATAATTTATTCCTCAATTGCGTTACAGCATGCGTATAGCAGGTACAATTATTCAGATTGCTGAGAATATCCATCGCTCAATACTTTATAGCCAAGACTCTGATGTACACCTTTTTGGATATACATAATGGTAAGTTAATAAAGTTATAGTATACGCAAGAACTTCGAAAAATCAGAGTAGTAAACTGCATAATAGACATTATTAAATTTTGGTTTGGATATAGAGAAACCGATTTTCGGCACTAGAAAAGCGGCATTGAGATCTGAAATTCACGTAAAATACAGATCGGCTGTAGAGAGTCTAAGAACTTCTATGATTTCTGCGTCACTCAAAGGTATAAGATATACCGGGTCTCCCAGAACTCTCCTCGCGGAGAGGATGGTAGTCCCCTTAAGTTACAACTTAAGTAATTACTAAACATTATTTAAAGACGACTTACTACTTAAGTTATTACTCAAGTTATAACTTAAGTTAATACTTAAAATTTTTGTAATTTTTCGAGTTATTACTTCAGTAATTACTTAAGTTATTAATTTAATTTTTTTTACTTTAATTGAAGTTTTAACTTAAGTTGTAACTTAAGTAATAACTTAAGTAATAACTTTTTTATCAAAAATTTTACTACACGTCGGTTTTTAAGGGTCGACGATAACATCGAATATTCCTTTAATGAAATATTTTATTGAATAATTGGCTACGTACATCAACCGCGCACATTAAAATAACTCGGACTGCAAATTTGATCTAATTATTTTCCCAAATCCGGTACAATCAAAAATTTTATTATTACAAAGCTTCTTCTAAGAGGAAGCAAACAATCTTGTCTCGGAGCGATATCTCGTCTTAGATCGGGGTCTCGTTTTAGCCCGAGATCTCAGTCAAAATTACGAAATCTTGCTTTGGAACGAGATCTTATCTCATCTCGCTCAAATTTAAGGTGATGTCGGGGCCCTGCCCCCTCCCCTTTTGTATTTTGCGATTAGATAAATTATAATAAATATTATCTGTTTTGGGAAAAAATTTTAACTCAGCTCGCTTTCGAGAATAGCTCCAAGGTTGCACCTGAATTTGTTGGAAATAATATACTTTTCTTGGGGTCAATAGTTGGTTTCAAATTAAAAATTTACTTTTGCTCCACTTAAAATTTATTTCTAATTAAATAATATTTAATCTTATTTTTTTAATTTTATTACTTTCATCAAACAAATATTCGATGTTATCACCGAACTTGAACACTCGGCGTAAAAATTTGCTAATAAAAAAAGTTACCCCCGATCTAAGACGAGATATTGGTCCGAGACGAGATTGTTTGCTACCTCCTAGAAGAAGCTTTGTAATAATAAAATTTTTGACTGGACCGGATTTGGGAAAATAATTAGATCAAATTTGCAGTCCGAGTTATTTTAATGTGCGCGATTGATGTACGTAGCCAATTATTCAATAAAATATTTCATTAAAGGAATATTCGATGTTATCGTCGACCCTTAAAAACCGACGTGTAGTAAAATTTTTGATAAAAAAGTTATTACTTAAGTTATTACTTAAGTTACAACTTAAGTTAAAACTTCAATTAAAGTAAAAAAAATTAAATTAATAACTTAAGTAATTACTGAAGTAATAACTCGAAAAATTACAAAAATTTTAAGTATTAACTTAAGTTATAACTTGAGTAATAACTTAAGTAGTAAGTCGTCTTTAAATAATGTTTAGTAATTACTTAAGTTGTAACTTAAGGGGACTACCATCCTCTCCGCGAGGAGAGTTCTGGGAGACCCGGTATATGTATACCGTCATGATCATAAGTTTTTAATATTCTAATTTCGGAATAAATTTTTCAAACACAGAAAAGCTCAGTCAGCGCTGCACGATACTCGGGTATTATTGAGAATGACGCAGCAAAACTCAGGAATTTTTACTGCAGCCCTGACAATTCTAAAAGTACGATAAAAGCTGACTATAACGGGTGGGGTAAGGCGAGTAGTAGGCGAAAAATGCGATTACTGCAATTGCGTTTGTAAAGAGCTAGATCACTACCTACATAAGTCTTGATGCTGCTTTTGCTGTACACGGAAAAAATCGTTAGTAACGGTAACAAACCGCTTGGCAAAATACGCGCCAACTATTTTTTTGATTAACCTTACCAAGTACTTGGTAAGTATAATAACATAATTGGTAAGTTACCTGCTTTTTTGGTAACATTTATCAAGTTATTGGTTAGGTTAACCAAAAAAATAGTTGGTGTAAGATTTGTGTCCTAATAATGAGAGGATTGTTTCAAAGATTGACGAAAATGTGTTAACCGCTGTTCTGAATTTGAAAGGGTTGTGGCAGGTGCCAAATTATCTATGATACACGGGACTTTATGCATTCAAATTCAGGAAGGAGAATCATTAGCTAACGGAAGCATTGACAGTTTAACTTCTGGCTGGGCAGATATATATAGTAAACGATATGTGAAAATTATCGAAAGATATTGCTAAAACTCTGATGCTATTCATCTAATTTCAATATTATTCTACAGGTGTTCGAAATCGCGTTAAAGTTTCTTCGGATGAACTGAGATCCTTTGAATTGACGCAAACGTTTCTACCCAGTGATCGCATCGTTACGGGATTGAAGTTTGAAGTAAACCCCTCTTCAAAACGAATAAGTTTAGGGGTGTATTCAGCCAGATTTGATTTTAGAACAGGAAAATTGTTTGATGCTGACGAAGACCAACAAAAATTGCACGTTCCAAAGCCTGCCGAGTAAGAATGCCATATACTGCTCTCCATTACTAGCTGGGTATTATTACTCACTTATAAATATGATTAAAATGTTTTATATATTATAGGAATGAGTTGCAGCTTTACAATTCGGATGTGCCAACGAAACCCAAAATACGAGAAAATTTTTACAATTAACCACCAGCAGTCTCGAAAAAGATGGTAGGCAAACCACGATTCCCTTTATAGATACTCAATTTTCTGGCGCTGGATTAGTACACAGAGGGCAAAAAGGTTACGGTGGCTTTCTCGCTTTAAAATTGTATATTTATGACATGCGACTGTATATTGAAGACGACATTAATTTGAATGAAATAGACTATGCTATGGAAACTCTAGAAGCTTGATTTAGTATTTATGAGTTTTTTTGTAACCATTTGACGTGTGCTGCAATTTAAATGTTTTAGACATTAGACGAAAGATGTATTTGGTGTCTGATCATGGAATATTATGAAATAAAAAACCGCTGCTAATTCATCGACTCATACTTTACTTAAACTAAATTTATAGCTCTAATAGATAAAATATTGCTTGAACATATTATACTATGTTACTGCTTTTTTCTAAAGTTTGCAAAAAATTGTCCTTCTTTTTAGTAAAAATAAATTAACCGGTGTCAATTCACAATTTTCACATCTTGACATTACAAAAATTCTCTGAGCCTCAGGGATATTTACAATTACACATTCTACAGTATGTATTTGCTGCTTAATTGTTAGAATATTTTCCGAAATCGTGCAACGTGCAAAAAGTAAGAATAACAACATTTTTTTTTATCTGCGTCAGAAAAACATCTGTTTGCATATCAAGTGGCGCTGTAGCGCCACGAAGGCGAGTTTGAGAAGCAGATGAACCCGCGCGCCGCGCCGCCCGTTACACTATATTTATTTTTATGCTGACATACATCAATAAAGCCCTGGTAAGACAATTCATTTAAATGGGACTCACTATCCTAGATTTGGTTAAAACCAAATTGAACTTATCGTGCCTATTAGGGGAGATGAGTCCAGTACGGATAATTCCTACTATGGATAATTTCATGTAACCAGCTTCCAATAACAGATCGAGCTACTTTAGGTCAGTTTTTTTGGACATATTTGTGTTCTAATGAGCATACTTTGGTATCGTTATTTCAAATTAGTCGCAGCAAAAGTTATAAGGAAAATAAGAAAATGTGGAATTCAAAATTGTAAAAAGTTATTTACGAGGTTTGAAAATTGCACTTTTTATATTGATGTCGCGAATCAACTATTGCACAGAATATCGAATCGGGACCTTTCCTGATCATAGAAGGTTATTTTAGGAACATATTTACTTGAAGTTTTTTTATTTTTGATGAAGGTAAGTGCGCGGTAAGGTATTTATCGCGTCGTTTAAAAGTTATGCCCAAAATAGCTAAGGGTTTTCGTACTGAGCACATCTCCCCTATAATTTACAACAGTGAGCATTCAAGTCTTTTTCTTCAATATTAAAATTTAACTTGTTTTAATATCTGATCTAAGTTGGAAGAGGTGTCTTAAATAGAAAGTATAGGAAAACAGTTGTAGAGTTAGGATAGGTGTAAAATTGAAAATAACTTATTTTCGCTAATTCAGAACCCAAAGAAAATATACAATGTCAGACATTGTCGAGATCCAAAGCCTAAATTAAAAAATATTACGATATGCATACCTCACGCAGGCACGACATTTTCCAAAAACATTATTTTTCGACTAGAAATGCATCAAAACATATTTCCTACGTGTAATTATTACAAAGACTCTAAAAATTACTATTACAAGGTTTCCTTTTAGGAAGGAAGCAATTCTTAATCAGGTTGTGTTTAATTAAAAATAATATTCAAACTACTAATGATTAAAAATCCATTCCGAGGTGTTTGGAGTTTGAATCGCACAAGCTATGAAGCTACGAAGAAAATGCAAAGAAAATTATGAAAATTTGACTTGGCCAGGTACGACTAGCACGCAGACAATCGTCATATCGCATAATATTGTTAACTCGTCATTATAGTACCGCATAATCTGCAGTTTTTGATGATTTGAAATTGTAAAATAAGGTTTGAATTGAAAATTTGGAGTTATGACTTTCGAGGCAAGAATAAAGTACAGTCAGTGTGATTAAATACATTCTGAAGAGTTATCAGTTTGATGAAAAATTCAATGTGTATATAGGTAAATAATAGGTATGCGTACGTTCGCCGGCTACCCTCGGACGAGCAGCTAACTAATGCGCTCGCGTCACTTTCAGAGTATAGAACTCGGTCAAAGCGACGACTTTTTTCTTCCTTGGCTGCAGTGCAGCATCCTTCTTTAAGATACCACTTTGACTGAGAAGACATAACGCGCGATCGTAAAAATTCTATTCTATCCTTATCCTAAAGATCGTAGATGCTAAACACTTGCATGAATACTCACTCAAAATTGCTCGAATACTCACGTGAGCGTCATACGGTGCTAACTGCAAGAGAGCATGATTTGCAGAAAATGAGTGTATCCACCGTCGCTATGTAAAGCATCTGAATTCTATTAAATAACGTTAACGACTGGGATTCGCGGATACACCTTGTGTTATTCTAATTTTACGTTCGTGCATTCATAAAGTTGCAAGTCTCGGCCGAGCGAATTTACAATGTAGATATGCCTTATACGCAGATAAAAAACAATAAACGGCGAGAGACGAGTATTAAAATCGAATCAATAATCGGCGCAGCCAAGTGCGCCAAGAGGCCGCAGTATAAGAGTACTTGCTCTACTCGTTCTCGAAAACTATACCGCGAAAAATTTGCGGAAAACCAGCGGCGATTATGCTAGAGCGAGCTATTGTCTCTTTTTCTGCTCGGAAGAAAAAACGCGAGGGAAGCCACGAGCTCAGCGGGGGGCAATAAAAACGGCGACCGCAGATCGAGAGGAGCGAGAGACGTTAATGGCTCGCTCGTTCGGATTCACGTGCGGCACACGCCCCAACGATGATAGTCATTATATCTGGTACGAGCCTCTCAATGGCTCGAGAGAGTGAGAGAGCGGTGATACTCGGCTTCGCAAGTGCAGCGTCGAGCGCGGCCTTGATCGAGAACTTGGCTCTGGAGGTAAGCATTTTTGTCGGCTTTTTTTCTTCGATTCGCGCATGTTTATGACTCGTTATTGGCACACCTCTAATTGTGCCGCACGCGCGACCTTTCAGCTCGTGCACATATTATTTACGTCCATTAGTGTCATCAGATCGATGGATGCGAATGTCGCGACAAGCAAATCTGCGGAAATTTCAGAGAGCTGAAATGGAATAGGTTTGCCCCGAGTCAATATACAAACGGAAATTTTGCAAGTGGATTCGCTTCTTCGATTTCGAGCAAAACGGGCTTTCCCACTCGAAGCTGCAAATTTCTCGTTACATCTATAGGTTACTCCGAAGCCAATATCGCAGCGATGACAGCGACGGCTGGTGCTCGGAAACGTGACCTCGAGAACACACCCGCCGATGTAACACGCCGCCGTAGCGTGTATAGAGAGACAAGCCCCTTCGTCGTCGTCGATTACGCAAAACTCGCTCGCTCATTAGAATCTGTCCGCGTGCATTATTCAGATATCCCGATGCATTGATACACGCGAAGCTCGCTGTTCTCTAATGAATTGCCGCAGACACGCGCCTTTTTTTCTCTTCGCGCGAGACTCTTAATTGCAGGCCGCTACGCCCGGAGGCGTCGATTAGAGAGCTTCCCTTTAATTTGCGAGGCTGATGCACGCGACGTGTATCCGCGTGCGGTGCGTCTGGAGCAGCGGGGAACGTTTAATTGGAGCTTGCCGAGTGCGACGACGCAGAGTTCGAGGAACTATATCGTTTTTTATATTGTTATACTTTCGCCGAATATTTCACTGTGCATACAGCCTGCGGATTGGTTCGGTCGGGTACGTTGAATAGGTAAAACGTAACTTAACTACTTAGCGGTAACTTTGTTAGCCAACTGCGTTGGCATAGGTCGTGCATGCCAAATCACTTTCGTTGCTACGCGATTCATGCTACACTCACACACGCGCGCAATTGACGTGTAGATCAGCGTAAAACCATTAGCGAGATTTGCAATGCTGATATCGCTTTGACGACTATACGCAACACGGGGAGAAAACACGTGTATGTAGTAGCGACAAAACGGTTTTGGACTGGTCCTTTCGTTTCCCCGACCGCTTGAACTTTCTGGCTCTCCATGCAGCTTCTTATTAGCGAAGATAGATGGCGCACAGGAACTTTCCCATTCCCTTTGTCGTTATCTGTGCTCGGAATGTATAACTAGCGGCTGCACCGCTATAATACAACTGCTTTTTGAAACACATATAGGGCAATGTTTCAAAACAAGAACTCTAGCATATAAAAAAAGACAAATATAGATAAAGTGACGGAATCAAAAGAACGACCGTCATTGAAAAGCAGCAACAAACTGCTGTACGCACCGAGCATTCCTTAAGCAAGGAAAACCGAGTGCGGCACAGGTGTCAGCTCTTTCACCGTATTGCGCGCGCTCGGCCTCTAATGGCGTGTACAGTCATGCCGGAGAGACTCGCATAACGAAAGGATAAGCCGCGGATGCATGTGGGTGCAGTCGCACACTCGGCGCGAAGGCGAACGGGTTTTTCGCCGCCGACTCGGCCTACCCGTACAGCGTATAACAGTGTGCCTATAGATCGCACCTATTGACCGGACAGCGCTTGTCGCGATAAATACGCGATGTGCGCATACACGACCATAGGTGCCACGTCGGTTTGAGTTTTCGTCTTGGAACTTTTCAGCGGTGTGTGGATGTGCGCGATGCGAGCCTAGCACAAAATTCGATTAGTACGGGGCTCGGCTCGTTTGCATTTTTATTAGCCGGCATCGCGGGAGCAGCGGCCTTGAATGAGCTTGCAAGAAGCGTTGCTCGTCGGAATGATTGACCGCGAGGTGACAGGGGAAAATTGAGGAAATTCATCGGCTTCAGCCTCTTGGATTGCGTGAAATTAGCACCCAGGAGCAACAACTCCTCCGTTACCTTCCTCGAAAACTTTTCTCAACAAACTGGCAATTCCAGCGATTCAAAACTAAAAAGCGCCAATAAAAGTCCAATTAGAGCCGTCGAGTAGAGCGAGGCGAAAAAAGCGAGCGGAAATAGAGGAAGAAACGCCGCAGAAAAACTCGCTATCCTTTTAATCCGCAGCGAGCAAAGGCTCCGGACTCCTTAATCGGCTTCGCGCGGCTGCGAGGGGGGAGCTGACTCCGAGGGGAAATGAGCGTTATTGAGGTTTCCCGCGTTACGGATCTCGCTCTGTATAGATATATTGCGCGGCTATACGAGAATGCGAATGACGCGTAAAGCTTTGGGCTTGGAATCGATGCGAGATGAGCAGCCGAGTTTTTTCTCACAATTTTCGGAGACGTACCGGCCTTTAAAGGTGCCTTTAATCGATGATGCTGCCATCGGAGAGGGATTCGGCTTTTGCGACCAAGTTTTATTTCTCTTATTTTTATTTCTATTTCTCTAAATTGAAAAAAAAAAGAATAATTTTTGCGAATTAACTTTTGCGCGAAAATAAGAAATCAATCACAATTTGATTATTTCTGCAAAATCGGAACCGTCGACAGAACGCTACAATCGATGGAATGAACTTTTATGCTCAACAACGTCCACGCACGCGAGCACGAATCCAGAAAGAGAAGGCCTTTGAAGGCAACTTTCCCACGCGCATAAAGCTCAAACAGCCGACAATCAAGCCGCGAGCGCCACGTGCGCCGTGAATCTTCCCTCTATTTTCCGCAGTCTGCACAAGCCTCGACTATCCTCGAACGATCAGCGAGAGAGTAAAAGGTCGGCTAATCCGACTTTTTGCCCCAGCTCGCGAAGGTCTCGTGCACATGTGCTGCGCCAATTTTCGTTAATCAGGAGAGCGTTAACTCTGCGCGCGCTTGTAAAAAGTGCAGCTGTGCACAGCGTTACTCGCGAATTTGCGACTGTGTACTGGTATTATCGCTGCACGATAGCCGGCGCGTGCGGACGAGCGATTGTGCGAGGGGCCGAGAGCTGCGTTGCCGGCGAGCTGTCTCATGCGTATTGTTATTCTTTCCAACCGGTGATGCGCGCGAGATAAGAGCGCAGTACGGCTTTCTGGATTAGCCGCGCGTATGGGGGAAGGAGGGAACGTGGCAGAGTGGCTTTCCGGATTACCGGCGGCTTGGACTGCGTTTCACCTGTTTTTCGGTGTATACAACGCGTGTGTGGGTGCACAGAGCTTCTCTCGCGACTCAAAGAGAGCTACATACTTTTTGTCCGTCGGGACTTCATTTAAGCTGGTTTTTCGTTGGAATTCACGTGGGTTGAAGCACGTGATTGAGAACATTCGTCCACTGATTCGGCGATATTATACACTTTCACGCGTATACATCTGCTGTGACGTTAGCGTGCTCACGAGCGCGCGCGTACAGGGAAAAAAGAAGAGACGCCGCTGCCTGGCTGATCGATTGCTCTTAAGAACGTAAACAGAGTGGAAAAGTTGACGTTTATGGAATACAAAACTTTCGGATAATACATCCTATATTTTTTATACTCCACGGGCTCGGCGAAAACTCCGGCGATTCGTGCGCGTTTCATTAAAAAAGTTCCGCGTAAGCGTATCACGCTCCGCCGCAGTGTATTCCGAGCAAAGCCGGCATTATATCGACTTGCCGAGTCGCGGAGGCTCCGATTCCGACGGGAGAGCCAATAGAGGGAGACGTATAACGGAGCGAAAGTGCTGCGTACAACTTTTGCCTTCTGTGTCTTGATTTGTATAAGGGAATCGGACGGCGTTGACGCGGTACACGCGTATTGTGCGCGCTGATGAATGCACGGAGGGTTGATTTACGTCAGCGACTACTGATCTCGTTCGCGTTGTCGGCGCTCGAATCATTCATCCCGAGCTCAGTCCCGAATGAACTGATAAACAAGCATCAATCCGAACGGAAAGTTTTCATGCGCTCATCGTCCATACACATCCTGCATAATGCTATAGCCATGTATAGGCGTCCGCGTCCGACGTAACGGAGCCTTATTAAAGCGAGCTTTTTGCGCCAATGGCACGAGGCGTCGCACGGCCAAGCCCCTTGGTTGGCTGATGTGGGCAAAAAACGTCGCTCGCGAAAACGAGGCGTTGTTGACACGACTCGAGTATAATTTCAGTGTGTGCTCGGAATGAAATATGCCTCTTTAATTAGCGGAGCGTCTTGTATACGCAGAGATGCAAAACCGGGAGCATAATCGGAGCTGTGTATCGCAAGCTCGGGAACGAGCACACGGCATCCGTATACACACATAGTCCGAGAGCGTTCATTCCTAGAGGATTTGCGTCTCAGTCTCGGCCGACGAGGATTTTGTACATCAACATATCTGCACAGACGAGGTCTTCGATACGGTTTCCCCCGCGATGTTTTGACTTTGACGGAAAAAATGATGATCGCTTTTTAATGCGCGCGCGTTTATGTGAGGACCACATAATAACCCGATACATCGGAAGTACTGAAACGCATCCCCGTACTCGAGCTGGAAGCAAAAAACGAAAACACGCTCGGATTCGAGCTATACGCGCCAGTGGACACGTATCGCGTTTGGTCAGACGGCCGAGCTTTCGGCTGATGCACACGTGACGCTCGCTGTCGCAAACATGTATTTTAACGCGAAGATTTCGTTATAGATTTTTCTCGAAGGCAAAATCAAGTTATGTTTGCCACGGCCCAACAAAAGCACACACGCAGAGAGAGAGAGAGAGAGAGAGAGAGAGAGAGAGAGAGAGAGAGAGAGA